>CP054668.1:20040257-20390566 GCA_013348765.1 Carpinus viminea
CTTGTCCGTGACCTTGAGCTCGGAAATCACATGGTCGCCGATCACAACTTCAACTCACCTTCTTCGTCGTCCTTGAATATCCTATCAAAGCCACTGAATCCCAACTCATCCAATCAGCCAAGGCCCAGAAACTCCTAGACATCGTCCAACTGCCACCGTGGACCCTCCGGCCAACTCCAACCCAATTCTCCGATCTTCACGCGCCTAACTGCCGTTATGCGCGAAATCAGAGAAAACTCTCCGGTCTGCAATCTTCGCCCTGAAGCCAACCCCGAGCGCCCTCGTCGTCGATTTTTTGGAACTCCGGCACTGGACGTAGCCGATGAGTTTCACATGTTAAAGTACGTGTTTGTTAGCTCTGCGTGGCCTTGCATTGATGTTATATGCGCCAATCCTTGACAAGGAGGTAGAAGGCGAGTACGTTGCCCTGAAAGATCCTATAAAGCTCCCCGGTTGCATGTCGGTCCGGCCCGAAGATGTGGTTAATCCGATGATGGACCGGACAAAGCAGGAATATAATTTCTTCCTACAGGTGGGTTCAAAGGCGCGACAGAGTGATGGGGTTTTGGTGAACACGTGGGAAGATCTGGACGCCGCCACGCTTAAGGCCATGAGAGAGGAAGAGAGTTACGGGTCGGTACCGGTTTACGCGGTTGGGCCGCTGATCAGATCTGCTGGACCGCCGGTTTCGAGGACCCACTTGTTGGTTTGGCTAGACCAGCAACCGGTTGAGTCTGTGCTCTACATCGCGTTTGGGAGCCTTGGGGTTCTTTCAGCGCAGCAAATCACTGAGCTAGCTTCGGGGCTGGAGCTGAGCCACCAGAGATTTATATGGGTTAGTATACAAAACAAATATCTTGCTAAAAATATACAATAATTTTGTTGGAAAGTATTTTCTAACTTATGCGTACTAAGAGTAATTCTAAATATTGAATACTCGCTGAGCCTTGAATTTTTTTTTTTTAAAAAAGACTGATACAAGAATTAATGGACATTGTCATTAATTAGCTCAGTGGGATGAAAGTTGAGTATCTAGTATTATTCACCTAATGTCCTCAAGGGCAGCTTAATCGGTTGGGGCTACACAAGCAAAGGCTAGTTGAATCTCTTCTCCTCTCTTATGTAGATATGTAAAAAAAAAAAATTATTTACCTAATAATGCCCTTATTGATGCAATAAGTAATGTTATTTAGATAACTACTATACGATTCTCATACATAGTAAAAATTAGTTATTGGATAAGAAATTGTATTAAAAAAAAAATTAATGGAGATTTCTTATAGGTGCTACACCCACCCAAAAAGAAGGATGCGGCGGAGGATAAAGGCGATGACGCATTAGCCTACTTGCCTGACGGGTTCCTAGAGCGGACCCACAGTTTGGGAATGGTGGTCACGTAGTGGGCGCCACAATTGGACATCTTGCGACATCCATCGACGGGAGGCTTCTTGTCTCATTGCAGTTGGAACTCGTCGTTGGAGAGTATGCTAAGTGGTGTGCCTATGATAGCTTGGCCTATGTATGCGGGGCAGAAGATGAATGCGACGATGCTTGCAGAGGAGGTAGGAGTTGCCGTCTGCCCTAAAGTTGTACCGACCAAAGCAGTGGTGGGAAGGGAGGAGATTGAGATGATGGTGAGGAAAGTTATGGAGGGTCAAGAAGGGAAGGCTATGAGGGCTAGAGTTAAGGAACTGAAAATCAGTGGGAGAAGGCTTTGAGTGAGGGTGGTTCTTCTTTCACGGCTGTGTCTCATTTGGCAAAGGATGCATAATGAACTCCAAGCACCAGAAAGTCAAGGCTCTATGAGCTAGCAAATTAAATGGGGTATGATTGCTTATTTTGTTTGCTTATTTAATTTGTTTTCTGAGCAATGGAGAAATATTGGCTGGCAGTAGTTACTAATTTTGTGATGCATCACTCTAAAACATTGATTGTTTGAGTATAAACTCATCATGTTTTGTTGGTATGAAGTTTGATGTGCATTCGAGTAATGTTACTCGTGTTCATTTATTAATCATCACCTCTATTTTAAATTGGTTGACATAATAAATTTTAAGTAATTTTTATGTCAGACGCTAAAAAAAAAAAAAAATGTAAATATAAATGCATTTGTATTTGTGATGTTAAGTATTGCAGTATGAACTAACTTAACCCTTTTTAAAGTGTTATATAATGCAGTAAACTTTTGACGAATTTGCATAGGCAAATAATCGTGTAGAAATTTATTTTTAGCAAAGAATCACCAAGCATATTTTAAAAACAAGATATTCAAGTATAATAGGTTTATTATTGCTCATCCAAGTAGCAATATATATATACTCTATTTTGTTTCTTTTCCATCAATTCCTTTGACGACAATAGGCTCTTCCTTAACATCAATTACTTTTGTTTAGTTTTTGGTTTTGGTTTTTTTTTTTTTTTTTTTTGAACATTTTGTATAGAGTTTTTCTCCGGACTAAGTTGGAGGAAATTCCTCTAACTTAGTCTACAAAGTATCATGCATGTGTCTCTTGTGCATGTGAAAAACAAATGTTTTCTTAGATTAATGCTAGAAGTAAGATTTTTTATCTCCCAAAAGTGGTTTTTTAAAATTGTCATTAATTGGATCAAAATTCAATAGTAAATCATTTTAAATTCAATGGTAATTTTAAAGGGCACATCATTTTGAGAGATAATAGAAGAACAAAATTCCTATTTCTATAATTACTCGCATTTTTAATAGCATAGATAAAGTTAAAATAAATTTTATTAAAAAAACATGTGGTTCTTATATGCAAAGGGACACAACATTTTTATGGACATGGTTGGAAACCAACATTCCAGTTTGGAAAAAAATTTATTTAGATGTTTTTGGGATGTCACTTCGATCCGTAACTTTTACTACTTATAATACCTTTAAATGAATGAATAGTATGAAAATTTAATAAGCATGTAACGTTACATGCTTAATTATGACTCATTTTGTGCCGGTAAATTCTCTCAAGTTAGCTTTTAAATGGAGGCTTTGATCTAATATATTCTATATATTTGATCAACAGTATTCTGCACTTGTTCTTTTAAATTTCACTTTTTTTGGGTGCCCTTGACTCTTCCCATGAATCATATCAATTGCATAAAGATCTTTGTAAAACTTTATGTCTTGATTAGAGGACTGTTAAACAATGGCTTCAATTGAACTCTCTGTTTTTTACTAAGAGGGGGACACAAGTGGAGAAGATGAGATGCTTAGGTGGCAGAATAAAGATGTGATTAGTTGAATTATTTTATTTTATTTTTTTACATTTTTAAATGTAAAGGAAATTAGAAATGCTATGAAGAAAGAGGGTAATTGAGGCCATATGCACTAGGAAATTGAATGCAAGCATGCAACCCTTAATATATAATATAACATCATGTGGACTTAAACAGGAAATCATTCATGGTAATAATTTTTTTATTTTTTTTTAAATTAAAAAAAATGTAAATTATATTCCTGTTGGATGGAAAATTTATATATGCCTGATTTCCATGGCAAACAACACAGCATATGTTGAAATGATATATTTGAAAGAAGGTGATATCATATTAGATTAAGAGATAAAAATAAAGGATATAAAGTGTTTGATTCTAACCTGCTCAAAATTTTGTGACCAATTATGCTCAGTAGAAATCACCGTGAAGTGAACACTTACTTCAGTTACTTGTTCTATGGAATAACATGGCTTAACCTTTGCTGGGGTAGATTGATATAAGTCCATGTTACAGCCGTAGATTGATGGCATGATTAAATTTGTTTAACCATATGAATTAGGGACACCATTTAATTTTCAAACCAATTAATAAACCCTTTTCTTGTGCATTTGATACCCAATAGTCTAAAAAGTAGTACAGAGAGTGGTGCTGAGGAAGTTTATTGGATGTATCGGATTGGAATCCATTACCATTTCAAATAAATGGTAAATTCTTCAATTACATAATTTAAGTAGTTTCTTTATGTCAAAATTCTTGAAAACTGCCACCTATTAAAATTGTGGCCGAAGACGCTTTTTTTTTTTTTCAAAAACTCAAAAGACATTTTTTTGTTCAGAGCTTTTTTAATTTTGTTAAAAAAAATAATAATAAAAAAATAACTTAATTGTAACATGCCACATTTTTAATAGGTATCATTTGCAAGCGTTTCAATATAAAAGAAATTGCTAACATTCATAATTTAAAATCTACAATTTAAAAAAATAAAAATTGTAAGAAATCTTGATTCATTTGTGTCACTATCAATGGACTTCTCCAACCATCAAATTATTTCATAGAATAGTTTAGCAGAGTGAGAAGAACTCATGAGCATCCATCCACTGTAAACTAATTAACCCAAAAGTAAATAATAATAATAATAAATAAATAAATAAATAAAAAGCTCTCAAAAAAAAATACAGGCTGTTAATTAATTTGCTACATTATTCTTCGATTTGGCTTAAGTCTTTTGTCAACGTTGGCCAGGAATTTCTTATAATTAAATTGTGCCCTAAGAAAATTCCTCAAGCTTGTTTTCTAAATATGTTATGTGAGAAAAGAGAGATTAGGTTGTAAATAAATATAATGCTCAATCATTTTTAAATATTATGATAATTGTGTCGACCAATCATCCTTAGACGTTATTAGCAATGACTTTTGATTGTCACTGAAAGCTGAATTTATCATAGTGGGATGCAGTACCCAACAAGAAAAAAATAAACTAAAAAAACGACTTTTGGCACATCTATATTTATCGCAGGAAATATGTAATCCCCTACCAAAGGTAAAATTTGAAATAATAAAAGAAAAATAAACTTGGTTCCCAAATAGCATAAGACAAAAAAAGATAGCACAGAAAGACGATTAAAACCTTGAGTTGAGAAACGCGAAGAAAGGATTTAGTGGGATTTCATAGTTGTAACAAAACGACAGTAGAGTCCTGCCTTCCTTTTACTATCGGATTGGATAAGCACCAAGTGGGACTGATAGGGTGTGGTAAAGGACCATCATCCTCCATGTGCCTCATCTTAATGCGCCTTCGCAGGTGCATCCCCTTCGTACCACTAGAATATTCTGTTTTTTCTCTACTATTACTATATATAGTGTCTGTGATTTCTTTAAATAATTAATTATCTAACTAACCTTTTAACGCTCATTAAAAAAAAAAAATGGTATGTCCTTTCTGCGGGCTGGTTGTTGAATAATTATAAAGAGAAATCACATAATCTACTCATCGGGATTTTTAACAATTTTGCTAATTGAAAGTTTAAAATTTATTTAGACAGATAACTTTTATACAATTGCTATTCAGACTAATAGCAGCTCAGGCTACAAAGTTATTACAAAAATCTTTATCCAAAACTCATCTTCATTCATATGGTTATCATGACGATCTTTAAAACTTTTTTTTTTTTTTAATAAAAAGTGATTTAATAATTAATTAACATTATCGCATCAATCTAATAGATAATAGAATACTTTTTGGCACAATGAGGATTCACGTGTCATGAACATCCCTATAAAGTTTCAGCTTAATTGAATCACAAATGCTCATTGATTAGAGCTGTTGATCATGACGTACAGGACAACATTTCCAGAATGCAGTTTCCTCCATTGTAGCCCTGTCCGGACAGCCCCTTTCTCTGTTCGGACAGCAATTCTAGAAACATAAATTCTCGTCTTGCCAAGGCTGTCCAGACAGCAAGATAGCCTATCTGGACAAAAGTTCCATAAATACGTTTTTTCGTCCTCCACAATGCCTGTCCGAACAAGCACTTAACATGTCCGGAGACCCCGTAGATTTTAGGCCCAAAATGTGTTTTTAATGTGGGCCCATGTCTAGGGTTTTGTAGATGTTATAAATACATCTTTATAGAAGAGAAAGTAACGAATTCTGCATCTAGAGTTCGCCGTCGTGTACTAAGAGAGTCTTGATATAGATTGTTAGTTATCTCTCTAAGAGTGATTGTTTGTTTTACTTGTTGATTGTTAAAGTGAAGTTAACGGAGTTCCGGTGAAAGGAGATCACGTAGAAGGATTGTGCCAACTGTCTTTAAAAAAGGGCTATTGCTGTAGAAAGCAAGTTGGTCACTTATCCTACGCAAGATAGTGTCAATTGCAAATGTTTTGTAAGTGTGAACTTCTTGTAATCCTTTATTCTTTTACTGAGTTAGTTGATTTTCTGAGTTTGGCTGTCCCGAAGAGGTTTTATTTTTAGAGAGTTCTCTAATTGGTTTCCTTTTCATAACCAAAATATCTGTGTTCTTTATTGATTATTGCATATCCGTTTTTGTTGATTATAAATTGTTAGGTCAGATCTATTTCCGCATAATTTTGTGTGAAACACCTATACATTTAAAATAGGTTTTATTTGGAGCCAATTAGGTTTTTTCAAATGTAGTAATTAATTATTTGCTTCAAGAGCTTTAGTAATTAATTATTAATCCAACAGCTGATATTGTATCCCACCCAGTTTAAATGAGATTTTTTTTTTTAAGGTTTAGTCCATGGAGCGGAGGCGCCTCTAGTATTATTTCTCTTGAAAATAGTAAAACTTCACCGAAACTCCGTGGACATATTCCTTAGTAATGATGTACATAAATCTCCGTATCTTGTAATTATTTGGTTTTCTTTTTTTGGGATAGGGTAGGGAATGGGTTTGGGCTGGTGGTGATGTTCTTTAGAAATAAAAATTATTTGCTTTATTTTTTTTCTTATTTATTTATTTTCATTTACTTTTTCAGTAACAAGTTGTAGAAACATGATTGAGCATCTACTTAGAGGCGAACTCTTTAATTTGATTTGCATGATGAGTTCTCCAATCCTGATTATTAAACTAATATATGTTTAATATATATGTATTTTTTTTATTCTCATATATTTTGAATAGGGTATGTGATTGTACATGCCTTTTCCTAGTCTGTGTGGCCTTAAATGTGACATGTTCAAATGTGTAACTTACATTTATCTTAGGTGTAATTTTAGCATATGATACAGAATTACAAATTAGTTCCGTTTTGTTTTCTTTAAGGGTTTTAAGAGGATGAATTTGTTGTCTTGGCCTTCGGGTTGAGGGGTTGAGGATGGAATAAATCGGTGTAGAGGCTTAACTCTTATGGCCAGATTTTTTATTTTTAGTTGTTTTTATTTTTGTTTTTGTATTTTGCCTATCCGTGTCTTAAATCTAATCTGCACGAAGCAGATTTATTCTTTAAATATAATTGTACATGGGTTAGTGGAAACTTAAAGTCATTTTTATAACTTTATAACATTCATAACTTTAGGCCATAATTTTTTAAAACTGTATGTTAAGTGATATAAAAGCTCTATGTTGTGAAATTTCATAAAAAAAAAAATGTTAATAAACTCATTCTGTTTTTCTGTGCATACCCATTCGCCTAAAAAGTGGTACAGAGAGGTGGTAAAAAAAAATTAAAAATTAAAAAAAAAAAAAAAAAAAAAGGTGGTGCTGATGTACTTTCTTGGCTTGTGGAAATCTTTTGTATGTTTTTTTGTTTTTGTCTTTTTCTTTTTTTTTTCCTAGAGAGAGAGCTTTGAACGTGGCCAATTATAGTGGACTCCACTCAAAATAGATTGCTAAGACGCGCATTGTTTGACGAGGGAGAAGACTCGTAAACAAGTCTTTGTATATCCAACGGCTGTGATGAGAATGATGTGAATTATAGTGTTATTGGGTCCAAGTAATCATGACAAAAGAAAAGCACTCACATGCCAAGCCCCCACAAACGTCCAATCTCTCAGCCGTTTGAAGTTGTTGCCATTTGCAACTTTTGAGACTCCTCAAGCTTTCACACAAAAAAAACCATTATTTCTGCGTTTGAAATTGAGCTTCACTATGTGAGAAAAGAGAGATTAGGCTTTAAATAAATATTATGCTCAATCATTTTAAATATTATGACAATTGTGTCGATTAATCATTCCTAGATGTTATTAGCAATGACTTTTGGTCGTCACGTAAAGCTGAATTTCTCATCGTGAGATATAGTACCTAACAAGAAAAAAATAAACTAGAAAAATGACTTTTAGGACATCTATATTTTTTGCAAGAAATATGCATGTAATCTCCTACCAAAGGGTGTCTAATATCATCAAAATGGTGACTTTTGTGGTAGGAACAGCAACTTTTGTAGTTTTAATATCTTCACATTGTACACTCTTTCCAACATTTGCAGCAACTTTTGTAGGAATAACAAATGCTACATATAATCCATTACAACTGTTGAATGATTTATGAGGGTTTCTCATTTCAAGCAATTAGCTAAACAATTATAAACATTACAAGAAATATTTATTCTGTTTAACTTTAATGATTTAAACAATTATAATAAGCTTTATTTTCTTTTAGGGGTTACCGTAATGGTTCAATAGTAATAACTGGTGTTGTTAATGAGACAGAAACACAGTCCCACAACTACAAGTGGGGCTTTATTGGATTGTGGAAATATTTTCCCCTGTTTCTTTGCCTTTCTTCTTTTTCTTGGTAAAGAGAGAGAGAGCTTATTTTTCTCTATCGGTTGCATTATTTGACAAAGTACACAAATGTTTGTATCACCACCAATGGACCAATCCAACAGCTATGATGACAATTATCTATCTCTCAAATGGCTAAAAATATAGTGCAAGATAATGTAGTACTTAATTATTTGCTTTAGGAGCATTAGTAATTAATTATTAATCAAATAGCCTGATATTTATTGTATCTAACCCCGTTTAAATGAGATTTTTTTTAAGGCTTAATCCATAGAGCGGAGGCGTCTCTGGTATTGTTTCTCTAAAATAATAAAACTTCGTTGAAACTCTGTGGACATATCCCTTAGTGATGAAGCACTTAAATCCCCTTATTTTATAATTGTTTGATTTTCTTTTTCGGGGTAAGGTAGGGAACGGGTTTGAGTTGGTGGTGATGTTCTTTAGAAATAAAAATTATTTGCTTTATTTTTTTTCTTATTTATTTATTTATTTTCTTTCATTTACTTTTTCAATAACAAGTTGTAGAAACATGATTGAGCATCTATTTGAGGCGAGCTCTTTAATTTGATTTGCATGATGAGTTTAAATGGCACTGTAGGTCTTCTCTAATCCTGATTATTAAATGATATATTTTTAACATATATGCATTTTTTGTTCTCATACGTTTTGAATAGAGTATGTGATTGTCCATGCCTTTTCCTAGTCTTGTGTGGCCTTACATTTATCTTAGGTGTAATTTTAGCAAATGATATAGAATTACAAATTGGTTCTGTTTTATTTTCTTTAATTAAGGGTTTAAGAGTTAATGAACTCATTCTCTTTTCCTGTGCATACTACCCAATAGCCTAAAAAGTAGTGCAGAGAGGTGTACGTTGATGAGAAAAACAGTCCTGCAAGTGGTGCTGATGAACATTTTGGATTCTGAAATCTTTTTATTTTTTTCTTGCCTGCCTTTTCTCTTTTGGATTATTATTTAAATTTTAAAATAAATATTGGACTCCATAAAATAAAAGCTGTGATGAGAATGATGTGAATTATATCGTATTGGGTCCAAGTAATCCCGACAAAAGAAAAGCATTCATGCGAAGCCCCACAAACGTCCAATCTGAATTGGGGTTGTTGTGAAGCGTTTATGTTATTAAACTTACTTAGGGTGATTGAGAGTATGCTATTTTCATAGAAATATATATTTGAACAAAACACATCAAGATTTATTATTTGTAAACAAGTCCCAAGATATTTCATGACCAAGTTCATTTATCAAACATAGGCATACGTGCGTATCTCAAAAGAAATGTGTTAAGATGGAGGCATTGCTATAGTTCTAACATCTATATTAAGACTATGACGCATTATGTGCCCAACTGTTATGTGAGGCAGGATTGCCTTTCATCAAAATTCGTATTTTATTAGTAATGTATATTTAATTGTATTAAAATTTAAATAATATTTTATTATATTAATTTGGACAGTAATTACTTTACAGGTGAAATTAAGTTCACCTTAAAATTCATTTCATGAGTTTGTTGTAAAATTGCAGGATTGAATCATTTGAAATGTGGTGGAAATTGTTTGTCTATGAGAAAAAACATAAGGTAAAAGAGAACTCTTGATGAACTGGGGAAATTGGATTTCACATTATGTTTTTCTTCTCTCTCTTTTCTTTTTGATTTATTTAAAGGAAAGTACAAATGCTATGATTCTATGAAGAAACAGGGTAATTTTATTTTATTTTTACATTTAAAAGTAATGAAAATATATTTCTATAGTGATGGGTCCAATTTATATCCTGTCCAAAAGGCATTCACCAGAACCCCCATAAGTCCCAAGATATTTTGTTGTGGGTTTCTCTTCTCTAGGGGTGGCCAACCATCCAAGTTACTTATCAGTGGCATCTATGTACCTAAAAATCTTTGAAAGATGGCTTAGATAGTTCTTTTAATAATTATTTGTATTTGTTAATATTTATTTTTAAAAAAAACATCTTTTATTATTTTATATTAAGTGGAAAGATACATTTTAGTTTTTTTTATAAGTGGTGAGGATTTGAAAAAATTCTGAAAGAAGAAATTTTATCACTATTGCCGAAGATCCCAATTGTAAGGCAAGGAGTTTGATCAGAGTGTAAGAACTCTTGAGCATCCATCCATTATACAACTAGGATTTGACATATTTGAAAATAATAATAATAATAGATTTGGAGTTAAATATAAGAGAAATAGAAAACATATATACTAGTTGACAAACATGTTATAAAGGAGACAGTTCTCTTTAAATTAAGCACTTAACATTGTAAGTTCAAATGTAGGAAGCCAGAAGGTTCTATGGAATGCAAACAGGTGTGAGAAGTTCAAGGTTGGATATTATTTCAGATCTTTGTTTGACAATTTATTGAATGTTGATAAATGGATCATGTTCACTTTGATGGTAGTGTAGTACTAGTTGAGAGAGTTACAGTATTTTGACAATAATGAAATTTTCACTAAAAAAGAAGCTGATAACAAAATACAAGTCTTAATTAATTTGCTACACTATTCTTTGATTTTGCTTATTCATCAACGTTGGCCAAGTTTTTAGTTGAATTGTGACCGGAAAATTCCTCAAATTCCAGTTTCTAAATGTGATTATTGAGAAAAAAGAAAATTAAAATAAATATTAGCTCAATCATTTTTGATATTATGACAATTGTATAAACCAATTATCCTTTGTATTGAATAGGAATCTGACTTTGGTCATAGAAAGCTTTAATTCATAGTGAGATGCTTTACAAGAAAAAATAATCTAGAAAAATGACTATTAAAATTATGGCCAAAAATTTTGTTGAATTTAATGACTTAAACTAAAAGATATTTTTTAGTTGAGAAAGCTATTTTGATTTATTGAAGTTTTCACTAAAAGAAGAAGCTATAGCTAAAAAACAAGTCTTAATTAATTTGCTACACTATTTTGATTTCTACAATCTTTTTTAAATATTCTTATGAATTGTGATCATAAAATTCTTCAACTTGGACTCTAAATATGTTATATTAGAAAAGAGAGTAGGCTGTAAGAATATTAGCATCCATCCTGTAAATTAATTTTAAATATTATGACAATTGTGTCGACCAATCATTTAGCTCAAGTCTTTAACGATGACTTTTGGTCATTCAAGCGAATTTCTCATATGAGATATATAGTATAACAATATATATAAATAATAAAGCATTTGGGATAAGGGTAGGGAAGGTTTGGGTTTGGGGTGGTGATGTTCTTTAGAAATAAAAATTGCATTTGCTTTATTTTTTTTTTGACAATTTATTATTTATTTCGTTTACTTTTTCCAGTAAAAGTTGTAGAACGTGAGCATCTACTTGAGATGCGAGCTCTTTAATCTGATTTGCATGATGAGTTTTTCACTGAGTCTTTTCTAATCCGGATTATTAAAAGTCTTAATTAATTTTAAAATATTCTTTGATTATATATGTATTTTTTATTCTCAGATATTTTTATAAATTGTGTGATTCTCAAACTTTCTCTTCCTAGTCTGTGTAATTTGAGATTAGGATATAGAATAAATTGGTTACGTTTTATTTTTTTAATTATTTTTTATAGTTAATTAACTCATTCTGTTTTTTTAAAATAGCCTAAAAGTAGTACAGAGAGGTGTTGATGAGAAAAATATATATTTACAAGTGGTGCTGATGAACTTTTTAAGTTTTTTCTGGAAATTTTCTGTTTTTTCTGTCTTTTTTTTTCCCTTTTAGAGAGAGAGCTTTAAATTTAAAATATAATTTTTTAACTTTTGATATATGCTGAGACGTGCATTGTTAAATCTAAAGACTTATAAACAAGTCTTTTAAGATCCACAGCTGTGATGAGAATGATGAAAGTGTATTGGGAAAGAAAAATGCAAGCCTCCACAAACGTCCAATCTTCTCTCAGCCATTTGCAACTTTGAGACTCCTCAAACAATAACAAGTTTTGAGAGCTTCGCTATTTTGCATCCTTTCCTGATTCAATATTCCTTTAATTTGCATCGTTTCCAATAATTCTGCGTTTCCTACCTTCGCTATCCTTGCATCCTTTCCACAAAGACAACCATGGTGGCAGAGCAACTTGTCGTTCCTTAATTCAGTCTCTGTTTGACAAATTGTTGTCTCTGGAGTTGCTGAACTTTGTAGGTCAGTACGAGGGACTCGAAGAAAAGCTGGACCAGTGGAGGAAACGCTGTCAAGAATTGAGGCAATGCTTGATGATGCGGAGGAAGCAACATTCCGAGAGGGCGGTGATCAAACAATGGCTGGATGATCTTAGACACTTGGCTTACGATGTGGAGGATATAGTGGATGAGTTCGCTACTGAAGCTTTGCTGCTGAAAGAGATCAAGCCAGCACATGTAAGGTACGGAAATTCATCCCCATCTGCTTGGTTTCACTGGTTTTACTCAAGTGCTCTTAAGATCAGTAGTAGGCTGGGTTCAAAGATTGACGCGATCACTGATCGATTCAATAAGATTGTGAAACGAAAGATGATCTAAACTTGAAGAGAAACTGCTGCTTATGAGGTCAAACAGAAAGAGAGGACACTGGCCTCAACTACTTTGGTGAATGAAGCTCACGTTTATGGCAGGGAAAAAGATAAAGAGGTTGTACTTCAAATTGTTGAATGAAAACGAAGTGATGCTGAAGTTTCTGTAATTCCTATAATTGGTATGGGGGGTATAGGAAAGACAACTCTTGCCAAGCTTGTACAATGATGAAAAATTACAAAATTTTTTAATATGAAAGCATGGGCTTGTGTTTCTGAAGATTACGATGATGATAGAGTCACAAAACAGTTTTGAAATCTCTACTCTAAAGTTGTGATGACAATGATCTGAATTTGTTACAAGTCCAACTCAAGAAGGAATTGATTGGAAGAAGTTTTGGTCGTTCTGGATGATCTTTGGAATGAGAATATCATGACTGGACTATCTACGTGCTCCTTTCGAAGCAGGGGCTCCAGGAAGTGTGATTGTCATCACAACTCGCAATCAGTTTGCATCAAATGGCGGTTCCATTCCAGTACAGTTTGCAAGTATTGTCAAATGATGCTTGCTTGTCTGTATTTACCCAACATGCTCTGGGGGCAAAACAGTGCATCCAACCCTTCAAGATATTGGTGAAAAGATCGTTGAGAGATGTAAATTGGCAGCAAAGACCCTTGAGGCCTTCTTGATTATTGGATATATAGGTAATTTAACATCTCTCCAAACATTGACTAATGTAATTGTGGGAAATGACAATTGTTGTGCATTAAAAGAGCTAGGTTCTTTGTTGCATCTTGAGGACACTTATCATCTCACGATTGGAGAATGCCATTGAATCCAGGATGCAAATGATGTTATTGAAAAGCTGATCAATCTTTCTGCTTTGTGTTTGGAATGGAGTGTCTATGTGAACAGTCAAAAGAGAACAAGTGAATTAGATGTACTTAACATTATTGCCTCACAAGAATTTGAAAGAGCTCACTATTAGGCACTATGGTGGTATAGAATTTTTGACTTGGTTAAAAGTTCCTTCATTCCTAATATGGTGCTTTTAAGGATTGAAAATTGTAGAAAGTGCACATCATTGCCCTCAAAGATCTTTTCATTGAAGGCATGGCTAGTGTGAAAAATGTTGGTCATGAGTTTTATGGGAAGGATTCTTTGGAGACTTTGTGTTTCAAGAATATGGCAGAATGGGAGAATCGGAGCCCTAATGGAGAGTTCGCACCTATGTGAGCTTTCTATTAAAAATTGTCCCAATCGTTGGGGACGTTACCAAACCACCTTCCTTCATTACAAAATGTTGTTATAGAAGGATGTGAGCAGTTGATAGTTTCAATTTCAAGCTTTCCAGAACTCTGCAAACTAGAAATTGAAGGATCAAAAGGAAATTGGTGTGCAAAAGTAAGGTGGACTTCACCACATTAAACTCTAAGTCTCTTTCACTAATTTCAGAATTCAAATGTTCAGTAGAAGGAGTCATGAATGTAGAAGTTCTAACTATCATAGATTGTGAGGAGGCAATGCCTTTGTGGTCAAATGATGTGGGATTACTACAACCCCTCCCCCGTCTTCGTGAAATGAATGTTACCAATTGTAAAAAACTAGTATCTTTGGTGGTAGAAGAGGTGAAAGAGCAGCCACAACAGGGAATGTCATCCACACGCAATGGCATGGAATCTTTACCCAAGGCAGTGGTGTACAACAGCATGTGTCTTGAGAGTATTACTATTGATGGATGTGATTCGCTAATTCATTTAGCAGTTGGACAGCTACCTCCAACTCTAAAGAAACTAGCGGTACAAAGTTGCAAGAATATGCAGATTTTGCTGGACGGGGATGATACCATCAATTGTAGTAGCAGCAATTCTCTTCTTGAGTACTTGGAGATTGACAACTGTCCGTCCCTCAAATCTTTAACATCCAGCGGAGAATTACCTGCAACACTTAAAAGCCTTCAAGTGTCGGGGCGTAACATGTTAGAGTCAGTGGCGAAAAGCTTCCCTCACAACTCCTCTTTAGAAACAATTACAATTGCGTGGTGTGAAAACCTTAAATCCTTACCCATGGGCATACACAACCTTAGCCATCTACATGAGATTTTTATTTACAGTTGCTCATCTCTTGTTTCCTTCCCGGACGGTGGGTTGCTCCCTCGCAACCTTAGACAGCTGTACATTGACAAATGTGAGAAAATGCAGGCCCTACCCAACTGCATACACAACATCACATCTCTTCAAGAATTGAGTATACTCAATTGTCCAGGCATTGTATCCATTCCAAAAGAAGGTTTTCCCACCAACCTAACATCACTTGAAATCAGAGATTGCAACATCATTGAGTCCTTACTTGAGTGGGGATTGCACAAGCTTACCTCTCTTCAACATCTTGAGATTCGAGGTGGATGTCCGGATCTGGTTTCCTTTCCAGAGATGATGCTACCTGCCTCTCTAACCAGCCTCTACATCAGAAACTTCCAGAATTTGAAATACTTATCTTCCAAAGGCTTCCGAAACCTCTCCTCTCTTAAAACTTTGAGAATTGGTTGGTGCGAAAAGCTGATGTCCTTTCCAGATGACGGTCTGCCTCCCTCACTCTTGGATCTTCGCATCGTTAGCTGTGAAAAGCTCACATCCTTTGAGGATGGTCTTCCTCCCTCACTCCAGCAACTTCATATTGCAAACTGTCCTCTGCTGAAAGAACGCTGTAAGAAAGATCAAGGACGAGCATGGATCAAGATAGCCCACATCCCTTACGTTGCAATTGATGGTACGTTCATTTATAACCTAGTAGTGGAGAATCGGCTCATGTATGAAGGCGACCTAGTTCATGTGTTCTATCATCGGTAAGACAACTCTTTTGGTTGCATTCTCTTCTTTGATTTCCAATGCATTCTGGCTCTCCATCCCAGAATGGGAGCCTCCTTTGACTGTCTTCTGAATGTTGGCGTTGGAAATACTGTTTTGCTGCTGTTCTTGTTGGTTTGATGAATGGCGACTGTTCTTGTTGGAGTTAACGACATCACAAATGTTTGTTAAAATGCCCAAGTGACCAAGCAGAGAGAGAAGCCTTTCGACCATTGAGTTTTTCATCACTAACTGCGATGTTGCTGATCATTACAGATTTGCGAATCATCACAAAAAGGTATGGAACTGGATTTTTTCTTCTTTGAATTGTTTCATCTTCAATCAAAGCATACATTAATGGACACACGAATCATAAACATTTTTCTGGTGAACTGTGATTGGTGAAATGTTTTTTTCTGAATGGTTTTGCGCCAATATCAAGAGAAAATCATATTATCAAGCCTTCTTTCCAATATGTTTGAGCTTTGGGCCTGAAAATGGAAAAATTTTCTCATTCTGATCTTTCATCTGTGTGCAAAATAATCAAATGCATTCCATTGCATTGTTGTTATCAATTAAAAATTGAATAAATAGCATCTTAATTACGTGGCTCACAGTCTCTGTAATCTTATATGACACTCTAATATGCATTCGATTTTTCATTATATCATGTTTTGAAAAAATAGTATAGAAACAAACGAGCACGCGCGTGTGTGTGAGAGACGGAGACAGATAGAGAGATAGAGAAAAAGAGAGAGAGAGAGAGATTTCGAAGAAAAAAAAGAGTTATATTTGAGAGGCTCTTTGTGTATATTCTTTTTATATTTGTTTGTGTGAAAAGTTATAATTGTCGTTGATTTTTCAGATCATATTGTAAGAAGAGTGGCCTTCAGAAGCTAATATATCTCATCGAGGGTGACCCAAATTCTTATGAAGCTGCCGAAAGCATCAAAAGGCTGTCTTACATCATTGAAATGGTGATTTTTATGCAATGACCTTATTCCATTCCATCTTAACATATTTACATTGTTTCTGTCAATCCAATGATCTTACTTAGCCATGGATTATGGTCTTGATATAGAATGATCGATATTTGGCCTATCAAATATACATGGTTGTATTTGAACAAGCCATGTTCTTAATCCACACATTGTTTTCTGAAGTTCCAAACCACTGCATAATCGATTATTATTGTTGAATGATTTATCATAATACTTTTGCTTCTCATGGTAGGCAATTAGCTTGGTTTTTCCATTGCCATTTTCTGGTATTCTGTCTCACATTAATTGCCAAGTAACTTTTGTGGCATGGGTACAGGAAACCTCCCCCAATGACCTTTTATTTTTATTTTATTTTTGGGTGGGTCCTGAAGTCATAGAATTACTTTGTAATATCTGTTCTCAATTTTTCTCCTTGTGCCTTGTAGGTTTAATTACAACAAAAATTCTGGAGGGATTTGATGTGCAGATAACATTAATGGCTCTTTTTCCGTTGAATCTTTCAAAAGGTGTCAAGATTTGAGTAAAATGACAGTTAGCGGTGCATTTGCCATTCATCTCATGCAGGTATGAATGTTTTAGTGGGAAGGAAACACTAGCCTATGAAAGTCTAATGGTCATTTTGAGTCAATTCATGTTGACGAGAAATGTCTGTTTACTTATGCAACATGATTTCAGTACTGTTTGTAATGAATTCAATGACACAAATTGGATGATTTTCTGCCTGTGCATTCTATTGCATTTGTGCTTTTATAGAAACACATTGGCTGCGCAAAAGAATGTGCACTTGGGACTTAGAGACTTGATAATTGCCCTTAAATTCGGATCTATCTATTTCTGGATGTGTTCTTGTCCTTCACGTATTGAAACCTTATGTTTCTTGTGTTTTTTTAGCTATGAAAGAACTGTTGGAGACTGTAAATGTGTTCTCACATCCTTTCCAGAGGATGGCCTGGCTCCCTCACTCCTGCAACTTCAAATCTATGAGTGTCCTCTGTTGAAAGAAGGCTGCAAGAAAGATCATGGACGAGAGTGGTTCAAGATAGCCCACATCCCTTGCGTTGAGATTGATGGCTGGTTCATCTATGACCCTGAAGAGCACAAACCCATTTCTGACACAGAATCGGTGATAACAGAGTGAGGGGCTCCCCTACCCCCATTTGCCCACCATGCAAATCATCATCGCTACAATTCACACATCACTCTGTTCAAGAGGACTCTAACCATCAGTGGTGCAGGAAGAACCAGGCCCAGCAGAACATTCATCATTCCACACAAATTCACTTGTAATCTCTCCAGGTATGATGACGTAGATTTTACATTTGCCTAATAAACAATTTGGATGTTTTGGAACTTGGGATTTTATATTTGTTAATTTTCCTGTTTGGGAATTTTATATTTGCCATTTGTGATGCATAGATGTAACAGGCTCTTGTCATTGTGTCTGGACTCTGAACGTTGGTATTGGAGAGATCTTGTTGCTCCTATTTCTTAATTCTCTTCTTGCTGGTTTCACTTAACAGCATGCAAGTGTTTATTAAATTGTTCCAGTAACCAAGCAGAGTTTTCATTACTATATTTGCTGATTGTTAGATATTCAGTGAATTATTGGGACCCCCAAAGAAAAAGGTGTAACTGAATTTTGATCCTCTTAATGTTGGAGTCTGTATTGTGATAGTAGCCAATTATGAATAGTTTTAATGGTCTACCATATTCAAGAACTCAGTTGATAGTGTTCATTTTGCAGAGTATTCGATTGTAATGAAAGCGCATCTGTTGGCTTGGGAAAAAAGAGGAAGAACCCTGTAAATCCCAAACTCTGAGCCTAATCCAAACCAGGAGCATATGTACTTTTTGTCCAATAATTTGGAATCACACTTTGTAGGCTGAAGCTGAAGTTTTCAATGGTGAAAATGTTGATCATGGAAAGAATATTGATGGTGATTAGTCCTCCTTTATTTTTTCTGGTTTATTCATTGGTTAAGTAATTGATTCTATTGCAAATTTTTTGATTGGGGCTGTTCTTTATTTCCAATGCATTCAAGGTCTCAATCCCCAGAATGGGAGGCTCATTTGATTGACTTCTGAATGTTTGCGTTGGAAGGACTCTCTTGCTGATGTTCTTGTTGGTTTGGTGAACGTGCAACTGAACTGATCATTACAGTTTAGAGATATGCAAATCATTTCAAAAAGGTATGTAACATGATATTTTCTTGTCTGTATTGTTTCCTCCTTAGTCAAAGAATACATTAATGGATACAAGAATAGTAAATAATTTTCTAGTGAACTGAGATTGGTGAAGTGTTTTTTGTAAGTGGTTTTGTGCCAATAGGAAGAGATTCAAGCTTTTTTCCAATATGTTTGAGATTTGGACCAGAAAAATGGAAAAATATCTCATTCTAATCTGTCATCTGTGTGCAAAATAATCAAACACATTCCATTGCATTGGTGTTATCAATTAAAATTTGAATAAATAACATCTTAATGACATCGCTCACTGTCCTTGTAATCTTATTGGAGGGAAAATAATATTGATTAACTAGCTTGTAGTTTATATGACATATTCTAATATGCATTTGATTTTTTTCATTATATCATATTTTGAAAGATTAATATGCAAACAAGCGTGTATTTGTGTGTGTGAGAGAGAGAGAGAGAGAGGGGGATTGAACAAAAAATTAGTTTTATTTGAGAGACTCTTTGTGTATATTCTGTTTATATCTGTTTGTGTGAATTTTTTTGATTGTCATTGATTTTTTAGATCATCCTGACCTTTTTAGGTGTAAAATTGCAGATTGTAAGAGGTGTGGACTTGAGAAGCTAATGGTTTTAGATCATCAAGGGTGGGCCAAAGTTTTTCTGAAGCTGCCGAGAGCATTGAAACAGCTTAAGCATTTTTGTGAAAAGTATGTCAACGGTTATATAAATGTTGTGTGATAGATTGTAATCATGACCACTTTGTGATGATTTCATTTCTCCCTCCATTCCAAAATATGAATGTCCTGGTTTCAAATCAAGCAATTTCGGATGAAGAATGGGTACAATACTCAAAAAGATTTTCCCAATTTTTTATAAATGTCTTGTTTGCTATTTTAGTAGGCGAATACAGAAAGATGTATAGGGAGTATAAACTTTTTACCTTGTGTTTTATTTGACCTGCATTTTTTTATATGATGTTGTGCTTTGTTACTTTCTAATCTGCACTCTCAAATTTTTCATATTGTGGCCTTGTAGTGTTTTACTCAGAAATTCTTGAGGGATATGATCTCCAAAGAACATTGCTGTTCTTCAATCACAGTCAGGTGAATAATTTCCCTTAAGTTATGATCTATCTATTTTTGGATGTGTTCTTGTCCTTAACTTATTGAGTTTGTTGAGTTTTAGTAATGAAAGAACCATTTTGAAAATTTGAAAATGGTCTATACTAGTTGTAGAACTGGGTTCTTTCATCTACAGGTCTACAGCCCGTGTATATATTTCAATATGACTTAATTTTAAATGAAGAACTGGACTTTTCAATCACAATCAGGTGAATAATTTTCTATATATCTTTAATTTTTGAATGCAGCTCCCACAGGTTACAGAGGAGGTTGCCATTGCTGTTTTGGATTTGTAGCCGGCATTAATTTGTATCACTTGCCCAGGCCTACTCTCTTCTTGTGAGTTCTGTTCTTTCCTTTTTTAAAACTTTATACAAGCAAGTCCTTGAGTGTTGTTTGAAAGAGTGTGATGAAGGGTTGTCTTCACCAAACAGAAACTTTATCTGGTAATTTTTCCTTTATTCTACTCACTTTAGCTTCCACCATCTGTTTTGGACACAAGAGGAGATGCTTACAAGGAGATGTTTGGGGCAGCTGAGCTTTGTGAATTCTCTCCAACTAAACAAGGATTTCTAGGTCCTAAAGCTTGTTGATGAAAGCGAAAGCACTCTGCTACATTCGTTACAGTAGACCATCACATTAGCAGTGTAAATGAGATGGGCAGTTTGTGTATGTACTGTAGAAAAGCTTTTGAGAAGAACCAAGGACATGAAGGAAGGTGATTGAAAACAGTTGAGCACAATTGCAGGCTCTCTTTTACTTTTAAAGCTAACAATTGGGTCATATAGATTAGACAGGACACAACCTACTAGAGTTATGGTGCCTATGCTTCTGGAAAAATTGGGATAAGGCTTGATTAGAGTTTGGCTTGGACAATTAATTCCTGGGCTCCCTGCTTTTTGGTTCATGACAGGTGATAAACGTTGAGGCCTATTTTTTTTCCATGTGTATTGTGAACTCTCGGTGATGTTGTTAGTGTAAATTTTTTGTAATGGATGAGCTAAGCAATGAGGAGAAACTTAGTTGTAGTTCATTTGAAATCTGAAATTTCTTGTAATGATGTTTATTTTAGTTGATTTTTCCATTGCATTGGAATGAATAAATAAAGTTGAAAGTTGTTCAGTTGAATTTAAGTTCTTCAAATTATGTCCTGTTATAATTTCTAATGAGGTTAGGTTATTGTTGAGTTTATTTGATTGAATTTGATATTTGAATTTAAAGTAATTTTATTTTTTTTTGAGGAAAGAAATGTTAGAGTGGTTTCATTAAATGAGTAAAATTGAGCACAAAATTTTAAATGATAAAAGCAAAACTTTTATTGAATAGGTAAAATTCTCCTGTTTGCCAATTACTCAAAAAAGGAATAATTTTGGATTAAAGTAAGTTTGAACCTTAATAGAATGTTGATGTGGGAAAATTTAATGATCCTATTATCATTTCATTTTGTTCCATTCAACTTATGAATATTGTGGTTTAAATAATTTCTTGAAAGGAATGGGAAAATAAAAGATTTATTATAATTTTTAATGATATGTCTTTATAATTTTTTATGTATATGCTAATCAAAAATGAAGAGTACATGAATTTGTTATTGAGTTTTAATTTGAACTTGTTTATTATGTTGTGCTTGAAGAAGAAGGATTGATATCTCGTCTTATGCGAGCCAATGAGCCATGAGGTCTTATAAAAGATGAATTCCTCGCTTTTATGTTATCTCGATTTATAAATTACTCAATTTATGTTGATGATTAATTTCGTGGTCGAGAAATAAGATGGAATTGTAGGTTTGAGGGATCTTGGACTTGGTGTAGATATATAGCAACTCTTTGTTTAATAGCTCTTTTTGTTTATGTCTTTGTTGAGTTACAATGATATGAAGAGGTAAAGACACTATTATGTGATATTTTGTTTGGATTGTAATTTTGTTTTTTCAGGCACGATGGACTTGAAATTGGGTAATTAAGGAGTTGTTTATGTTATTAAAGTACTCTTAGGGTGATTGAGAGTATGCTTAGCTTATTTGGTTATGCATTACACTCATCTTCTAATAACTTCTTGTTTATGTAGTTTTTGTATTACATTTTTCTTTGGAGTGGTTGAACAAAACCACTACCATCCAATTGCTTTGAAATCATTTGTCTCATAGAAATTTGAGATAGAGGATTGGATTTGTGTCCTTTTACTTTATATTTGGCAACGTTTTGTATTGTTGAAACATATGTTAATGGTTTTAACTTTTAACACTTTCTTTGAAACAATGTGTGAACAAAATACTCTTAAAACTCTAATTGTAAAGCGACTCATGATTTAATATTAGACACCTTAAATATCTCTCCAAAAGTAAAAATACTCTAGAGGCCAGCCGACTCCAAACACTCAAACGCTCGTTTTGGTTTCAATCGTTAGATCCGATTCTTCCCTACCACAATTTCATTTTGGTTCTCTACCCCTACGTTGACCATCCAACGTTGGAAGCATTGAATTTAATGATTGTGTCACTTATCATTTTTTCCAATGCCCTTATAAGTTTCGATCACTTGTTGAAGGTAGTGACATCATAGTTTACGCTCGTGTTAAAAGTGCATGAAATGGTGCTTTCAAAAGGGAAGTTTGATGAGGTCTTTCTACAAGGTCCTTACCCATAAATAATGAGACTATTTGTTTCCTTGGAGGAGTATTTGGTGGACAAAGGCTCCTTGTAGATAAAAAACACAATCCAAATAATGTTGAATGATGAAGTATTTGGATTTTGAACTTAAATGATATAATAATGTTCAGAGTTGGCATATCAAGACATCTTTACCATACTTGTTTAAATATAAACCCTTCCAAGCAGATCGACATCACCTTTTACAACATATCTAAGATATTTTACCAACTGAACAGATTATTAGGTATATGAATACTATAATAAATACAGTAGCTATAACTATAACTATATAGTTTCCACTTTCCAGGCCTAAAATTGAAGACAAAATCCAAAACTATACTCAATTTTAATTGATCTACTACTCATTTAGCTCATCTTCAATGCTAGAAACACTAAACCTCATGAGCATTAATACTTTACTTATGATTTGAATGACTAAAATTTAATATTTTTATGTGATTTTCTTCAAGGATCAACAAAATTATAATTTAATTTTATTTAAAAAATTAAAAATGAAAAATTAAAAAAAATTTGAAAATGGATCACGTTACCCAATAGTGGGTCACCTTGTGATTTTTTTTTTATATATATATATATTTAATTTCTAATTTGAAATTAAATAAATTTGAAATTTATAAAAAAAAAAAAGAAGTATAATGGTCATTTTATTACTTTTAACATTTAAAAATTGATAAGAGATAAATTGTATCAAATTAAAAGTTTGGAGATAAAATTGAGAAATTTTTTCTCCATTTCTTAATTAATGGTTCAATAGTAATAACTAGTGTTGCAAACACATCCTACTAGTGGGGCTTTATTGGATTGTGGAAATCTTTTCTCTGTTTCTTTGCCTTTCTTCTTTTTTCCTAGTAGAGAGAGAGCCTTATTCCATTGGTTGCTTGAATATGGCCAATTATGGTGGATTAGCGAGGAATCAAAGAAAAAGCAGAATACTTGTACACAAGTGTTTGTATCACCACCAATGGACCAATCCAACAGCTGTGATGACAATTATGTATCTCTCAATTGGCTAACATATAGTGCAAGATAATGTAGTAATTAATTATTTGCTTTAGGGACTTTGTAAAGTCTCTAAGCTTGTGTCTAAACTTGGGGTAGGAGCTAGAAGATATCCTCCAGTGAGGTTTTACAACAATTTCGCCATTATCAAATTATGAGTCTCTCTAGTGATGATAAAGATATTGCTTTTCATTGCCAAGGCCTACCCTTTGCAAGGATGAACACATTACTTCAGAAATCAGAACTAAAACATTCTTTTAAATTCTCAATTGAAGGAAAAGCTTTGTGCCTTAAGAACAAGTTATATGGTAGATCGAAGAGATTAAAGCATGTGATTGGAACAAACAGAGAGAGATGCTGTAAATAAATATTATGCTCAACTTGTAGTTGTCATGGCCTCTTTAGAATATAACCACCTCTGCTTTTCAGTGCTTATCCCTCACAAATATTTTCCATCAGGAATTCATACGAACGAAACCTCCTTTTTCAAGGAATACACACACAAGTTGCAAAAAACCCACTCAAGAAACCTTCTTTCTTAAGGCATTTCTTATCTGTAAGAAGCAGGAATAATATCCAAAGGTGGAGATCTAGGAATATAGCCAGAAGACGAATAATAAGATTAACAAGGCTGCAACTTTATATGCATAATGTTCTCCAACTATTTTGAACCATCATAACCACATAAATCTCCGTATTTTGTAATTGTTTGTTTTGTGGGTTCTTTTTATTTTTTGAATCTCACGATTCTAAAATAAGTACTTTTGAGAATGTGTTACACTCATCTGCTAATAATTTCTTGTTTATGTAGTTTTTGTATTACATTTTTCTTTGGGGTGGTTGAACAAAACCACTACCATCCGATTGCTTTGAAAGCAATTGTCTCAAAAGATTGAGACAGAGGATTGGATTTGTGTCTTTTTATATTTTATTTTTTTTGCAATGTTTTGTGTTGTTGAAACAGATGCTAATGGTTTTAACACTTTCTTTGTAAACAATGTGTGAAAAAAAAAATACTTTTAAAACTCTAATTTTAATTCTACCAATGATTTAATATTAGATACCTTAAATGTCTCTCCAAAAGTAAAACCACTCTAAAGGCCAGCCAACTCCAAACACTCAAACGCCCATTTTGGTTTCATTCGGTAGATCCGATGGTTCTCCACCAGTACTCCATTTTGGTTCTCTACCCCTAAGCTGACCACCCAACACAATTGACGGGTTGGCATGGACATTACTTTGTAAAAAAGACAGAAAACAACTAAGTAAAAGAGAAGGCCCTTTCGAAGCAAAATGAAAAGGGAAAAATGTAAATTCAAACAAGAAGGAAAAAATAAGAGAGCAATTTCGTAATTAACATTGTTTATTTTATTAATGGAGTTGATTATCCTGATAGTGTTTCAAGTACAAGCTAATGATCTTACCCGATCATCTCTCAACACCTCTTCACTTCCCGATTGCCTTCTCGATTCCTCTCAACTTGATCATAAAGGTCGTGCTGGCATATTATTTTATTGCCTTCGAAACGAAATTGGCAAATGTAAAAGTGAACATGGAGTTGAAAGCATTGAATTTAACGATTGTGTCACTTATCATTTTTCTAATGTCCTTATAAGTTCCAATCACTTGTTGAAGGTAGTGACATCATAACTTATGCTCATGTTAAAAGTGCATGAAATGGTGCTTTTCAAAGGAAGTTTGATGTGAGGTCTTTCTACAAGATCCTTACCCACAAATAATGAGACTATTTGTTTCCCTTGGAGGAGTTTTTGGTGGACAAAGGCTCCTTATAGATAAAAAACACAATCCTAATAATGTTATGGAATGATGAAGTATTTGGATTTTGAACTTGAACTAATATAATAATGTTCAGGAGTTGGCATATCAGACAACTTTACCAATACTTCTTTGAATATAAACCCTTCCAAACAAACATCACCTTTATAACATATCTTCACCAAATCAACAGATTATCAGGTATATGACTATAATAAACACAGATAGCTATAACTATAACTACATAGTTTCCACTTTCCAGCGTAAAATTGAAGACAAAAATCCAAAACTATACTCAATTTTCATACTCTACTAATCACATAGATCATCTTCAATGCGAAACACTAAACCTCGCAGCACTTGCTTTACATGTGATTGGAATGGCTAAAAATTTATTTATTTATTTATTTTGAAGGATGAAGGATGCATGCTTGTCCATTGAAATCCATTGAGTTTCTTCAAGGACCAACAAAATTATCATTCGATTTTCATTTAAAATAATAAAATAAAAATAAAAAATAAAAAAACAATTTGAAAAAAGGGTCACAAGGTGACCCTGGGTCACCTTGTGATTTTTTTTATAATATATTTTTTATTTTTTAATTTGAAATTAAGAGTAAATTTGAAATTTTATATATAAAAAAAAAAAGTGTAATGGTCATTTTATCACTTTTTATGTTTAAAAATTATGGTGGACTCTACTAATATAGTGAGGAATCAAAGAAAAAGAGTCTTTGTATCACCACCAATGAACCAATCCAACTACTGTGATGACAATTGTCTATCTCTCAAATGGCTAAAAATATAGTGCAACATAATGTAGTAATTAATTTTTTCCTTTAGGAGCTTTGTAAACTATCTCTAACCTTGTGTCTACACTTGGGGTACGGGAAGATATTCTCCAGTTAGGTTTTACAACAATTACGCCATTATCAAATTAGGAGTTCCCCTAAAAAAATAAAAAAAATAAAAATAGGACTCTCTAGTGATATCATCGTAATCATGATCACTTTGTGATGATTTGATTTTCCTTTATTCAAAATGAATGTCCAGGTTTCAAATCAAGCAATTCCGAATGAAGATGGGTACAATACTCAATGATTTTATCAATATCATAGGTGGGCGCAATTTTTAATCAATGCCTTATTTGCTATTTAAGTAGTTGAAGTGTTATAGTCTTCCTATTTCGACCTTCATTTGAATATGGTGTTGTGCTTCTTAGCCTTTTGGATTAGATAGTGTATATGTAAACTTTTATTATTAGTCCTTTGATTTTTGCTGCATGCTACTTTGGAATGGGTTGAATTATTATTATCTGTTCAGAATCAACGATATCTATTCTCAAATTTTTTAGTAACTGTTCTCAAATTTTCTCCTTGTGCCTTGTAGGTTTAATCACAGCAGAAATTATGGATGGATTTGATGTGCAGTGAACATTAATGGATCTTTTTCTGTGGAATTTTTCAAGAGGTGCCTAGACCTGGATAAAATGACATTCAGCGATGCATTTCGAATTCAACTCATGCAGGTACGAATGTTTTTGTGGGAAGTAAAATGAAAGTCTAATGGTCATTTGAGTCAATCCATGTTGACGAGAAATGTCTGTTAACGTATACAACATTATTTCAATATCTTCTGTTTGTAATGAATTCAATGACACAAATCGAATGATTTTCTCTCTGCTCATTCTATTGCATTTGTATTTCTATAGAAACATATTGGCTGCACAAAAATTGTATATATCCTTAATATTTGAATGCAGGTCTTGCAGATTACAGAGGAGGTTGTCATTCTGTTTTGGATATACATCTTTTGCCCATTCCTACTCTCTTCTTGTGAGTTCATTTTTCTTTCTTTTGTTAACTTTATATTAGCAAGTCAACGAGTGCCATTTGTAAAAGTGTTCTTAGAATTATACTGCCATTTATTGGTTTATTTGGTAATGCTCCAACACAGATTCTCCAAACATATACTACTCACTATGGTTTCAACTATTTGCTTTTGACCAGAAAAGAATGACGTGAGAGGAGATGCTTAGAGGCAGATTAAAGATGTGATGGTTCAATTTCTATTTTTCAACCAACTTTTTTACTCCTATTTTCAGTACTTATTCTGGACCTTCATATTATGAAATGTAAATGAGAGTAACAGTTTATGTATTGTAGAAAGAGATTTAAGGTTTTGATGTTAAACAATGTTTTGTATATTATTCAGGAAAACAGAGCCAATTTCATACCAAGTCAAGCAAAGGAAGAGTACATTTCATAATCAAAGAAAAGATCACTAGTTAGGCCGAAGGGAATTACTTGTGTTTTCAAAGAGTAACAGTTCTACTTCCTCCACCAAATTTCCGTCAAGGCTAAAGACACCGTCTGAGGAAGAATACATTGGTCTATGCCTACAATTTACAAATGATATAGTTTATGATCCAGACATCACTCTGTTCAAGAGGCCTCTAACCATCAGCAGCGCAGGAGAACCAGGCCCACAGACCATTCATCATTCCACACGCAATTTGCCTAAGAAACAATTTGGCTGTTTTGGAACTTGTGTTTGTATATTTGTTAATTTTCCTGTTTGGGAATTTTATATTTGCAGTTTGTGATGCACAGGTGTAAGAGGCTCTTGTCGTTATGTCAGGACTCTAAATGTTGGCATCAACAGCATAGGAGAGATCTTGTTGCACCTCTTTCTTAATGTTCTTCTTGCTGGTTTCACTTAACAGCATAGAATTATTATTAAATTGTTCAAGTAACCAAGCAGAGTTTTCATTACTATATATTGCCGATTGTCAGAGATTCAGTAGATTATTAGGACCCCCCAAGAAAAAGGTAAGTAACTGAATTTTGATCCTCTGGTAATGTTGGAGTCTGTGTTGTGATAGTAGCCAATTATGAACAGTTTTTGATGGTCTATCATTCTCAGTAACTCAGTTGATAGTGTTCATTTTGCAGAGTATTCGATTGTGAAGAAAGTGCATCTGTTGGCTTGAGAAAAAAACAAAGGAAGAACCCTGTAAATCCCAAACTCTGAGCCTACTCACCAAACCAGGAGCATATCTACTTTTTGTCCAATAATTTAGAATCACACCCTTGGAGGTTGAAGCTGAAGTTTTTAATGTTGAAAATGTTGATCATGGAAAGAATATTGATGGTAATAGTTCCTCCTTTATTTTTCTGGTTTATTCATTGGTTGAAAAATGTAATTGATTTTTTTGCAATACAATAATTATATTCATCTAATCACATTTTTATCATCATCTATTGAACAACATAGGTAAGGATGAAAAAGGTGAAGGGATGGTGCCAAGATGATGATTGTGAATGTGAAGAGGTATGTTTTACTGCTCATTGAACTTTTACAATCGTAGGAGATGTTGTGCATCCAAATAGACATAGAAAAGATACTTGAAATATTATTGAATTCATTTTGAACTGATCAAGAGTATAATTATTCTTTGTTGTTGATTCACATTACAACAATTTTGACTTCATCTTGTCTTGTTATCAGCAAGAAGCAGCTGATGTTTCGGTTAGAACTTGTGTCGTGTTTAACAATTATCTTAGAGACGTGACATTTCCCTTAAATTTTGATCTATCTATTTATGGGTGTATTCTTATCCTTAAATGTATTGGAACCTTTAGTTTGTTTTGTTTTTGACTTAATTTAAGATGAAGAAGTTGATTTTTCCGTTAGTGTCCTTAACTTTTCAATGCAAGTCCCACAGGTAACAAGTGGTGCTGAGGGAGTTTATTGGATGGTGGAAGTCTTTTTCTTTGCTTCTTTGTCTTTCTATTTTTTAGTTGAATATGGTCAATTATGCTGGACTCCACTGCAGGCAATGTGATTTATTGAGGAATAAAAGAAAAACCAAAATCGAAAGTTCCCCACTTGCATTATTTCACTTAGAAATAACTTGTAAACGAGTATTTGTATCGGATTGGAATCCATTCCCATTTCAACGAAATGATAAATTCTTTAATTACAGAATTTAAGTCGTTTCTTTAGGTCGAAATGCTTGAAAAATGCCACATATTAAAATTGTGGCCAAAAACACTTTTTCTTCATAAACTCAAAAGACATTTTTTTGTTCAAAGTTTTTTTACAACATATAAAGCAATAACCTTGTAAAGTTAAATTTTTTTTTTTTTTTTTGAAAAAAAAAAAACACTTAATTCTTAATTGTAATATGCCACATTTTTAATAGGTACCATTTTCAAATGTTTTTACAATTTTTTTTTTTTAAAAAAAAAATTGTAAGAAATCTTGATCCATATGTGTCACTACCAATGGACATCTCCAACCATCAAATCATTTCATGGAATAGTTTAGCAGTGTGAAGAACTCATGAGCATCCATCCACTGTAAACTAATTAACCTAAAAGTTTTTTTAAAAAAACTCTCATAATTTGTCACTACTAAAGCCTTAATAATATAATAATGAAGGAAGGTGGGATGGAAACAAACTGGAGAAGATGAGATTGCAGGCTTTCTTTTCGCTTTATTTTGACAATTTATTGAATTTAATGACTTCACTAATTAAAGGGTGGGTGGTAGTGTGGTACTAGTTGAGAAAGTTACATTATTTTGATCTAATGAAATTTTCAATGAAAAGAAGCTACAGCTAACCCCAAAATATAAAAGTCTTAATTAATTTGCTACAGTACTATTATTTGATTTGGCTTAAGTCTTTCGTCAATGTTGGCTAGGAGTTTCTTATAATAAGAAAATTCTTCAAATTCGGTCTCTAAATATGTTATGTGAGAAAAGAGAGATTAGGCTGTAAATAAATATTATGACAACTAGCTCATAACATGCGCTATGTGCGAGATTTTTCATTATAATTTATTTTTAAAATTTAAACACAACTTAAAAATTGAATATGTGTTTTAAATGTTTATAGACACTTGATATTATTTTAATTGTGTTGAATTCTTTGGAACCAAATGACAGCTAAGGGGACATTTATTTGAGGATGTTCGTTCAGTGTTGAGAAGTATTCCCTATTGGAAAATGGGCTTTGCACGTAAAGAGGTAAACAATGTTGCTCATGCTTTGGCTCAATTGGCTAAATCTAGGACAATGAACATGGTGTAGATGTATAACCCACTGGAATGTATTCGAGATGCTCTTGATGGCAGAGCGTTTTGCTTTGCATTCTTTGACTTGATTATAATGAGAAAGACATTTCTTCGTTCAAAAAAAAAAAAAATTGTATGAATCTATTTCATCCAAACTGGTTTAAAGAAAATTTCTATCATTTTTATTATACTTTTCATTATATGTTAGAAAAGACATATAAAACTATATCTAATCTCTTTAACTAAAAAGATATTTAAAGTTATACACTAATACATAACTAAACATAGTGACACAAAGTTACATGAAACATTGAGTTGTTTAAAATGAAAATAATAGCAAAATGAAAGCCTGCGGATTTTGATTATCAAAGCATTATTTTCAAATGTTATTTCAACTTATTTGTATGATGCCTATTATATTTTAATGCAAATAAAAATTCATATAATTCTAAACATTTTTTTTTTAAAAAAAAGCAAACTAAACAAAATAGTTTTTTGTGAATACAAAATAAAACAAAACTTTTCACTAAATATTTAATGCAATCAAATCAATCCTCACATGAGGTTTAATGCTTATTTCTTTAAAGTTTCAAAAGTATTTATGTTCCTTTTATGCTTACCAATCAAATCATTTTTTGTCTTGTTTTGCTTTAAAATAAAAAAATAATTAAAAAAAGAGTAAAAAAACACTTAAAAAATAGTCAAAAATGGAGTAGATCAAATAAACGGAAAAAAAAAAAAAAAGCCATAAAATATAAGAGCCTTTACTGTAGTTTAATCCATATACATTAAGACATGCATGTTTAATCTTTGTTTCCAGCCATAAGTGTATATGTGATTTAAAATGAAAAGTATTAAGAAAAAAAATAGCAAGAACAATACATGGATTATAATATAGAAAATTAGCAAAAATATTTAATATTGTTAGTGTGATATAATAATCAAACGCATATGATTTTAAATATACGAAAAAAATACAGAGAGAATAAACAATTTTTTTAATGAAAATTTGTTCCCATAGCCATAGGTAAGCATGGTTTAAAATGAAAAGTATAAAGAAAAAAAAAATAGCAAAAAAAATATAGATTCTAATTATCAAAGTACATAAAACACAAAGATCCAACAAAGTAACAAATTTTTCGATTAAATAGAAACCCATTAATGTCAAATTCAACCACCACAAAAGCACATAAAAAATGCGTATAGCCGATTTGTTTAGAATTAATTAGAATTAATCCATGCAATACCTATATAGCTGATTTTATTATTATTATTATTATTATTATTATTATTATTATTATTTTGTATGTTATGACATTGCAGGAAGAAGCACTTTGTGTTGGGAAAATAATATGGGGCAAAATCACTTTTAGTCTATTAGCAAGAAGCTTTGAGATAATTTTATAAAGGACATTGAACATACTAATAAGTTGAAATTCAGTAACACACGTGGGATTTTTAGTCTTGAGGATAAGAGCTATAAAAGTGGAATTCAAATCACTAGTCATTTCACCACAAGTAAAGCAATGATATATATATATAAGCTAAAGCAATGACAAATGACAATTATTATACACACATACACATATATATATAAGAGAAATGTTTCAGTACAATATAATACCTGCATTTAGCCTATATTTAGTGACATGACAAATGGACAATCACATGAAAAGGAAGATTGGAATTTGAATTTCAATCCTCTCTTTCTTACTAAATATAGGTCAAATGTGAGCATTATATTGTATTGCATCATATCTCTATATATAAGCCAAGTTTCGGCTTAGAGAGTGATTAGATCGAATTACGACACGTGTCCTAAAACCATGTTGAATGCACATCTTAATGAAAAAAAGAAAAAAAAAAAAAAAGTTTTCAAATTCTATGTTATATTGCTCCAATTTCTCTAATATATATCTTTATCCCTATGTTATTTTTAGTATAACCTTAATTTGTAAAATAAGAACAGTTGACATCTTTCTCCATGGAAAGCTCAAAGCCACATGCAGTAATAGTTTCCAGCCCCGGCGTTGGCCACCTTGTCCGTGACCTTGAGCTCGGAAATCGCATGGTCGCCGATCACAACTTCCAACTCACCTTCTTCGTCGTCCTTGAATATCCTATCAAAGCCGCTGAATCCCAACTCATCCAATCAGCCAAGGCCCAGAAACTCCTAGATCAGACATCGTCCAACTGCCACCCGTGGACCTCTCCGGCCAACTCCAATCCAATGCTCCGATCTTCACGCGCCTAACTGCCGTTATGCGCGAAATCAGAGAAACTCTCCGGTCTGCAATCTCCGCCCTGAAGCCAACCCCGAGCGCCCTCGTCGTCGATTTTTTTGGAACTCCGGCACTGGATGTAGCCGATGAGTTTCACATGTTAAAGTATGTGTTTGTTAGCTCTGCGTGGCCCCTTGCATTGATGTTATATGCGCCGATCCTTGACAAGGAGGTCGAAGGCGAGTACGTTGCCCTGAAAGATCCCATAAAGCTCCCCGGTTGCATGCCGGTCCGGCCCGAAGATGTGGTTAATCCGATGATGGACCGGACAAAGCAAGAATACAATTTCTTCCTACAGGTGGGTTCAAAGGCGCGAAAGAGTGATGGGGTTTTGGTGAACACGTGGGAAGATCTGGACGCCGCCACGCTTAAGGCCATGAGAGAGGAAGAGAGTTACGGGTCGGTACCGGTTTACGCGGTTGGACCGCTGATCAGATCTGCTGGACTGCTGGTTTCGAGGACCCACTTGTTGGTTTGGCTAGACCAGCAACCGGTTGAGTCTGTGCTTTACATCGCGTTTGGGAGCCTTGGGGTTCTTTCAGCGCAGCAAATCACTGAGCTAGCTTCGGGGCTGGAGCTGAGCCACCAGAGATTTATATGGGTTAGTATACAAAACAAATATTATGCTAAAAATATATAACAATTTTGTTGGAAAGTATTTTCTAACTTATGCTTACTAAGAATAATTCTAAATATTGAATTCTCGTTAAGCCTTGAATTTTTTTTAAAAAAGACTGATACAAGTATTAATGGGCATTGTCACATTAATTAGCTCAATAGGATGAAAGTTGTGTAACACCCCCAGCCCATTAAGGCTAGGTTTGTCACTTTTCTTCTTTTATAATAAAAATCTTTGCAAAGATCCATAAGATCTATCAGAGTACTTGATTTTTCAAAGAGTACGATAAATGTATAAAACATTTATCAAGAGCTTTTATTACAAGCGAAATTAGAAAACATAAATTTTAATTGCGGAAGATTATTTTATTACAATAATGACTTAAAAAGACTATGAAAATTTAATAGTTATCCACTTATTCCGGCCTCCTATTCCAAAGAAGCTCTCTACGAAAACAAGAAATAAAAGCTGAATGAGCCCAAAGGGGCCCAAGTAAAATCCACAACCATAAATAGTTTTACTCCTTGTTCGGTTTACTGTTTTCAAATAAATAATATATCATCTAGTAATAATAATCGTTATAAATCATTCTTGTAAAACATCGTCATAAATCATCATTGTAAAACATCATAAATCATCATTGTAAAACATCATCATAAATCATCATTGTAAAATCGTCATAAATCATAAATCATCTTTGTAAATCACCATAGTAAATCATTGATGCAATTATCTTGTCATTTCTCATTTTAAGGCCCATGTACACTATTACCCCTGTGCACGAGGGTTGCGGGTCCTTGTGACCATGGCACAATGGCCTCAGCCATGCCCGACATCAATTAACTCTTTTTTCTTGGTGCACTCAACGGTCTGCTGATGGAATACCACCGCCTTATAGCCTTCTTTGGTGGTTTCGCCTCCATCCGAAAGTATATCGAACTCCTCTCATTCTTTCTTTCTTGGGGCCAAAATACTCCTCTATACATGTGCCCTCATTTCATAAACATTCATAACATTTCTTATACTTTCATTGTACTTCTTTTGATGCATCTTAGGGCAACATGTATGAGGGTTTTATTATCATTTATAATCATCATGTTCACAAAGAAATTCATCTTTCTCAATCTTTCATGCATGCCACATAACTTTATAATATGTAAATAAAAATACATAAACATTTACATTGTACATAAATTGCATGACATGATAACTTTAGAAGGGGTAGTGAATGTACTTACCTTTAGACCAAGGCTTAAGTTTCCAAAGAATCTAGCTCCAATTTGACTATCACCCACTACTTTATTTGAACTAATTTCTTAAGACCGCTTTCTCTCTCAAGTTCTTCCTTTCTTCTATGCGGCCTTGTCTCGCCCTTTCTCTTTCTTTTGTAAACACTTCCGAAGAAGAAAGACCGAGTAGAAAGCGGAAGAAGGAAGAATATAATAAGAAGAGAAGGGAGAGGAGTGGTGAATTTGTGAAGGAGAAGCTCTATTTATAGGAAAATTTGAAGATGTTCATTTACAATTCTACCTCATTTTACTATTTCACCTACCCTTACTATTACACCTACCCATACTATTCACCTACCCATACTACACCTACCATACTATACTATTACACCTACCCATACACCTACCAACATTACTATTTCACCTACCCATACACCTACCAACATTACTATTTCATCTACCATTTACTATCACATTAATCAATAACTACCATTATCTAATTACCACCCTCCATAATACCATAAACTCCTTAAAGAAAATATTTGAATAATGTTATCAAATAAATATATCAAAAATAAGACTATTAAAATCTGGGGCGCTACAATCTTCCCTCCTTATTGGAATTTCGTCCTCGAAATTTAAAGTTTCAATTATAACTCATCCTTGAATTCAGATTCTATAATAGACCTCAATTATTCATCATAGCCCATATACCTTAAGAAAATAATGTTGTTTAAACATAATCTCTTAGGTATTATCTGTATATTCTATGCAATATGATTGCACCCTTTATACCTTTGCATGCATCATCACATAATATAATTCTTCATACTACGTTATCATATATACTACAACCATAAATAAACTTCTATCATAAACTTACACAAATAGATGGGAGTATTTGTTACGCATGCTTTCTTCCAGTTCCCATGAAACCTCTTCTATTGAGTGATTGTTCCATAAAACTTTCACCAATGAGATACTCTTGTTTCTAAGGACTTGATCCTTTCTATCTAAGATTCTCATCAGTGTCTCCTTATATGTCATATTGGGTTGAATCAAGAGACTCTCATACTAATTATTGTTGTAAGAAAATTCTATCAACAGAAGATATTGGATCTAGCTTCCTTTAAAATCCAAAACACACAATCAGCATGTCTTCCAAAGTTTAAATCGTTCGTTCCATTTGCTCGTCGGTTTGAGGATGAAGTGGTGTGTTGAAAGTTAACCTTATCCATTGCCTCTTATAAACTCCGTCAAAACTTGAGGTAAATTTTGTATCTCGATCGACACAATGGATAAGGAACTCCATGTAGTGTACGATTCCTAATATTTCGAGTTTTATGATAATCCTACTTATCCTCAATTATTATCGCTTATCTCCAAATATTTTCCAGAAATTGTTCCTTAGCGCCTCATGTCTTAACTTTCTTAATAAGTCCTAAACATCTGGATAACAATTATCACTCACTATTTCATATATCAAAATATCATCTTCTTCTTTGTAAGATCACAACAATTTCCTTGATCAATTAATTGTTCTTATCAAAGAGTAGAAAATCATCTCTTCCTATATTTTCTTTAGTAACCCCATATTCCAAATCATATAGAAAATATTAATAAAATGCATTAATTAAGCATCTACATTATCATCAAATCTGCAAAAGTGAATAGCCTCAATGTTCTACAATTTATATCTCCCCAAAAATTTCATTACATCAATATACCTCAAAAGTAACATCATAAATCACTTCTCTCTAAATATACAATCATGTCCATTTCCTTGTCTCAAATCTTGTGTCGGTACCAAGATATTAGTGAAAACTTTTCACATTACATCTTTAATCATAACTTGCCAAAAGAAATTCATAACGATCATTCCGACGCAATCGAAAATACACTATTTTATAAGGGTAAAATTCTCATCCACTATTAACGGACTCATGTGCGTCTTGATGAGTTGCAAAAATGGATAATTGATAAAAGATCTAAGCGACATGGATAAGTTTCTAACGTAGAAGGCTCAAAACGCTTAGATTATAAAATCTTTCTCAGAGGTTTCGCAAGGCCAATAGAGAAGGAAGAGAAACAGAAAGTATTACTGAGCTGCTACCATAAGTGCATGATGAACAACTCAAGACATGATATGTATGCGCCTTCTCCCTACCACTTCTGGTACATACATATCAAGCGCTCTCTCTCCTCTGTCATGTGGGGTTGCTGCCAAAGAGAAAGCTATTAGTCCTGGAAAGCATGATCAATGATAATCTTGCTTCCTCAGGACATGATCAACGATAATCTTGCTTCAATGGTTTAGTATAGAAAGTATAGAAGGTTGGGTTTCATGAATCAATTTGTGATGCTGCATTTCTATAAGTGAGAAGAAACTCAAACTTGAAGAAAATTTGAGTTATGAGAAAATATTACAGGAAGGCATGAAAAAAAATTTTGATCAAGGCTTGCGTTCAATAACGAAGAGGTATGAATTTATAGAGGATGCTAGGAGATGACAAGCGGCGTGGTGCGCGTTGGCATGATGATTCATTCGACCGTTCGTGTGGATTTCAAAGTCATTGATTGAGCAGAGTTTGACAACCGAAGCGTTGCAAAAGTCAAGAGTGTTGTCACCGTCATTATGAGGGAAACAAGATCCGAAAATTTGAAAACTTTTGACTCTAACCAATCGTCGCCGAGGTCTTTTTGTCGTTTGTTGTCTCACGTAGCTTTAATTGAAGTGAAAATTTTCCTTTAAAAGCTAGAAATCTCTGCTTGAGAAGCTTAGTGATCCGTCCTCCTTATGACGCTCCTCTCAAAGACACTTGTTCCTAAAAACTTCATCTCTCCCAACTCCTTTGTATTCTCAAATATTTTCCTTACCCTACGAATATGGTAACCTCATCTCCATCTGTAAATCTCGACTTAAACTTAGCTCTTACAGCCCAATCTAATGTTATGCCCAGTGTACGGCTTGACGTGCCGATGCCCACCCTGCGATTACGCTATATGCCTAACCTATCACTCACTTTTGACAACCGCCCTATCACACTTCATGATTCTGTCCTGTTACATGATTCTACCGCCGTGGCAGTATCTAAAGGTTTTGTACTACCACGTGACCAAGCACTATTGATTGATAAATCGACATCGACGCATTAATGATTCATGGCATTCGATTCGTGGTGTGTCAACCTCCGATTTGGCACCGTCTTCTTGTTCGAAATGAAGAGATGAAGTCCTTGAGAAATCAAACTAGTATATTACAACGATTGCTCAAGTACTACAAGCGAAAACACATGGAATTGAAGCAGGAAAATACTCAGCTGAAAAAGTTGGTATTATCATACGCTGATGACTTGGGACCAAAGATAGAAGAAATGGAGAATGATACCAAGCGCATCCATCAAGAGTACGAAAAACTCCAAGTTGATGTTCATAAATATCACATCTCTCCGCCCAAGCTCTAGCCAGTACTTTATTTGAACTAGTGCCCTTTAGATTAACTCCACTATACGTACTATTTATGATTCTACTCATACTAAGCTTTCTTTGTGCAGAAGTAATCTTTTGGAATAGCACATCCGCTCACCCTTACGACCAGTCTCTTATGCAAACATTTTTTTTATTCGTATTAATGAACATTTTGGTCTGTAATATATAAGGAGTTTCATCTCCAAACATTCTCTTCATTCCATAATCGTAGTAACTTCATGCATATTCTCTATTCATCATGTTAATCATACTGATAAATAACATTTCAACAAGGCATCAAAGTACACAATCATATATCTAAAAATGCCATGAACATATGTCCTTAATATCATGAGGAGTTTGCACTCCGAACATTTCATTCTATAGTCATTATGTACTTGCTCAGTACTCATAATATCTTATAATCATCCCGTCATCGTAATGACTTCTTTTAAACAACAATCTGTTTAACACATCAACTATATCAATAGATTTCCTATCATTTAATGGGACCTTTAAGCATGTACCAACACATGATGTCATCCTTTAAAATACCTCAATATCATCACACATATATTTTGTAAGGAGATTTAGATCATATTACTATATATACCTTTGTCCAATTGTTTCCTCCATACTTCAAATTACCTCAAGGATAAGAATCAATCATTATCACTTAGTGAAAGAAAATTATATTAAGAGCCTTGGCATATAACAAAATGCTTATAATATCATATCTACTAACGCCTCAAAATTTAAATATATTCACAACTTAGGAACACCAATTCATCTTCAAAACTTGAAACGCACCTCAATATAGTTTAGCTCAAGTATAGAAACTTATCACCTCAATTCTAGGAATCACCTCCAAGATATCATGAATTATACCTTAAAGTCTTCACAATCATCCTAAATTATCGAAATCCTTAAGTCATAATTGAAATTATCAAAATATCTTATAGATCTAGGTATCCCTCATTTTGTTTACACAATACTTAGGTATTCACTTCATGTCACTACAAATCCTTATTCACCAATCCATATATTATAATCTAGATCACAGTATCATTATTGTTATCAATCAAACCTTAACCATGATAAAACTTATTTAAACTCTTATATCACCAATTTACTTACAAGAATCATTTCACAACTTACATCCCTAGATCATTGTGTCACCAAGTCATTTACACAACTCACTTCATAAACCTAAAATCCACAAAATCACTTTGTCACCAAGTTGATTACGCCAAATCATCTCACCACCTAACTTTATAATATGATTTTTTTTTTTTTTTTTTAACACTCATAATCAGAAAAATCTCTAAATCCTCTAGACATCTCAAAATATACTTTTACCGACCAATACTCCAAAAATTGTTGTCATTCCAAATAGGCAGGTACTATAGATAAAAATTGTCTATCATTCTTGAAATTTCATATCCATCATCAACCTAACCATAATATTAAAATTCTCTATACTACTCACACTAACTTGATTGTAACCCTTTATCATAACAAAAATTAACCATTAGAAAAATGTTCATGTATCATCTAATAAATACATACTCTACTTGGCCGGAATGTGGCTTCCCATTATCCCCAAATTTAATGATAAGTATATATATATTTTGAAAAGTCTGCAGAACCTTATAACCTTTGCTCTGATACCAAAATTGTAACACCCCCAGCCCATTAAGGCTAGGTTTGTCACCTTTCTTCTTTTACAATAAAATCTTTGCAAAGATCCATAAGGTCTATCAGAGTACTTGATTTTTCAAAGAGTACGATAAATGTATAAAACATTTATCAAGAGCTTTTATTACAAGCGAATTTAGAAAACATAAACTTTAATTGGAAGATTATTTTATTACAATAACACTTAAAAAGACTATGAAAATTTAATAGTTATCCCACCCCTCATTCCGCCTCCTATTCAAAGCTCTCTACCGAAAAAACAAGAAATAAAATCGAATGAGCCCAAAGGGGCCCAAAGAAGTAAAATCCACAACCATAAATAGTTTTACTCCTTGTTCTGTTTTGAAAACTGCTTTTCATAAATAAATAATATATCATCTAGTAATAATAATCGTTATAAATCATTCTTGTAAAACATCGTCATAAATCATTATTGTAAAACATCATCATAAATCATCATTATAAATCATCATTGTAAAACATCATAAATCATCATTATAAATCATCTTTGTAAATCACCATAGTAAATCATTGATGCAATTATCTTGTCATTTTCTCATTTTAAGGCCCATGTACACTATTACCCCTGTGCACGAGGGTTGCGGGTCCTTGTGACCATGGCACTGAACTGTGGCCTCAGCCATGCCCGACCGTCAATTAACTCTTTTACTTGGTGCACTCAACGGTCTGTTGATGGAATACCACCGTCGGTATAGCCTTCTTCAGTGGTTTCGCCTCCATCCGAGTATCGGTACCGAACTCCTCTCATTCTTTCTTTCTTGGGGCCAAAATACTCCTCTATACATGTGCCCTCATTTCATAAACATTCATAACATTTCTTATACTTTTCATTGTACTTCTTTTGATGCATCTTAGGGCAACATGTATGAGGGTTTTATTATCATTTTATAATCATCATGTTCACAAAGAAATTCATCTTTCTCAATCTTTCATGCATGCCACATAACTTTATAATATATAATAAAATACATAAATATTTATTGTACATAAATTGCATGACATGATAACTTTAGAAGGGTAGTGAATGTACTTACCTTTAGACCAAGGCTTAAGTTTCCAAAGAATCTAGTGCTCCAATTTGACTATTACCCACTACTTTATTTGAACTAATTTCTTAAGACCGCTTTCTCTCTCAAGTTCTTCCTTTCTTGCGGCGCCTTGTCTCGCCCTTTCTCTTTCTTTTTCGTGAAAACACTTCCGAAAGAAGAAAGACCGAGAAGAAAGCGGAAGAAGGAAGAATATAATAAGAAGAGAAGGGAGATGAGTGGTGAAGGAAAATTTGAAGATGTTCATTTACAATTCTACCCTCATTTTACTATTTCACCAACCCTATACTATTTCACCAACCCTATACTATTACACCTACCCTATACTATTACACCTACCCTATACTATTTCACCTACCAATACACCTACCAAGATTTTGTGCGAGTGCAGTCTACATTCACGTGTCTGACCTTTATTTCATGTATACTGGCACTATTCACGTGTACGGCACTATTCACGTGTACGACACTATTCACAAATACGGTACTACCCATATACCTACCAACATTACTATTTCATTTACCATTTACTATCACATTAATCAATAACTACCATTATCTAATTACCACCCTCCATAATACCATAAACTCCTTAAAGAAAATAATTAAATCAATCACCATATTATAATAATCATACTCCAAATTACCTTAATCAATCATCATATCATAATCTCTCATATAAAATCAAACGCCATATATAATGAGCTTAAATCAATATTCATTCTTATTCGTAAGATCTAATAAATTCCTTAAAAATAAATATCATTACCTATTATCATCAAATAAATATTTTCAAAATAAGACTATTAAAATCTGGGGCGCTACAAGTTGAGTATCTAGTATTTTCACCAAACGTCCTCAAGGGCAGCTTAATCGGTTGGGGACTACACTTTAAGAAGCAAAGGCCACTAGTTCGAATCTCTTCTCCTCCTCTTGTGTAGATATGTAAAAAAAAAAAAGTATTATTTACCTAATAATGCCCTTATTGATGCAATAAGTAACATTATTTAGATAACTACCATACGATTTTCATACAACTTGATGTGACAGTAAACATTAGTTATTGGATAAAAAATTGTATTAAAAAACAAATTAATGGAGATTTCTTATAGGTGCTAAACCCACCCAAAAAGAAGGATGTGGCCGAGGATAAAGGTGATGACGCATTAGCCTACTTGCCTAACGGGTTCCTAGAGCGGACCCACAGTTTGGGAATGGTGGTCACGCCGTGGGCGCCACAATTGGACATCTTGCAACATCCACCGACGAGAGGCTTCTTGTCTCATTGTGGTTGGAACTCGTCGTTGGAGAGTATGCTAAGTGGTGTGCCTATGATGGCCTCCACCTCCCATGTTCCATGATGGTATACACCCAACATTAGCCCAATTTATGGGTGATATTACTAGGCAATTCACAGAAGCAATTTCATGGATGTCTCAACCTGTTGCACCAGTGGAGCGTATCGGTTGCTCGATGCGTGACTTTACTGACCAACAGTTTTGTACTTTCAATGGGACTCAAGGACACACAGTAGCCGAAGCTTGGATTTCAGATATCCAACTGCTGCATGACACCCTCAAATGTACAAATGAGGAAAGGTTGAAGTACACTGTATTAAGGCTAACTGGTGAAGCCCTTAAGTGGTGGAAGTCTCAGGTAGAGCTAATAGGACCTGGTGTGGTTATCACATGGGAAAGGTTTGTTGAGGAATTCAACCGACAATATTTTCCAAGGTCTCAAAAGTAGTCAAGAGCTATTGAATTTCAGAACTTGGTGCAAGGTACTATGATAGTGGAACAATACTCAATTAAATTCACTGAGCTAGTCAGGTTTGATATTAATCTTATCCCTGACGAAGTATCAAAGACGGAACGTTTTGAAAATGGCCTTAACTCCCGCATCAAAGAAAGGGTTGTTTGCCATGAGATCAAAAACTATGCTAGATTGGTGAACGTAGCATCCCTTGCTGAGAGAGCAATTCGTGAGACATCTGCAGCTTACGAACATAGGAAATGATCAATGCCTCAAGCATCGTACCCCTTCAAACGATTTGTCGTAGGGACTAGCTCCGAACCAACAGATCACAAGAGTCTTCCTCCTCCGTAGGAAATCAAAAGGCTGCTTGTCCCAAATGCGGAAGAATACATTTTGGAGATTGCAGGAGCAAAAGTACCGGTTGTTTCCGATGTGGTCAAAAAGGCCATCTTAAGAAGGATTGTCCGATGAACACTATGGTAGGAGCTGGAGTACAAAGGAATGACTTCCAACAAAGATGGCCTGCTCAAGCGAGAGTATGTACATTGACCCCCGTAGATGATGATGAAAATGATGAAGCAAAAAATGATGTAGTGACAGGTACCATTTATCTATTTGGTACTTTTACATATACTCTCTTTGATTTTGGAGTCACACATTCATTCATTCTGCATTATACACTAAGATTTGTCACATAAGTACACGACCATTAGGGCAAGAGTTATCGGTACAAACACTAGGAGGAGAAAGGATGAATGAATTACTATCATCATTGAGGGATTAAAATAAATGTAGTCATATAGAATTAAAATAAGTATATGATTGTTGTTATGTTTGAAGAATTATAGTAGTCTTACCTAAGCAAAGAACTAATCATTGTACCGTATAAGGATTAACATCTAGCCATATTTTGAGGAAAATGATAATTGTATTAGTGGTACATGATTATGAATATTAAGAGATATAGATGTTGTTAAGACTTGATAATATATATATATATATATAAGTGAATATAAAAAGGAATAGGTGATTTTTATAATGGTATGAAGGTCGTTGTTCATAATATTATGAACATTTCAAAGGTATGCTATTGAGGTTGTTTAAAGGATAAATTTTCTGAAAAATATTTTGAGGTAAGATTTTCAGAGTATACCTAAGATATCATTAGGAACGATTGTAGAAGTCGAGGCTTTAGTATGTGAATAAAGTTTCCTCTTTGGAAAATGAGTTTCAATAGTAAATGGATAAAGCAAAATTTTGGGAATATATACTTAATATATTGTGACAAAATGATGATAAATTGAGGGAAGAAAATGATTATAGTATTACTTACAATTAATGATACAATAAATAGCACATAACACAAATTGTGAGCTTGATGAATACTCAAGAATAGGATTAAAAGTGGTCCATCCAAAATAAAGTGCAAGGTAATTGGATTCGTCAAGGAAAGTACTAAGTGGATCCAATATTTAACATTAGTTGAGTTTGCTTATAATAATAGTAGTTTCCAGGTAACTTTTAGGGTGGCACCATATGAAGTACTCTACGGACGCAAATGCAAATCGCCACTTTATTGGGAAGAAGTTGATAAAAGGCAATTGGTGGGACCGAAGATAATCCAAGACACCAAAGACAAAGTTGCATTAATCTGGAAAAGGATGCTAACGGCTCAGAGCCGTCAAAAGAGTTATGTTGACAAAGGATGTCTTCTAATAAATTTTGAAATTGGCGACCAAGTATTCCTAAAAGTATCACCAATGAAAGGCGTGATGATTTTTGATAAAAAGGGGAAAATTAAGTCCAAGGTATGTTGGCGTTTATAATAACCGAAATTGTAGGTCTAGTGGCATATCGAGTTGAGTTATCACTTGAGCTAGCAGAAGTACATGATGTGTTCCATGTATCAACGTTGAGAAGATATGTACATGATCCCCTGCACGTTGTTGATTTCAAACCACTTCAGATTTAAGCAAATTTAAGGTACGATGAACCTACTGATACAAATTCTGGATCGAAAGGAACAGAAACTCAGAACGAAAACCATTGCCCTAGTTAAGGTCCTTTGGCGTAATCACGACGTAGAAGAAGCTTCTTGGAAACTAGAACAAGAAATGCAGGACAAATATCCACATTTATTTTAACTGGATACGTCACTCGGTAAGTACTTATATATATTATTATACTGTAAATGGTGTTTTATGATTGCTTATATGGGCACTGTTTAAAACTACAAAAGTCAAGGAATACCTTGTAGATAAACAATGATATTATTAAATGTTGTAGTCAATATTTTGGGTTGATAGATAAATCATGATACTATATAAAAGTGTAATACCTAAATAAAATCACTGAAAACCTAGAAAGTGGTACATCGGAGTTATATAATGTATAAATAGAAAATTAAGGAACATTATTTTTTTACACCCTTTTCTTAGAAATTGCTATACGATAAAAAGTTAGGGACTAAGTGTAAGATATGACCAAGAATTAGACATTACTATAGAAATCTATGTCGCTTATATTGAGGCTATGTGATAGTTTGAATGCTTTAATTTCAAGGGCGAAATTCCAATAAGGTGGGTAGAATGTAACGACCTAGATTTTTAAAACTCTTATTGAAATAATATTAAATAGATTAAAAGGATAATGATATATGAATTAACGGTATTAAATAATTATTTGGTATTAAGGGTAGATATTACATTGATTATTGACCGTTTTTTAGTGTCACTTTAATTATCAAATTTAGTTTCATAAGTATGTTTATGGGCATGATTAAACACAATTTAGTGAATAAATTATTTATGTTAGTGTTTGGTGAAATCAAAAATTGATTTGAAGCATTTTAGTTTTTTGGCTTAAAATGCAGTGTCTTAATTTTCATACTGTCTAGTAAAGATTAAAACTACTAAGAAATGGTAGGCTTGCCACTTTGGTTGAATTCTTGAAGGCTTCTAGTAAGATTGATTATTAGAAATATCATGGGGAATTTAATGAAGCAAGTGGGCAAGTGGCAAGTGTGAATGCAACTAGTTTAAAGTCTAATTTCGTGGAAAATTTTGTAAGGGCCAGAAACTATATCAAACGAACTCGGATGAAGTCGAACCAAGATATAAAATGTTTGTCTCGGAGTCCTCTATCTACCCTCAAAATTTCATGTCAATCGGAGTACATTTGGATACAAAAAAATAGATCGGAGTGCACTGCCCTCATGTTGAACGAAAAATGATAAGATAGACTAGAATCTTGGAATGTGGACTAGGTTCATGTTTTTAGTTAAATACCTCTCAACCCTTGGATTAAAAGTAGGAAAATGAATCATAGCCATCCATTCTCTAATAGATAGAAGCTTGAGTTTAACCATTGGATCAAAAGTGTTAGGATTAATCCTAACCACTCAATCTCTTATAAATAGGAGCCTAGGTAATTCATTTCTTTTACTTAAGCTCTTTCACTTTCTTAGCAAGAAAATATTACTTGCTCTTTCTCTCTCTCTCTCTCTTCCTTAGCTCTAAATCAAAAATCATATGGCTTAAATCTTTCTTGTATTCTTCAAGTGTTCTTAGTTTTACAATTAGCTACCTAGAGAAGGTTGTGTGGAATTCTACTTCAGGGCTATTGGCTAAGTGTTCCTTGTGTAATTATAATGATTTATTGTTTATATTATTTATTCTCATTTAATTGTTTAAGACCCAATAAGCTTATGATGTAAAATAAGGTAACAAAGAATTAATGATAAAAATGCATAAACAAGTTGATCAAATGCTTATAAAATTATCTATATTATTTACTTTACAACTTTTATATTCAGTCATTTATTTTATCGTCATTTAAATTTTTATTCATATTTTTGGTGGTACGGACCATTGGTCTCAACCCCTAAATATGAATTCAGTATTTACATTCAATCATTTATTTTATCGTCATTTGACTATTAAATTCATATTTTTGGCGGTACGGACCATTGGTCTCAACCCCTAAATATGAATTCAGTATTTACATTCAGTCATTTATTTATCGTCATTTAAATTTTAATTCATATTTTTGGCGGTACGGACCGTTGGTCTCAACCCCTAAATATGAATTCAGTATTTATATTCAGTCATTTACTTTATTGTCATTTAAATTTTAATTCATATTTTTGGTGGTACAGACCATCGGTCTCATCCCCGAAATATGAGTAATGTTTGATATATATTATTTATAATACAAGTTTTTATTTTGTGATACTGGCCATTGGCCTCGTCACCAAAATGAATTCAGGAATAAAACTATTTATAAGTAACTATCTCGAATTTATATGATAAAATGAGTAAGTAAAGATGAAGTGACGGATAATAAATAAATATAAAAGATGAGGGTCTTTAAACAATGATATTATTTGAGAATGAACTAATATGTAAATATTGTTTGTATGTATGAAGTGGGAGCGAAATTCTATATTAAAGAGTGTAAGTATGGATGTACTTACTGAGGATTAGATTTATTTTGTTGGTATAGGAATTCTTATTTTGCTTTATTGATATAATTTTCGCATTACAACTATTGCATAATGTGTCTAATAATATGAGCTGATAAGATAGCCACCTTAAGAACAAGTCGGTAGATTGTCATGAGAACCTCCGATCTCGGATGGATGGGGTATATAACCGTTCAACAAGCTTAATATATAACTAAGCTGGGGCGGTGTAGTCGCCAGTACCAAACAGGTAAAACTTTAAAGTGTGAGGGACATAACGGACATGAACGGGCTGAGAGCTCATGACGAGAGGTCTGAAGAAAGATTATCATAAAACACAAACTAATATGTCACTATGCTGCATTTGCATTTCATTCATCATTATATATTTTATTCCTTAATCTTACTTTATCTCAAACTAGTCTTTAGTCTTTATCTCTAGAAAAACAGATTACTCACTTGTTTGTCTATGTAAATATGATAACGCCATATTTACCTAGACCTTGATGTAGGAATAGAAAGTGAGGACGATGGTCATTTTGTTGGTTTTGATGGTTGATAGATTATCTGCTACGAGATTGATGCTTACCTTGTGAAGCCAGTCTCATTTATGTTAATCACTTTTATTTGATAATGTGATGTGTGCAAACTTGAAAAGTATTACTATATTAATTTGGTGCCATCTGTGGCTTATATTTGGTACTCCTAGTGTGTACATATGTTGTAATGAAACTATATTTCTATTTTTATTAAATAATATATCACCTTGAGGTATTTCAGTCAGCTCAATTGTGTTGTGCAAACTATTTATAGGCCATAGAAAAAGGAAAAAAATTATATACATATTCCGCTGTAAAATTATAACTCTAAAGTTGCAGCGTAATGACTTCGATATTTGCTAGTTTAAATATCGGGGCGTTACACCAAGGCTGTCTAGACAGCAAGATAGCCTATCTGAACAAAAGTTCCATAAATACATTTTTTCATCCTCCACAATGCCTGTCCGAACAAGCACTTAACATGTCCGGATACCCAATAGATTTTAGGCCCAAAATGTGTTTTTAATGTGGGCCCATGTCTAGAGTTTTGTAGATGTTATAAATACATCTTTATATAAGAGAAAGTGAAGAATTCTGCATCTAGAGTTCGCCGTCGTGTACTAAGAGAGTCTTGATATAGATTGTTAGTTATCTCTCTAAGAGTGATTGTTTGTTTTACTTGTTGATTGTTAAAATGAAGTTAACTGGAGTTTCGATGAAGAGATCATAGAAGTTATGCTTGTCTTTAAAAAGGGCTATTGCTGTAGAAAGCAAGTTGGTCACTTATCCTACGCAAGATAGTGTCAATTGCAAATGTTTTGTAAGTGTGAACTTCTTGTAATCCTTTATTCTTTTACTGAGTTAGTTAATTTTCTAAGTTTGGTCTCTGAAGAGGTTTTATTTTTAGAGAGTTCTCTAATTGGTTTCCTTTTCATAACCAAAATATCATGTTCTTTATTGATTATTGCATATCCATTTTGTTGATTATAAATTGTTAGGTGGATCTATTTCGCATAATTTTGTGTGAAACACCTATACATTTAAAATAGGTTTTATTTGGAGCCAATTAGGTTTTTTCAAATGTAGTAATTAATTATTTGCTTCAAGAGCTTTAATTAATTATTAATCCAACGGTGATATTGTATCCACCTAGTTTAAATGAGATTTTTTTAAGGTTTAGTACATGGGCGGAGGCACCTCTGGTATTATTTCTCTTGAAAATAGTAAAACTTTGCCGAAACTCTGTGGACATATCCCTTAGTAATGATGCACATAAATCTCTATATCTTGTAATTATTTGGTTTTCTTTTTTGGGATAGGGTAAGGAATGGGTTTGGGCGGTGGTGATGTTCTTTAGAAATAAAATTATTTGCTTTATTTTTTTCTTATTTATTTATTTTCATTTACTTTTTCAGTAACAAGTTGTAGAAACATGATTGAGCATCTACTTAGAGCGAACTCTTTAATTGATTTGCATGATGAGTTTAAATGGTGTTGGTCTTCTCCAATCCGACTATTAAACTAATATATGTTTAATATATATATGTATTTTTTATTCTCATATATTTTGAATAGGGTATGTGATTGTACATGCCTTTTCCTAGTCTGTGTGGCCTTAAATGTGACATGTTCAAATGTGTAACTTACACTTATCTTAGGTATAATTTTAGCATATGATCTGAATTACAAATTAGTTCCGTTTTGTTTTCTTTAAGGGTTTAAGAGGATGGATTTGTTGTCTTGACCTTCAGGTTGAGGGGTTGATGATAGAATAAATCAGTGTGGGGGCTTAATTCTTATGGTCATATTTTTATTTTTAGTTGTTTTTATTTTTGTCTTGTATTTTGACTACCCGTGTCTTAGATCTAGTCTGCACGAAGCAGATCTGTTCCATAAATATAATTGTACATGGATTAGCGGAAGCTTGAAGTCATTTTTACGACTTTATAACATTCATAACTTTGGGTTATAATTTTTTAGAGCTGTATGTTAAGTGATATAAAAGCTTTATGTTAGTGTAATTTCATTAAAAAAAAAATGTTAATAAACTCATTCTGTTTTTCCGTGCATACCCATTAACCTAAAAGTGGTACAGAGAGGTGGTAAAAAATTAAAATTAAAAAAAAAAAAAAAAAGTGGTGCTGATGTACTTTCTTGGCTTGTGGAAATCTTTTGTATGTTTTTTTGTTTTTGTCTTTTTTCTTTTTTTTTTTTTCCCTGGTAGAGAGAGCTTTGAACGTGGCCAATTATGGTGGACTCCACTCAAAATAGATTGCTAAGAGCATTCACAGTAGGCTAGTCTAATGTTTAGCTATTTTAACAAAAAAAACTCACCTTTATCTATTTCAGCTACTCATTTTTTTAAAGCTTCCACATCAGACTCAACATTTTAACTTTACATCCATTTAAATATTCTTTATATATATATATATATATTTTATTATTTCTTTATGCTCTTGATAGCCAAAATCAAAAGCCCTACTATTCTTCTTCCTCTTCACTGCATCTCGTGCAGCCAAAATCAAATGCTCTTGCCTTCCTTACTCGGACTTTTGACTCCTTTGAACTCACTCTCTCTCTCTCTCTCTCTCTCAAACACCTACTCCTTTCATGACCTCAAAATGAAATCATTCTACCCTCAAACTCCCACTTCTCTCTGTTTCTTCTCTCCTCACTTTCTTCTCTCTCGGGCATCGTCGACCGTCCTCCGCCTCACCCAAGAAACCCACCAGCTCATCGGCTTCAAAGCCGGTCTCCTCCGAGCGTGAAGAGACGAAGGAGGCAGGAAAGAAGGGAGAAGGAGAGAGAGAAATAAAAGAGTATTTTATTTTGTTGAGGAGTACGGTGGGTCAAACTTGCGACTCACGAGCTGCTCAACAATTTGATGAGGGGTTTGTTGAGGTTGCTGCGAGATTTTAGTGATTTGGCTCAACAATTGAACCAAAAGGCTCAATTGTTGAGCCTACTGTGAATGCAAGACGCGCATTGTTTGACGAGGGAGAAGACTCGTAAACAAGTCTTTGTATATCCAACGGGTGTGATGAGAATGATGTGAATTATAGTGTTATTGGGTCCAAGTAATCATGACAAAAGAAAAGCACTCACATGTCAAGCCCCCCACAAACGTCCAATCTCTCAGCCGTTTGAAGTTGTTGCCATTTGCAACTTTTGAGACTCCTCAAGCTTTCACACAAAAAAAACCATTATTTCTGCGTTTGAAATTGAGCTTCACTATGTGAGAAAGAGAGATTAGGCTTTAAATAAATATTATGCTCAATCATTTTAAATATTATGACAATTGTGTCGATTAATCATCCCTAGATGTTATTAGCAATGACTTTTGGTCGTCACGTAAAGCAGAATTTCTCATCGTGAGATGCAGTACCTAACAAGAAAAAAATAAACTTGAAAAATGACTTTTAGGACATCTATATTTTTTGCAAGAAATATGCATGTAATCTCCTACCAAAGGGTGTCTAATATCATCAAAATGGTGACTTTTGTGGTAGGAACAGCAACTTTTGTAGTTTTAATATCTTCACATTGCTACACTCTTTCCAACATTTGCAGCAACTTTTGTAGGAATAGCAAATGCAACATATAATCCATTACGACTATTGAATGATTTATGAGGGCTTCTCATTTTGGGCAATTAGCTAAACAATTATAAACATTGCAGGAAATGTTTATTCTGTTCAACTTTAATGATTTAAACAATTATAATAAGCTTTATTTTCTTTTAGGTGTTACCGTAATGGTTCAATAGTAATAACTGGTGTTGCTGATGAGACAAAAACACAGCCCCACAACTACAAGTGGGGCTTTAATTGGATTGTGGAAATCTTTTCCCCTGTTTCTTTGCCTTTCTTCTTTTTCCTGGTAAAGAGAGAAAGAGCTTCTTTTTCTTTGTCAGTTGCATTATTTGACAAGGTACACAAGTGTTTGTATCACCACCAATGGACCAATCCAACAGCTATGATGACAATTATCTATCTCTCAAATGGCTAAAAATATAGTGCAAGATAATGTAGTACTTAATTATTTGCTTTAGGAGCATTAGTAATTAATTATTAATCAAATAGCCTGATATTTATTGTATCTAACCCAGTTTAAATGAGATTTTTTTAAGGCATAATCTATAGAGTGGAGACATCTCAGGTATTGTTTCTCTCGAAAATAATAAAACTTCGTTGAAACTCTGTGGACATATCCCTTAGTGATGAAGCACGTCAATCTCCTTATTTTATAATTGTTTAATTTTCTTTTTCGGGGTAGGGTAGGGAATGGGTTTGAGTTGGTGGTGATGTTCTTTAGAAATAAAAATTATTTGCTTTATTTTTTATTCTTATTTATTTATTTTCTTTTACTTTTTCAATAACAAGTTGTAGAAACATGATTGAGCATCTACTTAGAGGCTAGCTCTTTAATTTGATTTGCATGATGAGTTTAAATGGCACTGTAGGTCTTCTCTAATCCTGATTATTAAATTGATATATGTTTAACATATATGTATTTTTTTTGTTCTCATACATTTTGAATAGAGTATGTGATTGTCCATGCCTTTTCCTAGTCTTGTGTGGCCTTACATTTATCTTAGGTGTAATTTTAGCATATGATATAGAATTACAAATTGGTTCTGTTTTATTTTCTTTAATTAAGGGTTTAAGAGTTAATGAACTCATTCTCTTTTTCCTGTGCATATTACCCAATAGCCTACAAAGTAGTGGACCGGGATCCCCAGCAATCTTGTGGAAATTGCCCATAAGTTTTTTTTGAAATCTTGACCATACATTTTCATCCAACTGCTACCACCTTGCCACTTGTCCCAATTAATATAAAACAATAAAATATTATTTAAATTTTAAAAATAAATATAAAATAAAATAATAAAAAAATAAAATAAATTTTTAAAAAACATGGGGTGGTTCGGCCACCCCATTTTCCCCCTAGGGGGTGGCCGGCCACCCCAACTCAAATTTTGGGCCACCTGGCAAATTTTGATTTTTATGTAGGGAGTTTGGGAACCATGGGCCCTAGGGCGGCCCCACTAGGGGGTGGCCACCCTACTAATGGTTTGCCACCTACAAAACCCAAATTTTTTTTATTTTGAGTTTGGCCAGGGGGTGGCCGAACCACCTCCTGGGGCCCCTAGGTGTGTGGCCACCCCCGCCTTTGGGGTGGCGTCAGGCTGATCTGAGTTGGTCGGCCACCCCCTAGGGGGAAAATGGGGTGGCCGAACCACCCCACTATTTTTTAAAAATTTATTTTATTTTATATTTATTTTTAAAATTTAAATAGTATTTTATTGTTTTATATTAATTTGGACAGATGGCGTGGCTGTAGCTGTTGGATGAAAATGAGTGGCAAGATTTCAAAAAAAACTTATGGACAATTTTTAAGAATTGCTGGGAATCCCGATCCCAAAGTAGTAAAGAGAGGTGTACGTTGATGAGAAAAAAACAGTCCTACAAGTTGTGCTGATGAACTTTTTTGGATTCTGGATATCTTTTGTTTTTTCTCTGTCTGCCTTTTCTCTTTTTTGGATTCCGTTGGTTTGGCCAATTATGGTGAACTCCATCCAAAATAAAAAGCTGTGATGAGAATGATGTGAATTATAGTGTATTGGGTCCAAGTAATCCTGACAAAAGAAAAGCATTCACACGCGAAGCCCCCACAAAAGTCCCAAGATATTTTGTGGTGGGGGGAAGGTACTCCATCTCTTCTCTATGTGACCACACTCTTTCATGACCAAGTTCACTTATCAGACGTACGCATACATATGTATCTCAAAAGAATTGTGAAAAGATCGAGGCATTGCTGTAGTTCTAAAATCTATATTAAAGTGTTACAAAAAAAAAAAACATCTACATTAAAGTATGTCGATGGGAAAGGTACCGTTCATAGTTTTCAATTGCAGTCATATAAGAAACTTGTGATGCTACAGAGCTTATTTGTTGAAAGAAGAAATTCCATTCAACTAAAAAGCCAATGACATAGCTTATATCTCCAATGCATAAGGCAAGGAGTTTTTTGATCGATTAAGAAAAGCCATGTCCTTTTCATCCCCTTATACCGAAGGATTTGCACATGTTTGAAAGATGGTGATATCATAATAGATTTGGAGATAAATATAAGAGAAATAGAAAAAGAATCAAAATCAACTATTTTCTAAACATGTGTTTCAAGGAGACTAGGTTCTCTTTAAATTAAGCACTTAACATTGATAAGTTCAAATGTATGAGGCAGTTAAGTTCTATGAATTTCCTCGAACTAGCCAGTGTTTTGTGTAGTAAGTCCAAGGTTTGGATATTATTTCAGAGTCTTTGTTGTAAAGACAAGAGAGGACATGTTGATAAGCCGATGGATCATGTTCACTTTGATTAGTGTACAATAAGTGTAAGTCCATGTTACGGCCAATAGTCTAAAAAGTAGTACAGAGAGGTATTGATGAGACAGACAAACAAGTGGTGCTGAGGGAGTCTATTGGATGGTGGAAGTCTTTTTCTTTGCTTATTTGGCTTTCTGTTTTTTAGTTGAATATGACCAATGATGATAGACTCCACTCCAGGCAATGTGATTTATTGAGGAATCAAAGAAAAATCAAAATGGAAAGCTCCCACTTGCATTATTTGACTTAGAAATCACTTATAAACAAGTCTTTGTATCGAATAGGAATCTGTTACCATTTCAAATAAATCATAAATTCTTTAATTACAGTCAATTTTTTTCGTTAAAATGTTTGAAAAATGTCACCTATTAAAATTATGGCCGAAAATGTTTTTATTTTATTTTTCATAAACCCAAAAGATATTTTTTTGTTCAAAGCTTTTTTACAACATAGAAAGTAAGAACCTTGAAGAAAAAAGAAAAAAAAAAAAAAAAAAACCTTAATTCTTAATTGTAACATGCCTATTTTCAAGCATTTCTACAATTTTTTTTTTTAAATATTGTAAGAAATCCTGATCCATTTGTATCACTACCGATGGACCTCTCCAACCATCAAATCATTTAGTTTAGCACAGTGCATGTGAAGAACTCATGAGCATCCATCCACTGTAAATTAATCAACCCAAAAGTAAAAAAACGAAACTCTCATAATTTAGCTCAAGTCTTGGTCAACGTAAACATTTTGGTAGTTGACAAGTCGTTATAATATATATATATATATATATATATATATATATAAAGCATTAATAATATAATAATGAAGGAAGGTGGGAAGGTAAATGCAAACAGGAGGAAAAGACGAGATTGCAGGCTTTCTTTCGCTGATATTTTTGACAATTTATTGAATTTAATGACTTCACTAAAGGGTAGGTGGCAGCGTGGTACTAGTTGAGAAAGTTACATTATTTTGATTTGATGAAATTTTCACTAAAAAGAAGCTATAGCTAACCCTAAAATAAAAGTCTTAATTAATTTGCTACACTATTCTTTGATTTTGCTTAAGTCTTCGTCAACGTTGGCTAGTAATTTCTTATAAATTGTGCCCTAAGAAAATTCCTCAAACTCTATCTCTTAATATGTTATGTGAGAAAAGAGAGATTAGGTTGTAAATAAATGTTATGCTTAATCATTTTTAAATATAATTATTTTTTTTTTATATTTTTTATTAAGTACATGTTAAATACATTTTAAAAAATATATATATTTAATAATGTATTGGTGTATAACATTTAATATATATTTTCATTTACATTCGAATAATGTTTTAAGTTTTTTCAGAGTTTTTATAAAATTATTTTAAATGTGATACTTTTAAAATTATCATTAAATTTAAAATATAATTTTTTAACTTTTGATATATCAACATCACATTTAAAATAAATCTAAAAAATTATATCATTACTCTTTTAACATCCACAGTATTTTCGTACGTAGTCAAGAAAGGCGAAAACATGAAAAGGAAAGAAAATGCAATTTGAGAAAGCCCAACAAAGCACGCCATAAACAGGTCCCTACTTCCTCAAAGCAATAACAAGTTTTGAGAGTGCCCAAGCTTTCTCTTAATTTGCATCGTTTCCTCTTTCATCCCTTCCTTCTTGCCATGGAACCAGTGAAAGAGTTGATTGTCTCTTCAGTCAAGAAAGTGGGAGAGCTCCTTGTCTCTTCCTTCATTCAGTCTCTGTGTGATCGATTGGTGGATCCCGAGTTTCTGAACTTTGTAGGCGGAGCGGGACTTCAAGAAAATCTGGAAAAGTGGAGGAAAACGCTGTCAACAATTCAGGCAATGCTTGATGATGTGGAGGAGAAGCAATATACTGAGAGGGCTGTGAAAGAGTGGCTGGATGATCTCAGACACTTGGCTTACGATGTGGACGACATTGTGGATGAGCTCGCCACTGAAGCATCCACGGCTGCTGAAAGTCAAGTTCGCCCAAGTAAGGTACGGAAACTCACCCCATCTGCTTGGTTTACTCCTTCGAGTCCAAGTCATTTTAAGATCAATAGTAGGCTGGGGTCAAAGATAAAGGAGGTCACCGATCGATTCAATGATATCGTGACTCGGAAAGGTCAACTGAATTTGAATGAAACTGTGCGTGAAGGAGATCATACAGGATAAGAGGCACATTGGAGCCAACTTCTGTAATGACTGATTCTCACGTTTTATGGTAGGGAAAAGATAAAGAGGTTGTACTTGAATTGTTACTAGGTGAAAGATGTAGTGATGCGGGAGTATCTGTGATTCCTATACTTGGCATGGGAGGTATAGGAAAGACAACTCTTGCTCAGCTTGTATACAATGACGAAAAGTGCAAAGCTCTTTCAAGTGAAAGCATGGAGTTGTGTTTCTGAAGACTTCAATGTGGATAGAGTCACAAAACAATTTTACTCTCTCTCACTTTTGAGAACTGTGATGGCAAGGATTGAAATTGGTTGCAAGTCAAACTCAAGAGAATCAAGGCAAGAAGTTTCTAATCGTTCTGGATGATCTCGGAATGAGAAATATCATGAGTGGACTATCTTACGCGCTCCTTTCTTAGTAGGGGCTCCAGGAAGTACAATTATCATCACAACTCGCAATAAGGAAGTTTCATCAACAACGGGTACTATTCCAGCTTACAATTTGCAAGTGTTACCAAGGGATGCTTGCTTGTCTTTATTTACCCAACATTCATTAGGGGCAAACGATTTTAGTGCACATCCAACCCTTCAAGATATTGGTGAGGAAATTGTGAATAGGTGTAATGGGTTGCCTTTGGCAGCAAAAGCCCTCGGAGGCCTTCTACGCACTAAACATGATCATGATGAATGGAAGGATGTGTTGGAGAGCAAGATATGGAATATACCAGAAGAAAAAAATGAAATTTTTCCCGCTCTTATGTTGAGCTACCACCATCTGCCTTCACATTTAAAGAGGTGCTTTGCTTATTGTTCAATATTTCCCAAAGATTATGAATTTGAGAAGAAGGAGCTCATTCTATTATGGATGGCAGAATGTCTAATTCTGACACAAGAAGGGGCTAAACAAATGGAAGATTTGGGTAGCAAGTATTTTGACAACTTGTTGTCAAGGTCCTTTTTCCAACAATCAAATATGAAGAAATCACGATTTGTGATGCATGACCTCATCAATGATTTGGCCCAATATGTTGCAAGAGATACAAGCTTTCGAATGGAGGATCGAATTGGGGGTAGTAATGGAGGTAGACTTCCTAAAAAGGCTCGACATTCTTCTTACTTGGGTAGCAAATATGATAGTACAATAATGTTTGAGCCTTTTTTTGATCTTAGTTGTCTACGTACCTTTCTGCCTCTTATGCTTAAAAAATATGAAGACTGTTATTTGACTCATAATGTTCCTCTTCAATTGTTGCCGAAATTGCAATGTTTAAGGGTGTTCTCTTTGAATGGGTACTGCATAGTTGTTCTACCGGATTCAATTGGTGATTTGAAGCATCTGCGGTATCTTGACCTTTCCAACACTCAAATTAGAGGTCTGCCTGAATCAATAACAACTCTTTGCAACTTGCAGACATTGATATTGGAGGAATGTCACTATCTAAAGGAATTGCCTTCAAAGTTGGGAAACCTAGTCAACTTGCGCCACCTCAACATTCTCAATGCAGATAAATTGGAAGGAATGCCTCCTCAAATAGGTAATTTAACATCTCTCCAAACATTGACTAATGTAATTGTGGGAAATGACAATTGTTGTGCATTAAAAGAGTTAGGTTCTTTGTTGCATCTTCGGGGGACGCTTATCATCTCACGATTGGAGAATGCCACCGAATCCAAGGATGCATGGGATGCCATGTTAATTGAAAAGCTTGATCTTTCTGCTTTGTGTTTGGAATGGAGCGTCAATGTTGACGAGTCAAAAGACAGAACAAGTGAATTCGATGTACTTAACATGTTATTGCCTCATAAGAATTTGAAAGAGCTCACTATTAGGCACTATGGTGGTATAGAATTTTCTACTTGGTTAAAAGGTCCTTCATTTCCTAATATGGTGCTCCTAAGGATTGAAAATTGTAGAAAATGCACATCATTGCCCGCAGTTGGCCAACTACCATTACTCAAAGATCTTTTCATTAAAGGCATGGCTAGTGTGAAAAATGTTGGTCATGAGTTTTATGGGGAAGGTTGCTCACAAACCTTTAGATCTTTGGAGACTTTGTGTTTCAGGATATGGCAGAATGGGAGAACTGGAGCCCTAATGGAGAGTTCCCGCACCTATGTGAGCTTTCTATTAAAAATTGTCCCAAGCTGTTGGGGACGTTACCAAACCACCTTCCTTCATTACAAAATGTTGTTATAGAAGGATGTGAGCAGTTGATAGTTTCAATTTCAAGCTTTCCAGAGCTCTGCAAACTAGAAATTGAAGGATCAAAAGGTGTGGTGCGCAAAAGTAAGGTGGACTTCACATCACTAAACTTTAAGTCTCTTTCAACAATTTCAGAATTCAAATGTTCAGTAGAAGGGTTCATGAATGTAGAAGTTCTAATTATTAAAGATTGTGAGGAGCCAACGCCTTTGTGGTCAAATGATGTGGGATTACTACAACCCCTCCCCCGTCTTCGTGAAATTAATGTTACCAATTGTAAAAAACTAGTATCTTTGGTGGCAGAAGAAGTGAAAGAGCAGCCACAACAGGGAATGTCATCCACACGCAATGGCATGGAATCTTTACCCAAGGCAGTGGTGTACAACAGCATGTGTCTTGAGTATTGATATTTATGGATGTGATTCGCTAATTCATTTAGCAGTTGGACAGCTACCTCCAACTCTAAAGAAGCTAAATGTACAAAGTTGCAAGAATATGCAGATTTTGCTGGACGGGATGATACCATCAATTGTAGTAGCAGCAATTCTCTTCTTGAGGTATTGTTTATTGCCAGCTGTCCGTCCCTCAAATCTTTAACATCCAGCGGAGAATTACCAGCAACACTATTGTCCAGCTGTAATATGTTAGAGTCAGTGGCGAAAAGCTTCCCTCACAACTCCTCTTTAGAAACAATTACAATTTGGGGTGTGAAAACCTTAAATCCTTACCCATGGGCATACACAACCTTAGCCATCTACATGAGATTTCTATTTTGACAGTTGCTCATCTCTTGTTTCCTTCCCGGACGGTGGGTTGCTCCTCGCAACCTTAGACAGCTGCACATTGACAAATGTGAGAAAATGCAGGCCCTACCCAACTGCATACACAACATCACATCTCTTCAAGAATTGAGTATATCAATTGTCCAGGCATTGTATCATTTCCAAAAGAAGGTTTTCCCACCAACCTAACATCACTTACAATCAGAGATTGCAACATCATTGAGTCCTTGCACAAGCTTACCTCTCTTCAACATCTTCATATTCAAGGTGGATGTCCGGATCTGGTATCCTTTCCAGAGATGATGCTGCCTGCCTCTCTAACCAGCCTCCACATCAGAAACTTCCAGAATTTGAAATACTTATCTTCCAAAGGCTTCCGAAACCTCTCCTCTCTTAAAACTCTGAGAATTGGTTGGTGCGAAAAGCTGATGTCCTTTCCAGATGACGGTCTGCCTCCCTCACTCTTGGATCTTTGCATCGTTTGCTGTGAAAAGCTCACATCCTTCACAGAGGATCGTCTTCCTCCCTCACTCCAGCAACTTCATATTGCAAACTGTCCTCTGCTGAAAGAACGTTGCAAGAAAGATCAAGGACGAGCATGGATCAAGATTGCCCACCTCCCTTGCGTTAAAATTGATGGTAGGTCCATCTATGACCTAGAAGAGGAGAATCAGCCCATGGATGAGACAGCCTAGTTCGTGTGTTTTATTTCCTGTAAGACAACTCTTTTGGTTGCATCCTCTTCTTTGATTTCCAATGCATTCTGGCTCTCCATCCCAGACTGGGAGGTTCATTTGACTGTCTTCTGAATGTTGGCGTTGGAAATACTGTTTTGCTGCTGTTCTTGTTGGTTTGATGAATGGCGACTGTTCTTGTTGGAGTTAACGACATCACAAATGTTTGTTAAAATGCCCAAGTGACCAAGCAGAGAGAGAAGCCTTTCGACCATTGAGTTTTTCATCACTAACTGCGATGTTGCTGATCATTACAGATTTGCGAATCATCACCAAAAGGTATGGAACTGGATTTTTTCTTCTTTGAATTGTTTCATCTTCAATCAAAGCATACATTAATGGACACACAAATCATAAACATTTTTCTGGTGAACTGTGATTGGTGAAATGTTTTATTCTGAATGGTTTTGCGCCAATATCAAGAGAAAATCATATTATCAAGCCTTTTTTTCAATATGTTTGAGCTTTGGGCCTGAAAATGGAAAAATTTCTCATTCTGATCTTTCATCTGTGTGCAAAATAATCAAATGCATTCCATTGCATTGTTGTTATCAATTAAAAATTGAATAAATAGCATCTTAATTACGTGGCTCACAGTCTCTGTAATCTTATATGACACTCTAATATGCATTCGATTTTTCATTATATCATGTTTTGAAAAAATAATATAGAAATAAGCGAGCACATGCGCGTGTGTGAGAGAAGGAGACAGACAGAGAGAGAGCGAAAGAGAGAGAGAGATTTTGAAGAAAAAACAGTCATATTTTAGAGGCTCCTTGTGTATATTCTTTTTATACTTGTTTGTGTGAAAATTTATAATTGTCGTTGATTTTTCAGATCATATTGTAAGAAGAGTGGCCTTAGAAGCTAATATATCTCATCGAGGGTGACCCAAATTCTTATGAAGCTGCCGAAAGCATCAAAAGGCTGTCTTACATCATTGAAATGGTGATTTTTATGCATTGATCTTATTCCATTCCATCTTAACGTATTTACATTGTTTCTGTCAATGCAATGATCTTACTTAGCCAAGGATTATGGCCTTGATATAGAATGATCGATATTTGGCCTATCAAATATACATGGTTGTATTTGAGCAAGCCATGTTCTTAATCCACACATTGTTTTCAGAAGTTCCAAACCACTGCATAATCAATTATTATTGTTGAATGATTTATCAGAATACTTTTGGTTCTCATGGTAGGCAATTAGCTTTGTTTTTCCATTGCCATTTTCTGGTATTTTGTCTCACATTAATTGGCAAGTAACTTTTATGGCATGGGTACAGGAAACCCCCCCAATGACCTTTATTTTTATTTTATTTTTGGGTGAGTCCTGAAGTCATAGAATTACTTTCTAATATCTGTTCTCAATTTTTCTCCTTGTGCCTTGTAGGTTTAATTACAACAGAAATTCTGGAGGGATTTGATGTGCAAATAACATTAATGGCTCTTTCTCCGTTGAATCTTTCAAAAGGTGTCAAGATTTGAGTAAAATGACAGTCAGCAGTGCATTTGCCATTCATCTCATGGAGGTATGAATGTTTTAGTGGGAAGGAAACACTCGCCTATGAAAGTCTAATGGTCATTTGAGTCAATTCATGTTGACGAGAAATGTCTGTTTACTTATGCAACATGATTTCAGTACTGTTTGTAATGAATTCAATGACACAAATTGGATGATTTTCTGCCTGTGCATTCTATTGCATTTGTGCTTTTATGAAACATATTGGCTGCACAAAACAATGTGCACTTGGGACTTAGAGACTTGATAATTGCCCTTAAATTCTGATCTATCTATTTCTGGATGTGTTCTTGTCTTCACGTATTGAAACCTTAAGTTTCTTGTGTTTTTAGCTATGAAAGAACCATTGGAAACTTTAAATGTGTTCTCACATCCTTTCTGGAGGATGGCCTCCCTCACTCTTGTAACTTCAAATCTATGAGTGTCCTCTGTTGAAAGAATGCTGCAAGAAAGATCGAGGATGAGAGCACGAACCCCACATCCCTTGCGTTGAGATTGATGGCCCTGAAGAGCACAACCCATTTCTGACACAGAATCGGTGATATCAGTGTGAGGGGCTCCCCTACCCCCATTTGCCCACCAGGCAAATCATCATCGCCACGATCGATCCACACATCACTCTGCTCAAGAGGCCTCTAACCATCAGCCATGCAGGAGAATCAGGCCCAGCAGAACAGTCATCATTTCATGCAAATTCATTTGTAATCTCTCCAAGTACGATTAAGTAGATTTTATATTTGCCTAAGAAACAATTTGGATGTTTTGGAACTTGGGTTTGTGTATTTGTTAATTTTCCTGCTGGGAATTTTATATTTGCCATTTGTGATGCATAGATGTAAGAGGCTCTTATTGTTGTGTCTGGACTCTAAACGTTGGCATTGGAGAGATCTTGTTGCTCCTATTTCTTAATGTTCTTCTTGCTGGTTTCACTTAACAACATAGATTTTTTTTTTTTTTTTAGATTGTTCCAGTAACCAGGCAGAGTTTTCATTACTATATATTGCTGATTGTTAGAGATTCAGTGAGTTATTGGGACCCCCCAAAGAAAAAGGTAAGTAACTGAATTTTGATCCTCTGGTAATGTTGGAGTATGTATTGTGATATTAGCCAATTATGTACAGTTTTTAATGGTATATCTCTTCAGTAACTCAGTTGATAGTGTTCATTTTGCAGAGTATTCGATTGTAAAGAAAGCGCATCTGTTGGCTTGAGAAAAAACGAGGAAGAACCCTGTAAATCCCAAACTCTGAGCCTAATCACCAAACCAGGAGCATATGTACTTTTTGTCCAATAATTTAGAATCACACTATTGTAGGCTGAAGCTGAAGTTTTCAATGGTGAAAATGTTGATCATGGAAAGAATATTGATGATAATTAGTCCTCCTTTATTTTTCTGGTTATCATTGGTTAAAAAAATGTAATTGATTCTATTGCAATTTTTTGATTGGGGCTCTTCTTTTATTTCCAATGCATTCAAGGTCTCAATCCCCAGAATGGGAGGCTCATTTGATTGACTTCTGAATGTTTGCGTTGAAAGGACTCTCTTGCTGATGTTCTTGTTGGTTTGGTGAACATGCCACTGAGCTGATCATTACAGTTTGGTGAAATTGCAGATTGCAAGAGGTGTGGACTTGAGAAGCTAATGGTTTTAGATCATCGAGGGTGCGCCAAAGTTCTTCCTAAGCTGTCAAGACCATCAAAACAGCTTAAGCATTTTTGTGAAATATATGTCAATGTTTATATAAATGTTGTGTGGGAAATTGTAATCATGACCACTTTGTGATGATTTCATTTCTCCCTCCATTCCAAAATATGAATATCCTGGTTTCAAATCAAGCAATTTCGGATGAAGAATGGGTACAATACTCAAAAAGATTTTCCCTATTTTTAATGAATGTCTTGTTTGCTTTTTTAATAGGCGAATACAGAAAGATGTATAGGGAGTATAAACTTTTTTACCTTGTGTTTTATTTGACCTGCACTTTGTTATCTGATGTTGTGCTTTGTTACTTTCTAATCTGCGTTCTCGAATTTTTTGTATTGTGGCCTTGCAGTGTTTTACAGCAGAAATTCTAGAGGGATATGATCTGCAGAGAACATTGCTGTTCTTCAATCACAATCAGGTGAATAATTGCCCTTAAGTTATGATCTATCTAATTTTGCATGTGTTCTTGTCCTTAACGTTTAAGTTTGTTGAGTTTTAGTAATGAAAGAACCATTTGAAAATTTGAATATGGTCTATACTAGTTGTAGAACTGGGTTCTTTCATCTACAGGTCTACAGCCCCTGAGTATATATTTCAATATATGATTTAATTTTAAATGAAGAACTGGACTTTTCAATCACAATTAGGTGAATAATTTTGTATATATCTTTAATTTTTGAATGCAGCTCCCACAGGTTACAGAGGAGGTTGCCATTGCCATTTTGGATTTATCCTAATCACTTTAGCTTCCACCATCTGTTTTGGACAAGAGAAGAGATGCTTACAAGGAGTTGTTTGGGGCAGCTGAGCATTGTGAATTCTCTCCAACTAAACAAGGATTCCTAGGTCCTAAAGCTTGTTGATGAAAGCAAAAGCACTCTGCTTCATTGGTTACAATAGACCATTACATTAGCAGTGTAAATGAGACCGGCAGTTTGTGTATGTACTGTAGAAAAGCTTTTGAGAAGAACGAAGGACATGAAGGAAGGTGATTGAAAACAGTTGGGCAAAATTGCAGGCTCTCTTTTGCTTTTACAACAAATAATTGGGTCATATAGATTAGACAGGACACAGCCTACTAGAGTTGTGGTGCCTATGCTTATGGAAAAATTGGGATAAGGCTTGTTAGTGTAATTTATTTGTAATGGATGAGCTTCACAATGAGGAGAAACTTGGTTGTAGTTCATTTGAAATCTGCAATTTCTTGTAATGATGTTTATTTTAGTTGATTTTTCCATTGTATTGGAATGAATAAATAAAGTTGAAAGTTGCAGTTTTCTGGTCCAGTTTAAGTTCTTCAGTTAGCACTACATATGCTTAAATATTACATGCTTATTACTCATTTTGTGCCAGTAAATTCTCTCAAGTTGCCTTTTAAATGGAGGCTTTGAGCTATAATATGTTAATTCTATATATTTGACCAACACTCTTCCATTAAACTTTTAAATTTTAATTTTTACGGCGAACTAATTGACTTTTCCCAAGAATTGTAAAAATGTTTGTAATGGTCTATATCTTGGTTAGAAGACATGTCTTGAATGAAAAGTCCATTAACTGGAGTATTATCAAATTCAGAAAAGTCGCAATTTTTAAATGGTCAGATCTTATAATAAGATTCTTTCTTGAATAAATCATTTAACAAGTTAAAATATTTTTATTTTAATGGAGTTTCTTAAGCCATTTAGTTCCTATATATAATCAGAAAATAGGTGAAGAGTTTAATTCTTATAAATAGATTGTGTACTAATTAAACTCAAAAGTGAGAATAAATTTGAGTGGGACGATCAAATGGCTAAGAAGTATATGGGAAAACCTATGGTGGTGATAATGAGTTGATTGTCTGATAGTGTTTGAAGTGCAAGCTAATGCCCTTATCCTATCTTCTCTATGCACCTCTTCACTTCCCAACTACCTTCTCCACCCTCTCAACTTGATGTTAATGGTCCTATTGGCAAAATTAAATTAATGCCTTCAAAGAAACTTGGAAAGTGTAATCAAGAACATGGAATTGAAAGCCTTGAATGTAAGGAGTGTGTTATTTATAATTTTTTTCCAATGCCCTTATAAGCTCCAATCACTTATTGAAGGTAGTGACATCAAAGTTTATGCTCGTGTTAAAAAGTGCATGAATTTGTACTTTCCAACAAAATTGGAAGAGTTAAACATTGGTAATTATGAAACTTGTTTATTCAACTGTTATGAAAAGCGCATCAACAAGAAGAAGGATTGAATGTAGAACCAATAAGTTGTGAGGTCTAGTAAAAGAAGGCTTTCTTGCTTTTATGTTATCTAATTTATAAATTAAGCTTGTCTAACTCCTTCAATTTGTGTTGATGATTAATTTCAAGGTCAAAAATAAGATGGGCAGGTTTGAGGGATCTTGGAATTGGTGTAGATATATAACAACTCTTTGTTTAATAGCTCTTTTTGTCCATCTCTGTTGAGTTACAATGATATGAAGATGTAAAGACACTATTATTTGATATTTTGTTTGGATTGTAATTTTGGTTTTTGGGCATGATGGACTTGAAATTGGGTAATTAAGGAGTTGCTTATGTTATTAAAGTTTTCGTAGGGTGATTGAGAGTACGCTAATCTTATTTGGTTATGCATTACACTCATCTGCTAATAACTTCTTGTTTATGTAGTTTTTGTATTACATTTTTCTTTTGAGCAGTTGAACAAAACCATGCAAGCCACTACCATCCAATTGCTTTGAAAGCAATTGTCTCATAGAAGTTTGAGGCAAGTGATTGGATTTGTGTCTTTTTATTTTTTATTTTTAGCAAAGTTTTGTTTCGTTGAAACAGATGTTAATGGTTTTAACATTTTCTTTGAAACAATGTGAAAAAAATACTATTAAAACTAATGATCTTTCCCAATCCTCTCTCAACACCTCTTCACTTCCCGATTGCCTTCTCGATTCCTCTCAACTTGATCTTAAAGGTCGTGCTGGCATATTATTTTATTTCCTTCGAAATGAACTTGGAAAATGTGCGTGGGAACATGGAGTTGGAAGCATTGAATTCAACGAATGTGTCACTTATAATTTTTTCCAATGCCCCTATAAGTTCCAATCACTTGTTGAAGGTAGTGACATCATAGTTTATGCTCATGTTAAAAAGTGCATGAAATGGTGCTTTTCAAAAGGGGAAGTTCCCAAAGTCGAGTATGGAGCATGTTTATTCAACTATTATGAAAAGCGCATCAAGGACAGGAGTCGTTGTTGAGATGTAGTGTATATGTGAAACCAATGAGCTTCCAAGTCTGGTAAAAGATTCATAACGACTTCCTTTTCTCCTCATGGATATAATTGCAATTAGAAATAGAAGGATCATAATCAGTTGTATATTTATTCTTCCCAATTTATGCATTAAGCTTGTCTAACTCCTTCACTTTGTGTTGATGGTTAATTTCAGGGTTAGTAATAAGATGGCATTAATTGTAGATTTGTGGGATCTTCAACTTTGTTGAGTTTTATTGATAGGAAGATGTAAATTAGATTTTGATATTATGTTTGGAATGATTGATGGACCTGGAATTGGGGGTTGTTGTGAAGTGGTTTATGTTATTAAACTTTACTTGGGGTGATTGAGAGTATGCTAATCGTATTTGAGCTTATTTTCATATATGTTGTGTCTTTTTGCCATTTGCTATATATATGTAGTTTCAAAACTTTCAATTAATGTGAGTTTTAGTTGTTCTCTATCAGGTGACTATCCATACCAAAATCAATGGCAATTGACAATTTCATAAATAAAATTCAATTCTGTCCCATGCTACACTCTTTCCAACTTTTGCAGCTACTTTTGTAGGAATAGCAAGTGCTACATATAATCCACTGTTGAATGAATTATGAGGACAATTAGCTAAACAATTATAAACATTGCTGAAATGTTTATTCTGTTGAACTTTAATGGCTTAAACAATTATAATAATTTTTATTTTCTTTTAGGGGTTACCTTAATGGTTTAATAGTAATAACTAGTGTTGTTGATGAGACAGAACACTGCCCTGCAACTACAAGTGGGGCTTTATTGGATTGTGGAAATCTTTTTCTCTGTTTCTTTGTCTTTTTTTCTTTTTTTTTCCTGGTAGAAAGAGAGAGCTTCATTTTTATGGTGGACTCCACTGATTTAGTGAGGAATCAAAGAAAAAGCAAAATAGAAAGTTGTCGGTTGGTCCTCAAGGGGTGGCTCAATCGGCTATGAACCACACCTCATAAAGAGGAGGTTACTAGTTCGAATCCCCCTCCCCCTTTCCTTGTGTGTGAACATGTAAAAAAAAAAAAAAAAAAAAAAAGCTGTCGGTTTTATAAACAAACCTTTGACAAGGAGGGAAGACTTGTACCCAAGTCTTTGTATCACCATCAATGGACCAATCCAACAGCTGTGATGACAATTGTCTATCTCTCAAATGGCTAAAAATATAGTGCAAGATGATGTAGTAATTAATTAATTATTTGCTTTAGGAGCTTTGTAAACTGTCTCTAAGCTTGTGTGTAAACTTGAGGTGGGAGAAGATATTCTCCAGTGAGGTTTTACAGCAATTTCTCTGTTACCAAATTAGGTGTCTCACTAGTGTCTTATTTGGAAAATATGAAGCTGAACTTGCAAGACTTTGTTTGTTTTGCACAAGATTCAAATACCAAGCCTTTTCTTGCCCCTGTTTTGTCCTACTAGGATCCTTTTCCTGTATCATGCTAGATTCCAATATCCTAATTATATGTATGAAGATTTTAAAGATGCGCGTGTTAGGCTATGTAGAGCCTGATTTTGTATCCGACCCGGTTTAAATGAGATATTTTTTTAAGGCTTAGTCCATAAAGCAGAGGCGCCTCTTAGTGATGAAGCACGTAAATCTCCATATTTTGTAATTGTTGTTTTGTGCGTTCTTTTTTTTTTTTTTTTTTCTTTTTTTCTTTTTTGAATCTCACTGATTCTGAGAAATATGATAAATTTTCTAACCTCACGTACTAAAAATCTGAATATTTTCTTTTTTCTATACAAACAGATGTTGATACTTCTTTTTTGCCATTTTCTATGTAGTTTCAGAACTTTCATTAATGTAAGTCTTGTGTTTTTGAGTATTTGTTGATTGAATACTTGTATGATTTAGGAGTTTTAGTTGTTCTGTATGTAACAATGGCAATTATATGAATAAAGTTCATAAGTTATTTAAAAAAAAAAAAAAAGAATCAAAGTTATCAACGACTTTGTCTCTATCAATGAGTGACATTTGAAAGAGTGCTCAACGACTGTGTCTTACATTGATGGCTTAAATTGAACCCTCTATTTTTCCTAAGAGGGGGACACAAGGGCACATGATGAAATGCTTAGGTGGCAGAATAAAGATGTGATTAATTCTGAAATGTAACATGTCACATTTTTAATATATAGTTAGCATTTTTTTTAAGTGTTTCAATGTAAAGAAATGGCCTAATATTCAAAATTTGAGAATTTAAAATTTTGAAAATAAATTATAAGGAATTCTGATCTATTTGTAATTTGTATGATCACCACCAATGGACCTCTCCAACCATCAAATCATTTCATACAATATAATGGGATGACTTTTAACAATATTGTATACTCGAATGGTTATTTGAGGTTATTTGGGATTGAATTGAGAGCAAGAGAGAAATTCTGACCAGTATGGGAGGCTCTTTTGCTTGTTTTCTGAAGGTTGGCATTGGAGAGATCCTCTTGTTCAAAAGAATATACTAAAGTCCTTAATTGTTTATCCAATCTCTTGATTAATAAAATAGCTCACAAAATCGATGATTCTTTTATGCATTTTCCTTTCATCTGTAACAGAAGTTGTGAGTATTTGAGTTGTACAAGTTTTGATATTTGTGAAGAAGTAATTGTAGAAAGAATACTTTGGCTAATTAAAAAATAAAATAAACTCTCTTAATTTGGATCAAGTCTTTATCAACGTCAACATTTTGGTAGTGGACAAGTCTTTCTCTCCTTTCCTCTTTGTGACCGTGTTCTTCCAGGGTATTGGCATGAAGGAACTCAGCCACCAAGCTCATAGCTCTTTGTACAAGGACATTTGGATGAGTGAAAGAACCCCCATGAAGCACTTCATTTCTCCGAAACCAGATCTTCCTTGCTAGCCCAACAAACAGCTTGATTTCATCCTCATCACATATTTTGAAAATCCCTTCCACCACTAGCAGGAAAGCCGGACCACAAAATAACTTTTCTGGAGTTTCCTCCCACTAGCTGAGGGCAATCCCACAGAAAATGGAAGCTGGTTTCTGCAACTAAGCCACAGATAGGACAATAAGGATCTTGATCACCTTTCTTTTACACAAGTTGTCTGTGGTGGGCAGAATCTCACGACAGGCTATTAACAAATTAAAAGTTCTTCTCTGCATTAGGAATGTGCAGTTTCCACAGGATTCGCCAGACCTCACTAACATCCACTCTTGCCAAGCATTCTGCTTTTGACCGTGCCTCTCTTTCCTTTGCTAGGTGGTAAGCACTTTAACAGAGAACATGCCTTTAGCCATACCCCTACAAATCAAAAAATCAGCTTGATTTGTGCTGCTGAGAGGATAGACATTATAGCATTTAACAGAAATTCTGGAGGATTTGATGTGCAGATAACAGTAATGACTCTTTCCGTTGCATTTTCAAGGTGCCAAGATTTGAGTAAAATGACAGTCCAGGTATGAATGTTTTAGTGGGAAACAGTAGCCTATGAAAGTCTAATGGTCATTAGTCAATCCATGTTGACGAGAAATGTCTGTTTACTTATACAATATGATTTCAATACTATTTGTAATGAAGTCAATGACACAAATCGAATGATTTTCTCACTACACATTCGCTGCACAAAAATTGTGCACTTGGACTTAGAGACTTGATAATTGCCCTTAAATTCTGATTTATCTATTTCTAGATGTGTTCTTGTCCTTCACTTATTGAAAACTTTTAAGTTTCTTGGGTTTTTTAGCTATGAAAGAACCATTGGAAACTGTAAATGTGGTTTCATACCATTTGTAGAACTGTGTTTTTTCATCTACAGGCTTACAACTCCTGAGTAAATATATTTCAATATGACTTAATTTTAAATGAAGAAGTAGATTTTTCAATATCAGTCAAGTGAATAATTTTGTATATATCTCTAATTTTGGAATGCAGGTACCGCAAATTACATATGAAGTTGTCGTTGTGTACATTCCTAATCTCTTTTTGTGAGTTCCTTTTTATATCTTCTGTTAACTTTATATTAGCAAGTCAACGAATGCCGTTTGAAAGAGTATTTAAGAATTGTTATCGCAAAACAGAATGCTTTATATATTACTTACTATGGCTTCAACTATTTGTTTTGGACTAGAAGAAAGACACAAGTGCCTGAGAGGAAATGCTTATGAAGTAGAGTAAAAAAGAGATTCCAGTGGGAATATTGTGGCGTGAATTGTTTTCAAATCAAGTTAGCGGAAGATTCGAACTATTTTAAGTCCTTATTCATGTGGACGAATTTGTGTTACTATTTTTCAACCACCTTTTTTCACTCTTATTTGTAGTCCTCATTCTAGACCTTCATATTATGGCACCGTAAATATGAGTAGCAGTTTATGTATTTGTAGAAGAAGGCTTTGATGTTAAACAATGTTTTGTATGTTAGTCAAGACTTGGATTTATTTCACATTCTTTAATGAAATGGTTGGAAAAGACATGTTTCTCTACCAATCGATCCTGTTTAGTTCAATTTGGAAATTGATGGCATGATTATCTGAATTTAAGATGACATTTTCAAAGCAATCCAGTCTTCATATCTGTCTGTTGATAAAATTGGACACATAAATACATAATGAGTAAAAGGCAAAAACTGTTTTAGAAGCAAACATAAGAACACACCTATGTTGATTTCATAAAAGGTGGGAAATGAGAGGATCAAAGGTCTTGGAAGTTTTGAAGCCTTAATAGAATTTAAGGGCGAGCTAGACAGAGCATATGGATTCAGCTGTTTGAGAATTTTCATTTCCAATGATATAAGCTTTAGAAGCTTACTGTTTCTCATACAAATGATGTGATAAGAACAAAAGAGAAGCAGCTCCCCAAGACACTTCCAAAATTTGAATGAAATCATGAGTATGGGATATATATCCCATTGTCCACTAAAGCTCATCATGTAATCAAAGAGTTTGGGAAATATTTGAACAAAACACATCAAGATTTATTATTTGTAAACAAGTCCCAAGATATTTTGTGGTGGGGGAAGGCACTCCATCTCTTCTCTCTGTGACCACAATCTTTCATGAGAAACCTTGAGTTTTGATGATGCGGAAGCTATCTTCAACTTTTTTGTATCTGAATTTACAAACTGCAAAAGTGAAGAAAATGAGCAAGACAATTTATGTGTAGAGGGTAGATTCTAGCTACAAGTGCATGCATACTGACCTCTAAGTTTAATTCTTTCTTTGTTGCTTGCCTCTCAGATATCCAAACTGGGAAATCCTAGATACACTCCAGCTATCCACCTGCGACAAGGGACAAGACCACGTTCACTTATCAAACATATGCATACATGTGTATATGCATGCATGCATAATATGAAGGGAGAGAGAGCTAATATGAGATTTACTCACATAATTTGAGAACTTGTCCAGGGTAAATCCAGCCATACCAATAACTACGTGCACTGGGGCGCTATAATTGTTGTGATCATATGTGTCTATCCCATTTTTATCTTTTCTAGGCAAAGCCTTGCATTCGTTTTGGTACACTGAGCAGGATCTCTCATAATTATGGACATGGCCAAAGAGAACCAGATCGACCTGGTTAATAGCAACCAAACAGAGCCAATTTCACACCAAAAGTCAAGCAGGGGAAGAGTACATTTCGTAATCAAAGAAAAGATCACTAGTTAGACCAAAGAGACTTACTTTGTTTTCCGAGAGTAACAGTTCTACTTCCTCCACAAAATTTTCATCAACGTTAAAGACACCATCTGAGGAAGAATACATTGGTCTATGCCTACAATTTACAAATGAAACAGTTTATTCTAATGTATGAACTTTTGAGAGTATAGCTACAAAATCAGAAGATAGTTTGATACTATATACACATTTTAAATAAAGAAAGCAACATGCACAATATAAAGTATATTCAAACATCATGAATTCACCAACTCCCTCTCTTTGAAAGATTTGAAAGAGAGGGATTTTACAAGGATTTAACCTGAATCTGAAAATAATTGTGAAAACATCGAGGCATTGCAATAGTTATATCTGAATTAAGGTGGTGTTCTAACATCTATATTCAAACCTCATATGTAGACTCTCTCACGTATTATCTGCCCAACTATTATGGGAGGCAAGGATTGCTTTTAATCAAAACTGTTTGGATCCACACTATGCCTAGTTAGTAATGTAGGCACACTTAATTATGTAAGTAAGAAGACAACAATACACCAGGTCAAGTAATTTACTTTGCAGGTGAAATTAAGTTCACCTTAATAATGGTTCATTTCATGATTTCGTTATAAAATTGCAGGATTTGAATAATTTGAAATGTGATGTAAAGTATTTGCCTATGATGAATCAATAAGTAAAAGAGAACTCTTGTTGATTGGGGGAAATTGAGTAAACTTTCACATTAATAGGCTTTTCTTCGCTTAGTGGGGTTTTTTTTCTTCACATTTTTTAGTGTAAAGGAAAGTTCAAATGCTATGAAGAAACAGGGCAATTGAATGCAAGCATGCAACCCTTAGTAATATAACATTATGTGGTGGAGTTAGACAAGAAATCATTCATGGTATGAACTTAACATTTTTTTTTTAAATCTAAAAGTAATGAAAATTATATTTCTATTGGATGGACAATTTATATACGCCCGATTTCCATGACAAACAACACAGCATATGCTGAAATGATATGTAAAGCAAACAAAGTTAGTTCTCTGAAAGGGCTTTACCCCATAAACATGCACATGCCACATATGTCAACAAACACACATGCATCCGTGAATTGCATCTTCAAGATCACCAACATTAATTTGAAGAACAATGTAAATATATGTAAGATTCACATACCCCATGAAAATTAACCAAGGAGTTTTTGATCGATCAACAGAAGCCATGTCCTTTTTCATCCACTCATACTGAAAGATTTGCATATATTTGAAAAAAGGTGATATCAATTAGATTAAGAGATAAACATAAAGGATATAAAGCGTTTGATTCTAACCTGCCCGACTTTTGACCAATCATGCTCAGTAGAAATCACTGTGAAATGAACACTTGCTTGTTCTATGGAATACCATGGTTTATCCTTTGCTGGGGTTGGCATGGGAAAATAAGTTTCATAAGGAACTCCACATTCTCCTCCTGAATCAGGAGTTATATATATTGATCCCGACTCTATGTAATCCCTGAAAAAAAAAAAAACATATGCAAATTTAACAGCAAACCGGAAATAGACTTGGGAATAAATATAATTCAAATTCCAAATCTGATTACTTGGGAATTTACTTTTATCTAGAATGACAGTAACAATACTTATTAAAGTATGCAGATGAGAAAGGTACCTCTCATGGTTTCCAATTGCAGTCATGTAAGAAACTCGTGATGCTACAGGGCTTATTTGCTGAAGGAAAAAATCCCATTCAACTAAAAAGCCAGTGGCATAGCTTATATCTCCAATGTGGAAGATTGAGTCTACTCTGTTAGAATCTACTTCATCGGCGATGGCTTCAATCACTGAGAGGGACCCTGGCTATGTATCACAAAATAAAAACAGGGTTATTACATTAGCTGCTTTCATTGTATCAGTTTAGTTTTGTGATTCCAGAAGTATCAATTTTCATTTCTGAAATTCGAGTTAGAAGTAAAAGACTAGAATCACCATATTATTATCATGTTATTAGTGTAAGATTTCTTCATTTTCGCTAGTTATACACTTTGCTAATTAATTGGAATGTGCTTGAACAAGAAAAGATTGAAGGTTTTGTCAAAACAAAATTTCGGGTCTTACTATTTGCAACAGAAAATGCATCCTACCTGAATGTAGTGCTCGGCAGAAGCATCACGGGGAGCCTTTCCCATATCGCCAAATGCTAAAAACTTGAGCACATCTGATCCTCCCGCGGGTGGAGTTTGAAATTGGATTTGTTCACTCCAACCAGCCGAGTCACTGCAGTATTTTTTGAAATTAAATAAAATAGTCACTACACAGAGACAAGCGCACACACATACATATGGCAAAACTGGTCAATAACTAGGTTATGGATTAGCATTATTGAATTTGGAGTAAGAATAGCATTTTCCTTTCTAAAACTATGAGTAGTTGTTATAAAGAAAGTTGCTATAACCTTCCGTATCTGTAGGAGAAGGTGTTTGAAGGTTCAAGTCCTGTCATTACCGTAGAATGAATGTATCCTGGGTCATGCCACCCAAAGTCCTTTGCTGGACTTGGCAAAGCTGAACCTGTCAATTTCAGAACAAAGGGGCAAAATCTAAGTAGGAGATAGAGGAAGGAAAAGGGCATCTACATGTAATTTCAGGTTTGACCTTTGCTAAAATATGTTGCATTGGCTGCCATATGTCGTAATTGCCCCCTTTTTCACATGATGTTCAAAAAAAATTAAAATAACTAAGGTTGTCCAAAGAGAAGGGCTCTAATAAAAAGTGGTGTACATATGCAAACTTGGCCAACATTATGGTTAACTTTCAAAATTAGCTACGCACAACATAAGCTATTTTGAGCTGGAAATGATTGCAAGCTATAGCAGCAAGAATTATAATATTACCTTTTGAATTTCTGTTTTATATTCCTTGGTGAGATTTTAATATATCAGGTGCAGAGAATAGGACGTGGGGTTTTAAATCCTTATGTTTGGGACCAAAGGAGAAAACAAAAGTATGTTGCAGAACTCACTACACATATTATCTTGTGAAAATTTCCTAACTTCTGATGTCAGTGTTTTTCCATTCCCATATTGTACTTGTTGAGGCTCCATATCTCCACTAACCCATGTTAATCTCATCTGCATCACAAATCATCAAATTAGAATAATGCTTCACATGGTTTCCTAATAGATTTTCAATTTTGTTAAAGAAGTTGTTCTTATGCCTCAAACTCAAGTTTGCAAGATGATCACTCTTAAGCCAGTTAATCCACCATGAAAAAAATCACTAAAATTATTTGTTCTCTATGCGTTTTCACAGTTCATATATCAATTGCTAATTGTGAAAAGGTGGCCACTCACCGATTTTCCAGTTGAATCTACACTTGAGATATGTCCATATAATGGCTGGTTTGGATTTGCAAAACTGATAGGGCCCGACCTACTGAAAATGCAAGGGGTCTCGAATCCCCCACCAAAATACACGAACTTGATGTCGGTTCTGATGTTAATAACATGAAATGTTAGCGTGCCACTGCAAGTAGGCACTAAACATTTACCCTTGCTATATTTCTTGCATTGCTTCTTCTTGCAACTGAGATAGCCTGGATCATTACTCATGTACATTGCCTGCAAATTTTAAATACAAACATGCATATGTAATTGTGTTAGGATTCAATATACTGACTCTATCTATACATTTATTAAGATTAATCCATGATTTCAAAATTATTTACACTCTTTAAGCAAATATAGAACTGGGAATATCAAAGAATGTCCTGATGGGTTTATCTAAATCATTATTTTCTATGAAAAACAAAGAATATAATAAGAAGAAAACCAAAGGAACAATGCAAACAAGTAGTTACCGTGGAAGGCACAGAAAAAGAACTCAAGCCAATGCAAACAGTACTCAATATAAGAGTTAACCAACAATTCCACCTATTTTTAACGGTCAAGAGTTCCTTTCTCTACAAATAAGAGTAACGGTCAAATGCAGGAGATACCTACCGTTGAAGCTACTAGCCATGTCACCAGCAGCAGCAGGCATCTCTTCTCCGTCATCGGGGTAAGGGAGTTTCGGTTTCTTTTTGACTGAAACTCACATATCCAGCCGGATTTAGGTTGGACCAGGGCTACCAGTAGGTTGGCCGGCCTCCGTCGCGTGGCCAGAAGAGTCGGATTTCGACCAAAACCAGCCGGAATCCGACCAACCCAACCATAGCCAAAAAATTTGAGAATTTTTTTCTCAAATTGATTGCGTAGAGGCATGTTTTCTGATGTGTTATTTCATTATATAATGTCAATTTGAGGTAATTTTGGTTGGATTAGGGTGAATGAAAATGTTTTAGGTTAATGTTTCAAGAGGCCAAATTTGGGGATTTTTATGATTAAGTTGAAAATTGAAGGCTGGATTCCGCCATTGAATGTTATAATTTTGGCTTTGTTTGTTAAACTCTCCTACCCTCACATTTCTCACCTTTCACTTTATTTTTTCCAATATATATATATATATAATTATTTACTTTTCATATCACATCATCTACTGTTTATTATTATTCAAAACAAAATTCATTATAAACAAAATTTTCACTTTCTAATACCATTTTTCATTATTTCCTCTTATTAATCATATAATTTTCTTTTTTCATTTTTTTTTAAAAGTAAACAGTGTCATGGGAGGTTTCATGTTGTTTAATAAACACTATCTACATGTTGGATCATTCAATTTTATTGGGTTATCATTAATTTGTGAACAATTAGAAATTTGGAGAATTAGGATTTATAGTAACCCTATTTTTTTAGTGAAATAGTATCCCTAAATTGGGGCTTTTATGCATGAAGTTGAAGTTTTTTAATTAATTGTTAAACCCCTTTAATCCAGAATTTTACTTGATGGAAATGTTTGTATTAATTGTTTAAAAAGTTAATTTTGATATATTGATTATGATTTTGATAGTTTATATGATATATTATTCAACCGAAAATTTTAAAAACATTATTAATTGAGCGTTAGTTTTCCTGATTATTGAATAACCTTCTTTTTGTCTTTGTTTCCATGGAATGTATTGTATGTCTGAGAGGAATACAAGGAGAATAGATAGTTTTCCTTCCATATACTACTAATATGATATGTGTCTTAAAAAGTATGTAAGAAGAGATTAATAGACAAGGTTTTCCAATCCTTCCATCTAATCTATTAAACTATAATTATATGTATCTTTAGAGTGAGTTTAATAACTATATGTATCTTTAGAGTGAAATTCAAGTTAAAATGTAGATAAATCATAAAGTAATCCTCAATCAAGAGATGTTCCTCTCTTTTTTCTTTCCTTGGTTGTAGTGCTCTGTATCTATTTTATAGTCTATTTCGGTCTTAGTCTATGGTGGTTTTGTTGTAGATCTAGATCTTGTTTTTCAAACTCAAATTTACTCATCTTCGTTAGCTAAGGCATATTTTCCAAGGAATGTATATATATATATGATGTTATGCTCTATGGGCTACCTAGCATCTCTTGAGTAATTTGAAGTTTTTAGTTATTAGTTTTCTATTCAAGAATGATGTCTAATTAAAATAATTATTATCAAAATCTAATAATAAAAAATCACAAACTCAATGTGATTTAATAGTTAATCATTATTGGATGTCTTAAGATGAATCAATATAATAGATTTATAGCATTACTTATGTCTTATATCCAATCTACTTGAGCGTGATCAATTATTTAAGTTGTACATGTTAGCGGAAGTTGATGTCATAAATTGTATATATGAATTTGTAATTTCATAGCTTTTAGCTATGTTTTCTTTATAATGTAAAAGTTTTATACTATTGATCTTTAATTAATGAAATCTAAATGAAATTCCTATTAAAAAAACTATGGATAAGAAGTGGTGAACTTAAAATTTTTAATATTAAACACTCCCATTCACATTGGCTTGAACTTGATCACCTTATGCTCAACATGTGAATATTTAGCAAATATAAGAGTGAATATTATATAATAGTATATTAAATCATAGTCACTTTCCGATGGACACAAAAGGAATAAACTTTTAGAAGTGACAAAGGATGCCTTAATGAAAGCTAGGCATGAAGCTGCATGATTAGCTAAACTTCTAAGTTACCACATTGGCATTGCCATCACCCACAAACACCCCTCTGTCTTACGTGAACGTTATGGCTTCTTGATGTGACGTTGTTATTTACGTTGTAAATGTGGGCTCCCGACTATAGTGTAAAAGAAATGTTTTGTTTCTGTCATTTGCAATCTCTTGACGTTCTCCATATAGAAAATGAGCAAACTTTTTTTTTGAAGTCTAAAAATAAATGTGAGTTTCAAACTTGTCATTAAATATGTGAGACTTAATGTGATTTTTATAGATTCAATAGTAGATTCACGATATATATATATATATTATAGATGGATTTGTAATGTCTTTCTATATGTAAAATGAACACATTCATAAAATAGCAGTTTCCCTCCAATTGGAGAGCCTCTTTCTTCTCATTTTTAAATAGGACGGCGTGTGGTTAAAAAAAATAAAAATTTAAATGATAAGATTTTGTCGTGCCATTCATACTGTATATTTAAAATTTAATTAATGATCCATTTCTAAAAAAATGAAAATAGATAAATTGGCATGCAGAGAAGATTTGCAAGACAAACCTATATTGAGTTAGTAACATACAAGGAAGATTTACAAAATAGATAATTCGCTAGACCCACGCTATAGCCTATAGCTCTCAATATAATTTCAAGTTTGATAGGATTAAGATTCGTCAAAATTTTAAATTTTTGAGAATTTGGAGGAAATTAAGTGGGAGTCATAAATTTATCAAAATTATTCAAATTTCAGGGAATAAAGATACCGATAAATTGTAACTTTAACGAGTAATTCTAGAATGAAAACTTTTGTCATTTCTTATTCTTCTTGTGTTTACTTCAAATTAACGGTAAAGGTTGTAAGATTGTGAAAGAGCTTTAGTTATTTTTTTACATAAAATAATTTTCACTGTTTATTTAATAACAAAGGCAAGCCAAATGCATAAAAATAACCCTTAAAGAAACAAACAAAGATACCAAATAATTTGCTTCGTGTTAAGATTAATTAGTATTGATTTCAAAAAAGAAAAAGGAAAAAAAGGAATTAGTATTGTGTTTAATTACCTTGACAGGATAATGGCAGAGTAGAGGAAGCATAAAGAACCGCATTGAATGGACAATTTTCAACACTGCATATGTTAGAAAAAGAATTAATATTACTCTAATACATATATTATATTATATATAAATGAAAGTAATTTTTTTTTTTTTTAATTAATGAGGAATTTCTTACATACTTAGAATGAGAAGGTGAAATCATGGCGACCCAATCATGGTCTTTAGGAAACAAAACTCCGCTAACAGTAACCGTGAGATATTCTTCATCTGAAAGGCTGGAATTCGAGCTGACGTTAACTTGAGAAAAGGGCTTGTGCCGGGCACTTCGTCAATGTTCTTCTATTTAACAACCGAAAATCTGAGATTGCAGTGTGGTTTCGGTGCATGACGGTGGAGTTTATATGTAAAGGGTGCAACGACGACCATGGCAAAGAAGGAGAAGAACTGAGAAAGAAAACGAGTAACACGATGAAGAATCTGAAAACCCAAGAAGAATATTTGCAAGGTTCCATGAGAAAACTATGAGGAGGAAACATGTTTGGAAGCACAGAAAATTTTGCAAGTGTGGGGGAGAGAAAACAAGTTTATGGGCATGACAATTGACAGCAGATTCTAAGGTTGGAAGATAATTATGTGGTTAAGAATCTAATAATTACTGAGAGAATACACTCATACGAGATAGAGAGACTTTTGGTTTCTTGACGTAACATTGTTTGTTGCTTTGATGATTCATGTTACTGAGGTGGCTTAACTGTCCATTTTGTCTTTTCTTCAATTTTTTTTTCCTCCCATTTTGAGTTATTTTCAATAACTTCCCACAATTCTGTCTCCCTTTTTTTTTTCCTCACAAGTTTTATTAAACGTCAATTTTATTAATTAATTAACCTTCTTATTTGACTTTAGAGTTGGATAATTAATTACCAAGAGAACGAGTTTGATGTCAAATGCATTGGCTGGGATGTGGCTATCGCTCAAGGGGAGAATCGGATGGGAGTAGGAATTATCATAGAGAAGGAAAGCAGCAAGGAAATGTCAATTCACGCAACCAGCAACAGCCGAAGCATTGGCTGCTCTTAGGGCCGTGTGGAGTTTTGCAGGAGGTGGGAGCATATGATATTAGCCTAGAATTAAGGGACTCGTTACTGGTGGTAAAGCGATTTGTGAATCTCAAACAGGCTTGGCTCTCGTAGTGGGCAGATTATTGATGACATATAAGAAGAGAGGCCAATGTAGCAGCTCATGGTTTAGTAAAGCATGCAATTAGGATTTTTGATTCCCAAGTCTGGCTGGAGGACACTCCTAGTTGCATTTTAGATACAATTATTTTAGAGCAAGTTGCTCTATCTTTGTAAGGCTTTGGCATGTTTTTTCAGTGATTTTGAATGAAGTGCTTCGACATTAATTTCCCTCAAAAAAAAAAAAAAAAAAGGTTTGGTGCCATCTAGAGGAAGCTGTCTAATATATAAAACATATATGATAAAGGCTCAACTAAGCCCATTTAAGATCCAACTTTTGTAGACATATGTTTTGATTTTTGTCTCTTTTATTTATTTTTATATATATATATATTTTCAATTTTGAACCAACTCTTATGTAGCTTTATGCCACGTAAGTAAAAGTTGGGTCTTGGATGTATTCGATTAAATCCTTATCATATATCTCGATATAAAATACTTGAAAATGATAAATGATTTAAGTCAATTTTTTTCTTCATATTTTTCTCATCTCATCTTAGAAATAAATTATCAAATTGTAGACTTATGTAAATCTACACAAATTCAATGATGGATCTCACAAATCTAATGGTTGATTAATATGAAAAAAAAAAAAAAAAAAAGTATGGGCAAATTATTGACATCAATTATTTCTTGTTGAAAAGTATAATTGGTACCGACAACTGTATTAACTATATTAACTAAGTTTTTTGCTATGAAAGAACCATTGAAAAATGTAAATGCGGTTTTATATGACTTAATTTTAAATAAAGAACTAGATTTTTCAATCACAATTTTGGTGAATAATTGTATATATCCCTAATATTTGAAATGCAGATCCCACAAATTACGAAGGAGGCAGTCATTATGTACCCAGCACCTTTTAAAAAGGCACAAGTGCATCAGGAGGAGATGCTTAGCAGGCAGTGTAAAGATGTTATGGTTCAATTGCTAGTGAGAATATTGTGGCGGATTTGAACTCTTTTAAGTAGCCGACTTTTAAAATTAGACACACAGAAATACATAATCAATAAAAGGCAAAACTGAGCAAGATCTCTCATAATTGTGGACATGGCCAAAGAGAACCAAATTGACCTGGTTAATGGCAACCAAACAGAGCCAAGTTCACACCAAGTCAAGCAGGGGAAGAGTACATACATTTCATAATCAAAGAAAAGATAACTAGTGAGGCCAAAGGGACTTACTTTGTTTTCTGAGAGTAATGATTCTACTTCCTACACAGAATTTTCATCAACGTTAAACACACCATCTGAGGAAGAATACATTGATCTATGCCTGTAATTTAAAAGTGCATTAGAAACAAGCTATTTGATCCATTTTTTAGCAATGCTCTGCAGCCTGCTCAATTTAGATGGCTCCACAGCAAGAAGCTGCAGCACACTTTCTGGCTTTATCCTCACCATTGCAGGACATGGGCAGCCAGCTTCATACTGGCAGCTTGGTGGCGGCACAAGAGGAGGATGGTGGTCCGGTAAAAGATCTCAACACGAGGAAATGCTTTGCTTTGAATCAGAAAGAGGCGGATGAGACAGGGCAAGAAGAAGAGGAACATTCTTCTGCTGGTTCAAGTCCTTCTTAGGCAAGAATGAACCTGGGGATATCAATACTGGCTTCAAGGTTTGCCTTTCATCAAAACTGTTTGTATCCACAATATCCCCCTAGTTAGTAATGCAAGCACAGTTAATCATATAAGAATAGTACAATACACTAGGTCAAGTAAATTTACATTGCAGGTGAAATTAAGTTCACCTTAATAAGGGTTCATTTCACGATTTCGTAATAAAATTGCAAGATTTGAATAATTTGAAATGTGAGGGAAAGTATTTGCCTATGGTGCATCAATAAGGCAAAGAGAAACTCTTGTTGATTGGGGGAAATAGGCTAAAATTTCACACGAATAGGCTTTTCTTCTCTTATTTATTTTTATTTTTTTACACTTTTTTAATGTAAAGGAAAGTTCAAATGCTATGAAGAAACAGGGTAATTGAGGCTATTTGCACAGGGCAATTGAATGCAAGCATGCAACCCTTAATAATATAACATTATGTGGTGGAGTTAGACAAGAAATCATTCATGGTAACGCCACACAACCCTTAACGTGTCATACTATAACACGTTAGCTTAGGGGTTTTTTTATTTTATTTTATTTTTTTCCATTTACTAACGTGTGAATAGTAACACGTTAGCAAATACTAACGTGACACACTTCTAACACGTTAGTAAATCCCCAGTTCTAACGGGCACATTACTAACGTGTAAAAAACGTTAGCAACGGCATGTTAGGCCCATTACTAACATGCCAAAGGCCTTAAATCGTTAGTAAATGGGCGTCAATAAAAAGTATGTTTTTTGTAGTGGATTAAGTAGATTTTATATTTGCCTAAGACACATGTTGTGCATGCACTTGAGAGGTTTGTGTCCAACATTGAGAAACTGTCCTAATATGCATAATAATTTACTCTTGTTTGACTCCCCTTTGGTGTTTCTCTCCCCAAGAAAACAAGTTGGATGTTTTGGAGCTTGGGTTTGTATATTTGTTAATTTTCCGGTTTGGGAATTTTATATTTTCCATTTGTGATGCATACATGTAAGAGGCTCTTGTCGTTGTGTCTTGACTTTGAACGTTGGCATTGGAGAGACCTTGTTGCTCCTATTTCTTAATGTTCTTCTTGCTGGTTCACTTAACAGCATACAAGTGTTTATTAAATTGTTCCAGTAACCAAGCAGAGTTTTCATTACTATTTATTGCTGATTGTCAGAGATTCAGTGATTTATTGGGACCCCCAAAGAAAAAGGTAAGTAACTGAATTTTGATCCTCTAGTAATGTTGGAGTCTTTATTGTGAATTTGGGATGGTAGCCAATTATGTACAGTTTTAATGGTCTATCGTATTCAGTAACTCAGTTGATAGTGTTCATTTTGCAGAGTATGGGATTGTAAAGAAAGCGCATCTGTTGGCTTGAGCAAAAAGAAGAAAGAACCCTGTAAATCTCAAACTCTGAGCCTAATCGCCAAACTAGGAGCATATGCATTTTTTGTCCAATAATTTGGAATCACACCGTTGTAGGTTGAAGCCGAAGTTTTCAATGTTGAAAATGTTGATCATGGAAAGAAAATTAATGGTAATTCTCTTTTTGCTATAGTTATATTTTGAGTCAGAGGAGATTTTGGTTTATTAGGGTTTTGGGTTTGGAGTATTTTTTCATCGCTATTGTTTGTAGTCCATTTTTTTATATTGAATTTTCTCCTAGTTTGCCCCGCCTGTGGATGCATGCTTGTTAAGCCAAACTACATTATATCTTGGTGTCATGTGTGATTGGATTATTTTTCTTCTGTTCTTTTCTTCTGTGGATTTTGAAATTTATTTTGTAATAACAAGTATGTCACTTAGTTTGTGGTAGCTGATTGATAGGTCCTGAAACTTGTTTTTGATGAAAGTAAAAGCAATATTCAATTAATTGGTCGCTGTGGACGTTCATATATATGCAATGTATAATGAGAGTGGCCGTCTATGTATTGTAGAAAGAAGATTTTGATATTAAACAATATTTTGTATATTTAGTCAGGACTTCGATTTCATTTCACATTCTTTTTGGAAAGATATGTTCCTAAGCCAATGGATCTTATTCAGTTCAATTTGGACATTGATGGCATGATTATCTGAATTAAGGATGGCATTTTCACACCAATTTAGCCTTCATATCTGCCTGTAGATAAAATTGGACACACAGAAATACAGAATGAGTAAAAGGCAAAAACAGTTTGAAATTCAAGCATAAAAACATCCCTCTGTTGATTTCATAAAAGGTGGGAAATGAGAAAATTAAAAGGTCTTAAAAGTTGGGAAGCCTTAACAAAATGTCTAGGATTATTGAAGAACAGCCGTATAGAGCATATGGATTCAACCATTGAAGAATTTTGATTTCCAATGAGACGAACTTAGAAGCTTACAGTTTCTAATTAGAATACAAATGTTGTGATAACAACAAAAGAGAAGTAGCTCCCCAAGACACTTTCAAAAATTATATTCCAACATCATGTGTTCAAAGAGAGGGATTTTACAAGGATTTAATATGAATCTGATAATAAATGTGAAAACATTGAGGCATTGCTATAGTTATATCCGAATTAAGGTGGTGTTCTAACATCTATATTAAAACCTCATATGAAGACTCTCTCAGCTATTATCTGCCCAACTATTATGAGAGGCAGGGTCTGGCTTTCATCAAAACTGTTTGGATCCACACTATCCACCTAGTTAGTAATGTAGGCACAATTAATTATATAAGTAAGAAGACAACAATACATCAGGTCAAGTATATTTACTTTGCAGGTGAAATTAACTTCACCTGAATAAGGGTTCATTTCATGAATTTGTTATAAAAATTGCAGGATTTGAATATTTGAAATATGGTGGTAAGTGTTTGCCTATGAAACAAGTTGGATGTTTTGGAACTTGAATTTTATATTTGCCATTTGTGATGCATAGATGTTAGAGGCTCTTGTCGTTGTATCTGGACTCTGAACGTTGGCATTGGAGATATCTTGTTGCTCCTATTTCTTAATATTCTTCTTGCTGTAAATCCCAAACTCTGAGCCTAAGCGCCAAACCAGGAACATATCATGGAAAGAATATTGATGGTAATTATATTCATCTAATCACATTTTTATCGTCATCTATTGAACAACATAGGTAAGGATGAAGAAGGTGAAGGGATGATGCCAAGAGGATGAATATGATTATGAATATGAAGAGGTATGTTGTACTGCTTATTGAACTTTTACATATAGACATAGAAAAAGAACTTGAATTATTATTTAATTCATTTTGAACCGATCAAGAGTATAATTATTCTTTGTTGTTGATTCACATTACAACAACTCTGACTCATCCTGTCTTGTTATCAGCAAGAAGCAACTGATGTTTCGGTTAGAACTTGTGTTGTGTTTAATAATTATCTTAGAGACGTGACATTTCCCTTAAAGTTTGTTTTTGTTTTTGACTTAATTTAAGATGAAGAAATTGATTTTTCCATCATTGTCCTTAACTTTTCAATGCATGTCCCACAGGTTACAGAGGAGATTGCCATTGCTGGTTTGGATTTGTACCCGACACTTGTGCCCATGCCTACTCTTTTCTTGTGAGTTAAATTTTTTTTGTAGGGTTAAACTTTATACGAGCAAGTCAGTAAGTGCAATTTGAAAGAGTGTTATCAATGGCTGTGGTCATCAAATAAAAACTTCATTTGATAGTTTTTCCCATATCCTACTCACTTTGGCTTCCATCATCTGCATGTTCTCGACTAGGAGGGGGGCACAGGTACACAAGAGGAGATGCTTAGAAGGCAGAGTAAAGATATGATCAATTCAATTGCTAGTGGGAATATATTTCACTTTGTTTGGGGCAGCTGAGTGTTGTGGATTCCCTCGAACTAAACAAGAATTCCTAGTTCCTGAAGGTTGTTGATGAAAGCAAAAGCACTCAGCCTCATTGGTTGCAGTAGACCTTCACATTAGCACTGTAAATGAGATAGGCAGCTTGTGTATCTACTGCGGAAAAGCTTTTGAGAAGAACCAAGGGTCTCTTGCAGTAATTGAGTGATTGGAGACAGCAAACCAAAATTGCAGGCTCTCTTTTTTACTTTTTACAACAAACAATTGGGATTGGGCATTATAGATTTGAGTAGAGTTGTTCATTTGAAATTTGATATTTCTTGTGATGATATTCATTTTAGTCGGTTGTTCAACTGTATTGGAATGAAATTACAGTTTTCTGGTATGAATTGGAGATTTTATTGGTCCAGTTGTAAGTTGTTCAAATTAATGTTTTGTTATAAAATTGAGGTCCTATACAAATGCTTGAATGTTTAATTGAGGTTATTTGGGATTGTAATTGAGAATTTAAAATGCATAATTTTTTATTTTATTTTATTTTATTTAGTTTTTCTATTTAGAGGAAAGAAATGTTAGAATGTGGCTTGTGATTGGTATCATCACAACACAGAAAAATGGAAAGGGTCCTGAACATGACCCAGTATAAATTTTAAATGAATAAATGGTATGACAATTAGCACTACTTATGCTCAAATATTACATGCTTATTACTCATTTTGTGCTAGTAAATTCTTGGAAGTTGCCTTTTAAATGAGGCTTTGAGCTATAATATCAAATTCTGACTTGAATGAAATTTCAATTCAATAAGACTCTTTCTTAGAATAAATCATTTAACAAATTAAAATATCTTTATTTAATGGAGTTTCACATTAACATTTAGTTCCTATATATAATCAGAAAATAGGTAAAGAGTTTAATTCCTACAAATTGTTTGTGTACTAAACTCAAATGAGAATAAATTTTGAGTGGGGAGAAAATCAATGGCCTATGAAATATAAGGGAAAATCTATGGTGGTGATAATGGAGTTGATTGTCTTGATAGTGTTTGAAGGGCAAGCTAATAACCTTATCCTATCTTCTCTATGCACCTCTTCACTTCCCAACTGCCTTCTCCATCCCTCTCAACTTGATGTTAATGGTTGTATTGGCAAATTAAATTAATGCCTTCGAAAGGAACTTGGAAAGTGTAATAAAGAATATGGAATTGAAAAGCCTTGAATTTAAGGAGTGTGCCATTTATAATTTTTTAGTGCCTTTATAAGCTCCAATCACTTGTTGAAGGTAGTGACATCAAAGTTTATGCTTGTGTTAGAAAGTGCATGAATTTGTGCTTTCCAAAATTGGAAGAGTTAAACATCGATAATTATGGAACTTGTTTATTCGATGTTATGAAAAGTGCATCAACAAGAAGAAGGATTGATATCTCATCTTATGCGAACCAATGAGTTGCTAGGTCTTGCAAAGATGAATTCCTCGCTTTTATGTTATCTAATTTATAAATTGCTTGTCTAACTCCTTCAATTTATGTTGATGATTAATTTCAAGGTCGAAATAAGATGGAATTGCAGGTTTGAGGATCTTGGACTTGGTGTGGATATATAACAACTCTTTGTTTAATAGTTCTTTTGTTTTGTCTTTGTTGAGTTACAATGATAAGACACTATTATGTGATATTTTGTTTGGATTGTAATTTTGTTTTTGGGCATGATGGACTGGAAATTGGGTAATTAAGGAGTTGTTTATGTTATTGAAGTATTCTTAGGGTGATTGAGAGTATGCTAATCTTATTTGGTTATGCGTTACACTCATCTTCTAATAATTTCTTGTTTATGTAGTTTTGTATTACATTTTTCTTTTGAGTGGTTGAACAAAACCACGCCATCCATTGCTTTGAAAGCAATTGTCTCACAGAAGTTTGAGACAGGGATTAGATTTGTGTCTTTTATTTTTATTTTTAGCAACGTTTTGTATTGTTAACACTTCACTCTTTCTTTCGCTTTATTGATCGACAGGACCTGACATAATCACTAGTGGGCGGTGATGCCGTGATGGACCTTCAATTTTTGTTGATGGACGTTTGCTTATATTTCAGAAATTCAATTTTAAAAAGCTGTTATTATTATTAGTTTTGAATTCTGAAATCTTCTTTTTTTCTTTGGATTTCGTTGGGTCCTGAATGTTGCCAATTATATTTATGGACTCCACTCAAAATAGAAGGTGAGACGCGTATTATTTGACAAGGAAGAAGGCTTGTTTTGTATATATATATATATTTGGATGAATAAAGTCTTTGTATATCCAACGGCTGTGATGAGAATGATGAATAATATAGTGTATTGGGTCCAAGTAATCCCGAAAGAAAAGGATTCACATGCGAAGTAAATAGTAAATAGTAAAAAATGAGGATTCAAAGGCGCCCTTAGTGATGAAGCCCGTAAATCTCTATATTTTGTAATTGTTTGTTTTGTGCGTTCTTTTTATTTTTTGAATCGACATTAAGAAATACGATAGATTTTCTAACCACTTGTGTGATTAGTATACAAACAAATGTTGATATTTTTTTTTTGGCCATTTTCTATGTAGTTTTAGAACTTTGATTAATGTAAGTGTTGTATTTTTGAGTATTTGTTGGTTGAATACTTGTATGATTTAGGAGTTTCAGTTGTTCTCTACGTAACAATGGGCAATTATATGAATAAAGTTCATAAGTTATTTAAAAAAAAAAAAAAATCAAAGTTATCAACAACTCTGTCTTTGTCATCAATGAGTGACATTTGAAAGAGTGTTCAATGACTCTGTTTCACAATGTTTTCAATTGAACTCTCTGTTTTTTACTAAGAGGGGGACACAAGTGAAGAAGATGAGATGCTTAGGTGGCAGAATGGTGATATCATATTAGATTTGGAGATAAATATAAGAGAAATAGGAGAAGAATCAAAATCTTCTATTTTCCAAACGTATGTTTCAAGGAGACCAGGTTCTCTCTAAATTATGTCATTACACATTTGAGAAATTAAGCACTTAACATAATAAACATTATCAATATTATGTTGATAAGCCAATAGATCTTGTTCACTTTGATTAGTGTAGAATTGGTATAAGTCCATGTTACAGCCAATAGTCTAAAAAGTAGTACATGCAGAGAGATATTGATGAGACAGACAAACAAGTGGTGCTGAGGGAGTTTATTGGATGGTGGAAGTCTTTTTCTTTGCTTCTTTGTCTTTCTGTTTTTCAGTTGAATATGGCCAATTATGGTGGACTCCACTGCAGGCAATGTGATTTATTGAGGAATTAAAGAAAAACCAAAATTGAAAGTTCCCCACTTGCATTATTTCACTTAGAAATAACTTGTAAACGAGTATTTGTATCGGATTGGAATCCATTCCCATTTCAACGAAATGATAAATTCTTTAATTACAGAATTTAAGTCGTTTCTTTAGGTCAAAATGCTTGAAAATGTCACATATTAAAATTGCGGCCAAAAACACTTTTCTTCATAAACTCAAAAGACATTTTTTTGTTCAAAGTTTTTTTACAACATATAAAGCAATAACCTCGTAAAGTAAATTTTTTTTTTTTTTTTTTGAAAAAAAAAACACTTAATTCTTAATTGTAATATGCCACATTTTTAATAGGTACCATTTTCAAATGTTTTTACAATTTTTTTTTTTAAAAAAAAATTGTAAGAAATCTTGATCCATATGTGTCACTACCAATGGACATCTCCAACCATCAAATCATTTCATGGAATAGTTTAGCAGTGTGAAGAACTCATGAGCATCCATCCACTGTAAACTAATTAACCTAAAAGTTTTTTTTTTAAAAAAAAAACTCTCATAATTTGTCACTACTAAAGCCTTAATAATATAATAATGAAGGAAGGTGGGATGGAAACAGGTGGGGAAGATGAGATTGCAGGCTTTCTTTCGCTTTATTTTTGACAATTTATTGAATTTAATGACTTCACTAATTAAAGGGTGGGTGGTAGTGTGGTACTAGTTGAGAAAGTTACATTATTTTGATTTAATGAAATTTTCAATAAAAAGAAGCTACAGCTAACCCCAAAATATAAAAGTCTTAATTAATTTGCTACAGTACTATTATTTGATTTGGCTTAAGTCTTTCGTCAATGTTGGCTAGGAGTTTCTTATAATAAGAAAATTCTTCAAATTCGGTCTCTAAATATGTTATGTGAGAAAAGAGAGATTAGGCTGTAAATAAATATTATGACAACTAACTCATAACATGCGCTATGCGCGAGATTCTTCATTATAATTTATTTTTAAAATTTAAACACAACTTAAAAATTGAATATGTGTTTTAAATGTTTATAGACACTTGGCATTATTTTAATTGTGTTGAATTCTTTGGAACCTAATGACAGCTAAGGGGATATTTATTTGAGGATGTTCGTTCAGTGTTGAGAAGTATTCCCTATTGGAAAATGGGCGTTGCAAGTAAAGAGGTAAACAATGTTGCTCATGCTTTGGCTCAATTGGCTAAATCTAGGACAATGAACATGGTGTAGATGTATAACCCACTGGAATGTATTCGAGATGCTCTTGATGGCAGAGCGTTTTGCTTTGCATTCTTTGACTTGATTATAATGAGAAAGACATTTCTTCGTTCAAAAAAAAAAAAAAAAAAATTGTATGAATCTATTTCATCCAAACTGGTTTAAAGAAAATTTCTATCATTTTTATTGTACTTTTCATTATATGTTAGAAAAGATGTATAAAACTATATCTAATCTCTTTAACTAAAAAGATATTTAAAGTTATACACCAATACATAACTAAACATAGTGACACAAAGTTACATGAAACATTGAGTTGTTTAAAATGAAAATAATAGCAAAATGAAAGCCTGCGGATTTTGATTATCAAAGCATTATTTTCAAAAGTTATTTCAACTTATTTGTACAATGCCTATTATATTTTAATGCAAATAAAAATTCATATAATTCTAAACATTTTTTTTAAAAAAAAAAGCAAACTAAACAAAATAGTTTTTTGTGAATACAAAATAAAACAAAACTTTTCACTAAATATTTAATGCAATCAAATCAATCCTCACATGAGGTTTAAATGCTTATTTTTTAAGTTTCAAAAGTATTTATGTTCCTAGTAAAAAACACTTAAAAATGTCAAAAATGGAGTAGATCAAATAAACGGAAAAAAAACCATAAATATAAGAGCCTTTACTTAGTTTAATCCATATACATTAAGACATGCATGTTTAATCTTTGTTTCCAGCCATAAGTGTATATGTGATTTAAAATGAAAAGTATTAAGAAAAAATAGCAAGAATCAATACATGGATTATAATATAGAAAATTAGCAAGAATATTTAATATTGTTAGTGTGATATAATAATCAAACACATATGATTTTAAATATACGAAAAAAATACAGAGAAAATAAACAATTTTTTTAATGAAAATTTGTTCCCATAGCCATAGATAAGCATGGTTTAAAATGAAAAGTATAAAGAAAAAAAATAGCAAAAAGAATATATAGATTCTAATTATCAAAGTATATAAAACACAAAGATCCAACAAAGTAACAAATTTTTCGATTAAATAGAAACCCATTAACGTCAAATTCAACCACCACAAAAGCACAAAAAATAATGCATATAGCCGATTTGTTTAGAATTAATTAGAATTAATCCATGCAATACCTATATAGCTGATTTTATTATTATTATTATTTTGTATGTTATGACATTGCAGGAAGAAGCACTTTGTGTTGGGAAAATAATATGGGGCAAAATCACTTTTAGTCTATTAGCAAGAAGCTTTGAGATAATTTTATAAAGGACATTGAACATACTAATAAGTTGAAATTCAGTAACACACGTGGGATTTTTAGTCTTGAGGATAAGAGCTATAAAAGTGGAATTCAAATCACTAGTCATTTATATATATATATATAAGCTAAAGCAATGACAAATGACAACTATTATACACACATACATATATATATATATATATATATATAAGAGAAATGTTTCAATGCAATATAATACCCACATTTAGCCTATATTTAGGGACATGACAAATGGACAATCATCTGAAAAGGAAGACTGAAATTTGAATTTCAATCCTCTCTTTCTCACTAAATATAAGTCAAATGTGAGCATTATATTGCATTGTATCATATTTCTATATATAAGCCAAGTTTCGGCTTAGAGAGTGATTAGATTGAATTACGACACGTGTCCTAAAACCATGTTGAATGCACATCTTAATGAAAAAAAAAAAAAAGTTTTCAAATTCTATGTTATATTGCTCCAATTTCTCTAATATATATCACTTTATCCCTATGTTATTTTTAGTATAACCTTAATTTGTAAAATAAGAACAGTTGACATCTTTCTCCATGGAAAGCTCAAAGCCACATGCAGTAATAGTTTCCAGCCCCGGCGTTGGCCACCTTGTCCGTGACCTTGAGCTCGGAAATCGCATGGTCGCCGATCACAACTTCCAACTCACCTTCTTCGTCGTCCTTGAATATCCTATCAAAGCCACTGAATCCCAACTCATCCAATCAGCCAAGGCCCAGAAACTCCTAGACATCGTCCAACTGCCACCCGTGGACCCCTCCGGCCAACTCCAACCCAATTCTCCGATCTTCACGCGCCTAACTGCCGTTATGCGCGAAATCAGAGAAACTCTCCGGTCTGCAATCTTCGCCCTGAAGCCAACCCCGAGCGCCCTCGTCGTCGATTTTTTTGGAACTCCGGCACTGGATGTAGCCGATGAGTTTCACATGTTAAAGTACGTGTTTGTTAGCTCTGCGTGGCCCCTTGCATTGATGTTATATGCGCCAATCCTTGACAAGGAGGTAGAAGGCGAGTACGTTGCCCTGAAAGATCCCATAAAGCTCCCCGGTTGCATGCCGGTCCGGCCCGAAGATGTGGTTAATCCGATGATGGACCGGACAAAGCAGGAATACAATTTCTTCCTACAGGTGGGTTCAAAGGCGCGAAAGAGTGATGGGGTTTTGGTGAACACGTGGGAAGATCTGGACGCCGCCACGCTTAAGGCCATGAGAGAGGAAGAGAGTTACGGGTCGGTTTACGCGGTTGGGCCGCTGATCAGATCTGCTGGACTGCCGGTTTCGAGGACCCACTTGTTGGTTTGGCTAGACCAGCAACCGGTTGAGTCTGTGCTTTACATCGCGTTTGGGAGCCTTGGGGTTCTTTCAGCGCAGCAAATCACTGAGCTAGCTTCGGGGCTGGAGCTGAGCCACCAGAGATTTATATGGGTTAGTATACAAAACAAATATTATGCTAAAAATATATAACAATTTTGTTGGAAAGTATTTTCTAACTTATGCTTAATTACTAAGAATAATTCTAAATATTGAATTCTCGTTGAGCCTTGAATTTTTTTTTAAAAAAGACTGATACAAGTATTAATGGGCATTGTCACATTAATTAGCTCAATAGGATGAAAGTTGAGTATCTAGTATTTTCACCTAACGTCCTCAAGGGCAGCTTAATCGGTTGGGGACTACACTTTATAAACAGAAGCCACTAGTCAATCTCTTCTCCTCCTCTGTGTAGACATGTAAAAAAAAAAAGTATTATTTACCTAATAATGCCCTTATTGATGCAATAAGTAACATTATTTAGATAACTACCATACGATTTTCATACAACTTGATGTGACAGTAAACATTAGTTATTGGATAAAAAATTGTATTAAAAAACAAATTAATGGAGATTTCTTATAGGTGCTACACCCACCCAAAAAGAAGGATGCGGCGGAGGATAAAGGCGATGACGCATTAGCCTACTTGCCTAACGGGTTCTTAAAGCAGACCCACAGTTTGGGATTGGTGGTCACGCAGTGGGTGCCACAAAATTGGACATCTTGTGACATCCATCGACAGGAGGCTTCTTGTCTCACTGCAGGTGGAACTCGTCGTTGGAGAGTATGCTAAGTGGTGTGCCTATGATAGCTTGGCCTATGTATGCGGAGCAGAAGATGAATGCGACGATGCTTGCAGAGGAGGTAGGAGTGGCCGTCCGCCCTAAAGTTGTACCGACCAAATCAGTGGTGGGAAGGGAGGAGATTGAGATGATGGTGAGGAAAGTTATGGAGGGCAAGAAGGGAAGGCTATGAGGGCTAGAGTTAAGGAACTGAAAATTAGTGGGGAGAAGGCCTTGAGTGAGGGTGGTTCTTCTTTCACGGATGTGTCTCATTTGGCAAAGGAATGCGTAATGAACTCCCAACGCCAAAAAGTCAAGGCATTGTGAGCCGCTAGCAAATTAAATGGGGTATGATTGCTTAGTTCGTTTGCTTATTTAATTTGTTTTCTGAGCAATGGAGAAATATTGGCTGGCAGTAGTTACTAATTTTGTGATGCATCACTCTAAAACATTGATTGTTTGAGTATAAACTCATCATGTTTTTGTTGGTGTGAAGTTTGATGTGCATTTGAGTAATGTTACTCGTGTTCATTTATTAATCATCACATCTATTTTAAATTGGTTGACATAATAAGTTTTAAGTAATTTTTTATGTCAGACGCTAAAAAAAAAAAAAGTGTAAAATAAAAATGCATTTGTATTTGTGATGTTAAGTATTGCAGTATGAACTAACTTAACCCTTTTTTAAAGTGTTATATAATGCAGTAAACTTTTGACGAATTTGCATAGGCAAATAATCGTGTAGAAATTTATTTTTTAGCAAAGAATCACCAAGCATATTTTAAAAACAAGATATTCTAAGTATAATAGGTTTATTATTGCTCATCCAAGTAGCAATATATATATACTCTATTTTTGTTTCTTTTCCATCAATTCCTTTGACGACAATAGGGCTCTTCCTTAACATCAATTACTTTTGTTTAGTTTTTGGTTTTTGGTTTTTTTTTTTTTTTTTTTTTTTTTTAACATTTTGGATAGAGTTTTTCTCCAAACTAAGTTGGAGGAAATTCCTCTAAATTAGTCTATAAAAATGTCATGTGTCTCTTGAGCATGTGAAAAACATATGTTTTCTTATACTAATGCTAGAGGTAAGATTTTTTAATCTCCCAAAAGTGATTTTTTAAAATTGTCATTGGATCAAAAATCAATAGTAAATCATTTTAAATTCAATGGTAATTTTAAAGGTCACGTCATTTTTAGGGACAATAGAAGAACGAAATTCCTATTTCTAGAATTACTTGCATTTTTAATAGCATAAATAAAGTTGAAATAAATTTTATTAAAAAAAAAAAATGTGGTTCTTATATAAAGGGACACAACATTTTTATAGACATGGTTGAAACCAACATTCCAGTTTGGAAAAAAATTATTTAGATGTTTTTGGGATGTCACTTGATCCGTAACTTTTTACTACTTATAATACCTTTAAATGAATGAATAGTATGAAAATTTAATAAGCATGTAACGTTACATGCTTAATTATGACTCATTTTGTGCCGGTAAATTCTCTCAAGTTAGCTTTTAAATGGAGGCTTTGATCTAATATATTCTATATATTTGATCAACAGTATTCTGCACTTGTTCTTTAAATTTCACTTTTTTGGGTGCCCTTGACTCTTCCCATGAATCATATCAATTGCATAAAGATCTTTGTAAAACTTTATGTCTTGATTAGAGGACTGTTAAACAATGGCTTCAATTGAACTCTCTGTTTTTACTAAGAGGGGACACAAGTGGAGAAGATGAGATGCTTAGGTGGCGAATAAAGATGTGATTAGTTGAATTATTTTATTTTATTTTATTTTTTACATTTTTAAATGTAAAGGAAATTAGAAATGCTATGAAGAAAGAGGGTAATTGAGGCCATATGCACTAGGAAATTGAATGCAAGCATGCAACCCTTAATATATAATATAACGTCATGTGGACTTAAACAGGAAATCATTCATGGTAATAATTTTTTATTTTTTAAATTAAAAAATGTAAATTATATTCCTGTTGGATGGAAAATTTATATACGCCTGATTTCCATGGCAAACAACACAGCATATGTTGAAATGATATATTTGAAAGAAGGTGATATCATATTAGATTAAGAGATAAAATAAAGGATATAAAGTGTTTGATTCTAACCTGCTCAAAATTTTGTGACCAATTATGCTCAGTAGAAATCACCGTGAAGTGAACACTTACTTCAGTTACTTGTTCTATGGAATAACATGGCTTAACCTTTGCTGGGGTAGATTGATATAAGTCCGTGTTACAGCCGTAGATTGATGGCATGATTAAATTTGTTTAACCATCTGAATTAAGGACACCATTTAATTTTCAAACCAATTAATAAACCCTTTTCTTGTGCATTTGATACCCAATAGTCTAAAAAGTAGTACAAAGAGTGGTGCTGAGGAAGTTTATTGGATGTATCGGATTGAAATCCATTACCATTTCAAATAAATGGTAAATTCTTCAATTACATAATTTAAGTAGTTTCTTTGCGTCAAAATTCTTGAAAACTGCCACCTATTAAAATTGTGGCCGAAAATGCTTCTTTTTTTTTTTTTTCAAAAACTCAAAAGACATTTTTTTGTTCAGAGCTTTTTTAATTTTGTTAAAAATAATAATAATAAATAACCTAATTGTAACATGCCACATTTTTAATAGGTATCATTTGCAAGTGTTTCAATATAAAGAAATTGCCTAACATTCATAATTTAAAAATCTACAATTTAAAAAAAAAATAAAAATTGTAAGAAATCTTGATTCATTTGTGTCACTATCAATGGACTTCTCCAACCATCAAATTATTTCATAGAATAGTTTAGCAGAGTGAGAAGAACTCATGAGCATCCATCCACTGTAAACTAATTAACCCAAAAGTAAATAATAATAATAATAAATAAATAAATAAAAAAAAGCTATCAAAAATACAAAATAGGCTGTTAATTAATTTGCTACATTATTCTTCGATTTGGCTTAAGTCTTTTTGTCAACGCGGCGAATTTCTTATAATTAAATTGTGCCCTAAGAAAATTCCTCAAGCTTGTTTTCTAAATATGTTATGTGAGAAAAGAGATTAGGTTGTAAATAAATATAATGCTCAATCATTTTTAAATATTATGATAATTGTGTCGACCAATCATCCTAGACGTTATTAGCAATGACTTTTGATTGTCACTGAAAGCTGAATTTATCATAGTGGGATGCAGTACCCAACAAGAAAAAAATAAACTAAAAACAACTTTTGGCACATCTATATTTATCGCAGGAAATATGTAATCCCTACCAAAGGTAAAATTTGAAATAATAAAAGAAAATAAACTTGGTTCCCAAATAGCATATAGACAAAAAAGATAGCACAGAAAGACGATTAAAACCTTGAGTTGAGAAACGCGAAGAAAGGATTTAGTGGGATTTCATGGTTGTAACAAAACGACAGAGTCCTGCCTTCCTTTACTATCGGATTGGATAAGCACCAAGTGGGACTGATAGGTGTGGTAAAGGACCATCATCCTCCATGTGCCTCATCTTAATGCGCCTTCGCAGGTGCATCCCTTCGTACCACTAGAATATTCTGTTTTTTTCTACTATTACTATATATAGTGTCTGTGATTTCTTTAAATAATTAATTATCTAACTAACCTTTAACGCTCATTAAAAAAAATGGTATGTCCTTTCTGCGGGCTGGTTGTTGAATGATTATAAAGAGAAATCACATAATCTACTCATCGGGATTTTTAACAATTTTGCTAATTGAAAGTTTAAAATTTATTTAGACACATAACTTTTATACAATTGCTATTCAGACTAATAGCAGCTCAGGCTACAAAGTTATTACAAAAATCTTTATCCAAAACTCATCTTCATTCATATGGTTATCATGACGATCTTTAAACCTCTTTTTAAAAAAAATAAAAATAAAAAGTGATTTAATAATTAATTAACATTATCGCATCAATCCAATAAATAATAGTATACTTTTTGGCACAATGAGAATTCATGTGTCATGAACATTTCTACCAAGTTTTAGCTCAATCGGACCACAAACGCTCATCGATTAGAGTTATTGATCATGACAGGACAACATTTCTAGAATGCAGTTTTTCCTCCATTGCTGCCCTGTCAGGACAGCTCCTTTCCCCGTCCGGCCAGCAATTCCAGAACATAAATTCTTGTCCTACAAAGGCTGTCCGGACAGCAAGACAACTTGTCTGGACAGAAGTTCTAGAAATACGTTTTTTCGTCTTATGTAATGCCTGTCTGGACAGGCACTTTACATGTTCGGAGACCTTGTAGATTTTAGGCTCAAAACGTGTTTTTAATGTGGGCTCATGTCTAGGGTTTTGTAGATGTTATAAATACATCTTTATAGAAGAGAAAGTAACCAATTCTGCATCTAGAGTTCACCGTCGTGTGCTAAGAGAGTCTTTACATAGATCGTTAGTTTTCTTTCTTAGAATGATCGTTTGTTTTACTTGTTAATTGTTAAAGTGAAGTCAGCCGGAGTTCCGATGAAGGGAGATCACGTAGAAAGATCGTGCCAATTGTCTCTGGAAAGGGCTACTACGGTAGAAAGCAAGTGAGACACTTGTCTTATGCAAGATAGTGTCAATTGCAAAGGTTTTGTAAGTGTGAACTTCTTGTAATCCTTTATTCTTTTACTAAGTTAGTTGATTTCCTGGATTTAGCTGTCCCGGAGAAGTTTTACTTTTAGAGAGTTTTCTAATTGGCTTTCTCTTCGTAACCAAAATATATGTGTTCTTTATTGATTATTGTATATCTATTTTTGTTGATTATAAATTGTTAGGTTAAATCTATTTCCGAATAATTTTTTGTGGAACACTTATACATTCAAAATAGGTGTTATTTGGAGTCAATTAGGTTTTTTCAAATGTAGTAATTAATTATTTGCTTTAGGAACTTTAGTAATCATATATATATATAAAAGCCAAGTTTTTGCTTGGAGAGAGCCTAGAATTATGACACGTGTCCTCAATCGGTTATATTAGAAAGTACCTAGAATTGCGACACGTTGTGTTTTAGATGTTAGTCTTTTAATAAGATAATTAAAACATATGAGTTTTATTTGTAATGTATTAAATTGTCTTGATAAAGAAGATAAAAGGTTTACAAATTCTCTTGCCTAGAATTGGTGTTTTAGATTTTAGTTAGACAATTAATTAAAATTTGCTTTAGGAACTTTAGTAATCATATACATATATAAAAGCCAAGTTTTTGCTCGGAGAGAGCCTAGAATTACGACACGTGTCCTCAATCGGTCATATTAGAAAGTACCTAGTATTGCGTTGTGTTTTAGATATTAGTCTTTTAATAAGATAATTAAAACATATGAGTTTTATTTATAATGCATTAAATTGTCTTAATGAAGAAGATAAAAGGTTCACAAATTCTCTTGCCTAGAATTGATGTTTTAGATTTTAGTTAGACAATTAATTAAAACATAGGGTTTTATTTGTAATATATTTAATTGTCTTAATGAAGAAAACAAAAGGTTCATAAATTCTCTATCTCTCTCTCTCTTTATTTTCCTTTTTATCTTCTCTTACTTTCCCTTTATATTATTTGGAATACATTTAATTGATATCTTAATGAAGAAAACCAAAGGTCTCTCTATCTTTCTTTATTTTTCTTTTTATCTTCTCTTACTTTCTCTTTATGTTTCAATGTGAGACAATTAAAACATATGAGTTTTATTTGGAATGTTTTTAATTGATATCTTAACGAGGAAAACAAAAGGTTCTCAAATTCTTTCTCTGTGTTTATTTTTCTTTTTTCCTCTCTTGCTTTCAATTTATATCTCAATGTTCTATTGTAAATTTCACACTCAATTCAGGAAAAAGACAAGAGAAATGTAGAGAGAGAGTTTCCAATCGTTGTTTCTCAATAAAAAATTATACTACGGTTCTTTTCTTTTCTTTTTCTTTTTTTGCTAGAATATTTATTTTACATTATATTAGTATTGACATTTTATATGTTTTTTTTATCTTTATTTTCAGTGCTTATGTTTTTTTCATTTTGTTTTTCTCCCATATATTTATATATATATATATATATATATCTTTTGTTTTTTAATTTTCTCTTCTTTTACTTTCTATTTTATATCAATAAATTTCGGAAAAAGACAAGAGAAAAAGTTTTTATTCGTTGTTTCTCAATGAAAAATTATACTATAATTATTTTCTTTCTTTTCTTTTTTTCCTATAACAGTTAATTTCAATTTTCCAATCAATGTTTCTCAATGAAAATTATACTATAGTTTTTGTTTTTTGTTTTTTGTTTTTGTTTTGCTAGAATAGTTATTTTCATATTTTTTTTTTTTTTTTTTGTTTTTGTCTTTATTTCCAATGCTTACACTCTTCAATTTTTGTTCTGAATTTATTTTTTCTCTAATTTATATATTATTTTTATTCAAATAATTAATTTTCTTTTTGTAAATTTTACATTGCATTCGAAAATAATAGTGAGAGAGTTTCTTTTCGTAGAAACTCAAAATTTCCAATATATTTCATACTCAATTTTTCAATCATATAATTTTTTTTATTTGTTTTCATGTATGTCTTAAAATTAATTTCTTTTACTTTTATATATGTGAAGGATGGTTGAAAAGAAAAACATTTATTTTCATTATATTAGTATTGTCATTTTATATGTTCTTTCATTTTGTTTTGGTCCCATATATTTTTATTTTTTTCTTCTTTCACTTTCTATTTATATCAATCAATTCCCAAAAAACACAAGAGAGAGACATTCTATTCGTTGTTTCTCAATAAAAAATTATACTGCAATTATTTTCTTTCTCTGTGTTTATTTTTCTTTTTTCCTCTCTTGCTTTCTATTTATATCTCAATGTTCCTTTGTAAATTTTACACTCAATTCATGAAAAAGATGAGAAAAATGTAGAGAGAGAGTTTCCAATTGTTGTTTCTCAATGAAAAATTATACTACGGTTCTTTTCTTTTTCTTTTTTTGTTAGAATATTTGTTTTACATTATATTAGTATTGGCATTTTATATGTTTTCTTATCTTTATTTTCAGTGCTTATATTTTTTCATTTTGTTTTTCTCCCGTATATATATTTTTTTCTTTTGTTTTTTAATTTTCCCTTCTTTTACTTTCTATTTTATATCAATAAATTTCGGAAAAAGACAAGAAAAAATGTTTCTATTCATTGTTTCTCAATGAAAAATTATACTATAATTATTTCTTTCTTTCTTTTTTTTCTACAACTTTTATTTTCAATTTTCCAATCAATGTTTCTCAATGAAAAATTATACTATAGTTTTTGTTTTTGTTTTTTGTTTTGCTAGAATAGTTATTTTCATATTTTCCTTTTTTGTTTTTGTCTTTATTTCCAATGCTTACTTCTTCCATTTTTTAATTTTATTTTTTTTTCTCTAATTTATATATTATTTTTATTCAAATAACTAATTTTCTTTTGTAAATTTTACATTGAATTGAAAATAATAGAGAGAGTTTCTTTTCATAGAAACTCAAATTTTCCAATATATTTCATACTCAATTTTCAATAATATAATTTTTTATTTGTTTTCCGTATGTTTTAAAATTAGTTTCTTTTACTTTTATATATGTGAAGGATGGTTGAAAAGAAAACATTTATTTTTCATTATATTAGTATTGTCATTTTATATGTTTTTTTATCTTTATTTTCGTGCTTATGTTCTTTTATTTTTGTTTTGGTCCCATATATTTTTATTTTTTTCTTCTTTTACTTTCTATTAATCACTCAATTTCAAAAAGATAAGAGAGAGAGTGATTCTATTTGTTGTTTCTCAATGAAAAATTATACTATAATTATTTTATTTCTTTCTTTCTTTCCTACAATAGTTATTTTCAATTTTTCAATCAATGTTTCCCAATGAAAAATTTTACTATAGTTTTTGTTTTTGTTTTTGTTTTGCTAGAATAGTTATTTTCATATTTTCCTTTTTTTTTTGTCTTTATTTCAATGCTTACGCTCTTCCATTTTTGTTCTTTTATTTTTTTTTTTCTAATTTATAAATTATTTTTATTCAAATAACTAATTTTCTTTTGTAAATTTTACATTGAATTCGAAAATAATAGCGAGAGTTTCTTTCGTAGAAACTCAAATTTTCCAATATATTTCATACTCAATTTTAATCATATAATTTTTTTATTTGTTTCTGTATGTCTTAAAATTAGTTTCTTTACTTTTATATATGTGTAGGATGGTTGAAAAGAAAAACATTTATTTTTCATTATATTAGTATTGTCATTTTATATGTTTTTTATCTTTATTTTCGTGCTTATGTTTTCTTTCATTTTTGTTTTGGTCCCATATATTTTTTATTTTTCTTCTTTTTACTTTCTATTTATATCAATCAATTCCAAAAAGACAAGAGAGAGAGATTCTATTCGTTGTTTCTCAATAAAAAAATATACTGCAATTATTTTCTTTTTTATATTTTGTTTTCCCTATAATAGTTCTTTTCAATTTTCCGATCTTTATTTCTCATATATATATATATATATATACATATGTATATATAAACCGAGTTTTTGCTTTGAAAGAGCCTAGAATTGTGACACATGTCCTCGATAAGTCATATTAGAAAGTACCTAGAATTGCGATAGTTGTGTTTTAGATGTTAGTCTTTTAATAAGATAATTAAAAACATATACTACAAAAACATATATATATATATATATATATACATATAGTTGTGTTTTAGATGTTGTTCAATATTTTTAAAAATTTATCATGTTATTAGCTTTTACTTATGAAAGTGGTAATGATGTGGAATAGCGCCACTTTCATAAGTGGTTATTTGCTCTTCTTAATAGGGTTACTAATAGCGCAACATAATTTTAATTTTTAATATATTATTAGCGGCCAAATTGGAAAGTGGCTTAATGACTTTAGCCATTTTGAGTCGCCACTATTCGTTTGGCCGCTAATGAGGCTTTTTTTTGTAGTGATAGGAGTTTTATTTGTAATGTATTGAATTGTCTAAATGAAGGAAACAAAAGGTTTTCAAATTCTCTCTTTCTCTCTCTTTATCTAATTTTTTTTTCATCTTCTTTTACTTTATGCTTTTATCTTAATGTAAGACAATTAAAATGTATAGGTTTTATTTGTAATATATTTAATTATCTTATTGAAGAAAACAAAAGGTTCACAAATTCTTTTTCTATGTTTATTTTTCTTTTTTCCTCTCTTGCTTTCTATTTATATCTCAATGTTCCTTTGTAAATTTCACACTCAATTCAGGAAAAAGACGAGAGAATTGTAAAGGGAGAGTTTCCAATCATTGTTTTTCAATGAAAAATTATATTACAGTTCTTTTCTTTTCTTTTTCTTTTTTTGCTAGAATATTTATTTTACATTATATTAATATTGTCAATTTATATGTTTTTTTTATCTTTATTTTCAGTGCTTATGTTTTTTCATTTTGTTTTCTCCCTTATATATATTTTTCTTTTGTTTTTAATTTTCTCTTCTTTTACTTTCTATTTTATATCAATAAATTTCAGAAAAAGACAAGAGAAAGAGTTTATATTCATTGTTTCTCATTGAAAAATTATACAATAATTATTTTATTTTTCTTCCTATATGATTATTTTCAATTTTCTAGTCAATGTTTCTCAATGAAAAATTATACTATAGTTTTTGCTTTTGTTTTTGTTTTTTGTTTTTGTTTTGCTAGAATAGTTATTTTCATATTTTGTTTTTTGTTTTTGTTTTTTGTCTTTATTTCCAATGCTTACGCTCTTCCATTTTTGTTCTTATTTTTTTTTTTCTAATTTATATATTATTTTTATTCAAATAATTAATTTTCTTTTTGTAAATTTTACATTGAATTGAAAATAATAGTGAGAGAGTTTCTTTTCATAGAAACTCAAATTTTCCAATATATTTCATACTCAATTTTTCAATCGTATAATTTTTTTATTTGTTTTCTGTATGTCTTAAAATTAGTTTCTTTTACTTTTATATATGTGAAGGATGGTTGAAAAGAAAACATTTATTTTTCATTATATTAGTATTGTCATTTTATATGCTTTTTTATCTTTATTTTCGGTGTTATGTTCTTTCATTTTGTTTTTGTCCCATATATTTTTATTTTTTTTCTTTTACTTTCTATTTATATCAATCAATTCCATAAAAAGACAAGAGAGAGAGAAATTCTATTTGGTTTTTCAATAAAAATTATACTGCAATTATTTTCTTTTTATATTTTTTTCCTATAATAGTTCTTTTCAATTTTCCAATCTTTTATTTCTCAATGAAAATTATACTACATTTTTTTTTTACTAGAATAGTTATTTTCAATTATATTAATATTTTCATTTTTTAATCTTTATTTCCGTTTTGTTCTTCATTTTTTTTTTTTTTTTTTTCTTTCTAATTTATATATTATTTTTATTCAATTAATGATTACTTTTCTTTTGTAAATTTTACATTGAATTCAGGAAATAATAGTGAGAGTTGCTTTTCGTAGAAACTCAATTTTTCCAATATATTTTACATTCAATTTTCCAATCGTAGATTTTTTTGCCTTTCTTTTCCTATATGTCTCAAAATTAGTTTCATTTTCTTATATTTGTGGATTTCATTGGAACTAAGAAAAATATACCAAAAAGATAGTTCTTTTTTATTATATTAGTATTTAAAAAAAATTAAACTATCAACATTCTTTTGTTTACAAAATTAGTAAATATAATTGTAATCAGATATCAACATGATCATATATTTTAGAATATTTCTTTATTTTTGTCGGTGTAATGGTAAAATTTCTCAAAGAATTTGTTTATGAGGAAAAAGTTCAACTCTTGAAAGACAAAAGTTTACCACAATGGATTGTGTAGTAGAAGAGAAGTGGTATCATTGTTGGAATATAATGATTTATCAATCATTTTCTATAATTGATTAATCTAGGTTTTTATTTTGAATTTTTTTCCTTTATATTTCATTTTAAACTACATATATGGAAACAAATATTTAACATGTTTCAATTTATAAGAAATAAAATTTATGAATTTTAAATTTATTGGAAATGTGGGTTTATACTATAAAATAAAACTATGGTTTAAAATGATCTTATGAACATTTGTCATTTTTTGTAGCTAATTTGTTAATTAAGAGAAGAAAATAAAATTTGTTGTTTATAATCTTTTAAAGATTTTTTGACTTATATATATATATTATATATTCTGTTAGTTAATTATTAATCCAACAACCTGATATTCTATCCCACCCAGTTTAAATGGGATATATATATATATTTTTTTAAGGTTTAGTCCATGGAGCGGAGGCGCCTCTGGTATTGTTTCTCTTGAAAATAGCAAAATTTCACCGAAACTCTGCAGACATATCCCTTGGTAATGATGCACATAAATCCTCGTATCTTGGAATTATTTGGTTTTCTTTTTTTGGGGTAGGGTAGGGAATGGGTTTGGGATAGTGGTGATGTTCTTTAGAAATAAAAATTATTTGCTTTATTTTTTTTCTTATTTATTTATTTTCATTTACTTTTCACTAAGTTGTAGAAACATGATTGAGCATCTACTTAGAGCATCCAAGTTCTTTTAAATTTTACTTTCTTCAAAATAACCAAAACACACTTTTGTTATTTTAATAAACCTTTTTAGAATACACTTTTAATCTCTACTTTAACAATTCACTTTCACTATTTCGTTAAAATATTATTTTTCAAAGATTTATTTATTATTTCTCTAACTTTTGAGTGTTAAAGTTCATCAAATGCCCATGTTATAATAAAATATAAAATATAAAACCTAAACAAAATGCTGCTTTTCTTAAGCAACCTAAAAAAAGTACCTTCTTCCCTCCTTCCCCATGTTCTTTGACGAGTTCCAACGATTTAACAATGACTTCTCCAAGTCCAAAAAAGCCAGTGAGTGCTCTCATCGATCAATTCAGACCTAAATAGGAGTCACCAAAAAGGCACATGATCATCATATATTTATCGCAGAATCATCATAGTACCGTAAAAGGCACATGATCATAAACCAAAAAGACATTAATTTTGGAATGACACCGGTTCGAAGCCACTAAATTTGAAACAGACACCCACGATGACAAGCTCTTAATTAATTTTACAACAGATCTGTCAAGAACCAGACGCTTAAGTTCCCCCTCCGATTCGCTCGTCGAGCACCGTTGATTTAACCAGATGACGCCGACGACACCTCCTGGTCAATGAACGTTGACCAAGGCCGATGAACTAGACACCGTCAACGATTACCCCTTCATTTCATCATTGAGCATATTAATGAACAGACGACGCCAACGACACCTCTTGAGAGACATTATTAGAGAGGAAGCATGCCCTTGCCGAGAGAGAATTGCTCAGAGAAAATGGCACCATTAGCCACCGTAAACAGAGGGTCATGGAAAGAGAAATGATAGAGAAAGGAAAAAGAAAAAAAAGAGAGAAAAATATAGTTGTTTAATAAATGAAGAGGAAATAGTAAATGTTAAGTTTGAAAGAATACGCTCACAATGTTAACTTTTTTTTTAAAATGAAGAAGTTGAAAAGTTTTTTAGGCATTTTTGTTAAATTGGCTTTTTCAAACTAACCAAAATTGTTTGAAGAAACATGATTGAGATCTCTTAGATGGGCTCTTCAATTTGATTTGCATGATGAGTTTAGTCAGTAGGTCTTTTCTAATCCGATTATTAAATTGATATATGTTTATATGTTTAATATATATATTTTTTATTCTCATATATTTTGAATAGAGTATGTGATTGTCCATGCCTTTTCCTAGTCTGTGTGGCCTTAAATGTGACATGCATATGTGTAACTTACATTTATCTTAGGTGTAATTTTAGCATATGATTAATTAATTGCAAATTAGTTCCATTTGTTTTCTTTAAGGGTTTAAGAGGATGGATTTGTTGTCTTGACCTTCAATTTTGAGGGTTGAGGATGGAATAAATCGGTGTGAATTAACTCTCATGGCAGATTTTTATTTTTACTTGTTTTATTTTTGTTTTTGTATTTTGGAAAAAGTCTTAAATCTAAACCAAAAGTAGACTGATTTCTTAAATATAATTATACATAGATTAGTAGAAGCTTAAAGTCATTTTTATAAGTTTATAACCTTCATTGCTTTTTGCTATAATTTTTCACAGTTGTATGCTCAATAATATAAGAACTTTATATTCGTCAAATTTCCTAAAAAAATATGTTAATAAACTCATTCCGTTTTACTGTGCATACCATTAGCCAAAAAAGTAGTACAGAGAGGTGTTGATTAAAAAAAAAAAACACTCCTACAAGTGGTTCTGATGACCTTTCTTGGCTTGTGGAAATCTTTTGTTTTTTTGTCTTTTTTCTTTATTTCCCTGATAGAGAGAGCTTTGAATGTCGCCAATTATGGTGGACTCCACTCAAAATAGATTGCTAAGACGCGCATTGTTTGACAAGGGAGAAGACTTGTAAACAAGTCTTTGTTTATCCAACGGCTGTGATGAGAATGATGTGAATTATAGTGTATTGGGTCAAGTAATCCTGACAAAAGAAAAGCATTCAGCCGTTTGAAGTTCTTGCCATTTGCAACTTTTGAGACTCCTCAAGCTTTCACACAAAAAACCACTACTTCTGCGTTTGAGAGCTTCGCTATTTTTGCATCCTTTTCTGATTCAATATTCCTTTCCACAAAGCTTTCACAGAAGAAACCAATTACTTCTTCGTTTCAGACCTTCGCTATCTTTGCATCCTTTCCACAAAGACAACCATGGTGGCAGAGATTTTCCTTGCTGCGTTCCTCCAAGTGCTGTTTGACAAATTGCTGTCTCTGGAGTTGCTGAACTTTGCACGTCAATACGAGGGACTCGAAGAAAAGCTGGACCAGTGGAGGGAAACATTGCGAAGAATTGAGGCAGTGCTTGATGATGCGGAGAAGCAACATACCGAGAGGGCAGTGATCAAACAATGGTTGGATGATCTTAAAGACTTAGCTTACGATGTGGAGGATATACTGGATGAGTTTGCTACGGAAGCTTTGCTGCGCAGACTGAAGGGAGGAGATCAGGCCAGCACAAGTAAGGTACGGAAATTCATCCCGTCTTGTTTCACTGGTTTTACTCCAAGTGCTCTTAATATCAGTATTAGGCTGGGTTCAAAGATTGATGCGATCACTGATCGATTCAATAAGATTGTGAAACGAAAAGATGATCTGAACTTGAGAGAAACTGCTGCTTATGAGAGGTCAAACAGAAAGAGAGGGACACTGGCCTCAACTACTTTGGTGAATGAAGCTCGCGTTTATGGTAGGGAAAAAGATAAAGAGGCTATACTTCAAATGTTGTTGAGTGAAAAACAAAGTGATGCTGAACTTTCTGTAATTCCTATAATTGGTATGGGGGGTATAGGAAAGACAACTCTTGCCAAGCTTTTGTACAATGATGAAAAATTACAAAATTTTTTTAATATGAAAGCATGGGCTTGTGTTTCTGAAGATTTCGATGTTGTTAGAGTTACAAAAACAGTTTTGAAATCGGTTAGCTCTGAAAGTTGTGATGACTATGATCTGAATTTGTTACAAGTCAAACTCAAGAAGGAATTGACTGGGAAGAAGTTTTTAGTCGTTCTGGATGATCTTTGGAATGAGAACTACAATGAATGGACTATTCTACGTGATCCTTTCGAAGCAGGGGCTCCAGGAAGTGTGATTCTCATCACAACTCGCAATCAAGGTGTTGCATCAATGGTGGGTTCCATTCCGAAGTACAGTTTGCAAGTGTTGTCAAATGATGCATGTTTGTCTATATTTACCCAACATGCTCTGGAGGCAAGCAACTTCAATATGCATCCAACCCTTCAAGATATTGGTGAAAAGATCGTTGAAAGATGTAAAGGCTTGCCCTTGGCAGCAAAGACCCTCGGAGGCCTCTTGCGCAATACATTGGACCGTGATGATTGGGAAGATGTACTTAAGAGCAAGATGTGGGATATACCAGAGGAGAGAAGTGGAATTGTTCCGGCTCTTATGTTGAGCTACCACCACCTCCCTTCACATTTAAAGAGATGTTTTGCGTATTGTTCAATACTCCCAAAGGATTATGAATTTAAAGAGCAGTTGTTGGTTCTATTATGGATGGCAGAAGGTCTAATTCAACCAGAAGAAGGAGGTAAGCAAATGGAAGATTTGGGTAGCCAGTATTTTCACAATCTGTTGTCGAGGTCCTTTTTCCAACAATCAAGCAACAATGGGTCACTATTTGTGATGCATGACCTCATCAACGATTTGACTCAATTGATTGTAGGAGATACATGCTTTAGAATGGAAGATAGAATTGAGAGCATCAACAAAGGAAAAATTTCTAAAAAAGTTCGGCATTTGTCTTATCTGGGTGACTATTTTGATGGCCCTAAAAAGTTTGAGGTTTTTTATAAACTTGAGTGTCTACGTACATTTATGCCTCTTATGCTACCTCAGATGGGGGGATGTTATTTGACCCATGATGTTCCTCTTAAATTGTTGTCAAAATTACTATGTTTAAGAGTGCTCTCTTTGAGTGGGTACTACATAATTCAGTTACCGGATACAATTGGTGATTTGAAGCATCTACGGTATCTTGACCTTTCTTACACTCATATTAGAGGTCTGCCTGAATCAACAACAACTCTATGCAACTTACAGACGTTGATATTGGAGAATTGTTGTTATCTAAAGAAATTACCATCAAAGTTGGGGAACCTAGTCAACTTGCGCCACCTCAACATTCTCAATGCAGATAAATTGGAAGGAATGCCTCCTAAAATAGGTAATTTAACATCTCTCCAAACATTGACTAATGTAATTGTGGGAAAAGATAATTGCTTCACATTAAAAGAGCTAGGTTCTTTGTTGCATCTTCGAGGGACACTTATCATTTCACGATTGGAGAATGCCATTGAATCCAAGGATGCAAGGGATGCTATTTCAATTGAAAAGCTCAATCTTTCTGCTTTGCATTTGGAATGGAGCGTCAATGTGGATGAGTCAAAAGACAGAACAAGTGAATTAGACGTACTTAACATGTTATTGCCTCACAAGAATTTGAAAGGGCTCACTATTAGGCACTATGGTGGTATAGAATTTTCAACATGGTTAAAAGGTCCTTCATTTCCTAATATGGTGCTCCTAAGGATTGAAAATTGTAGAAAATGCACATCATTGCCCACAGTTGGCCAACTACCATTACTCAAAGATCTTTTCATTAAAGGCATGGCTACTATTAAAAATGTTGGTCCTGAGTTTTATGGGGAAGGTTGCTCACAAACCTTTAGATCTTTGGAGACTTTATGTTTCGAGGATATGAAAGAATGGGAGAATTGGAGCCCTAATGGAGAGTTCCCGCACCTGCATGGGCTTTCTATTATAAATTGTCCAAAGCTGTTGGGGACGTTACCAAACCACTTTCCTTATCTACAAAATGTTGTTATAAAAAGATGTGAGCAGTTGATAGTTTCAATTTCAAGCTTTCCAAAGCTATGCAATCTAGAAATTGAAGGATCAAAAGGGGTGGTGCGCAAAAATAAGATGGACTTCACCTTACTAAACTCTAAGTCTCTTTCAACAATTTCAGAATTTAGATGTTCAGTAGAAGGGTTCATGAATGTAGAAGTTCTAACTATTGGAGATTGTGAGGAGCTAATGCCTTTGTGGTCAAATGATGTGGGATTACTACAACCCCTCCCTCGTCTTCGTTATATTGAGGTTCACAAGTGTCAAAAACTAGTATCTTTGGTGGCAGAAGAATTAAAAGAGCAGCCACAACAGGGTACGTCATCCACATGCAATGGCATGAAATATTTACCCAAGGCAGTGGTGCACAACATGTGTCTTGAGTGTATTCATATTTTTGGATGTGATTCGCTGACGCACATAGCAGTAGGACAGCTACCTCCAACTCTAAAGAAACTAAGCGTAAGGAATTGCAAGAATATGCAGATTTTGCTGGACGGGGATGATACCATCAATTGTAGTAGCAGCAATTCTCTTCTTGAGTACTTGAATATTGACAGTTGTCCGTCCCTCAAATCTTTAACATCCAGCGGAGAATTACCAGTAAAACTTCAAAGCCTTTATGTGTTCAGGTGTAATATTTTAGAGTCAGTGGCGAAAAGCTTCCCTCACAACTCCTCTTTAGAACAAATTATTATTCGGTGGTGTAAAAACCTTAAATCCCTACCCATGGGCATACACAACCTTACCCATCTACATCATATTTTAATTGAAGATTGCTCATCTCTTGTTTCCTTCCCGGACGGTGGGCTGCTCCCTCGCAACCTTAGAAAGCTGGAGATTATCAATTGTGAGAAAATGCAGGCCCTACCCAACTGCATACACAACATCACATCTCTTCAAGAATTGAGTATATACAAATGTCCAGGCATTGTATCCTTTCCAAAAGAAGGTTTTCCCACCAACCTAACATCACTTACAATCAATTGTCCAGGCATTGTATCCTTTCCGAAAGGAGGTTTTCCCACCAACCTAACATCACTTAGAATCATAGATTGCAACATCATTGAGTCCTTGCTTGAGTGGGGATTGCACAAGCTTACCTCTCTTCAACATCTTGAGATTCAAGGTGGATGTCCGCATCTGGTATCCTTTCCAGAGATGATGCTGCCTGCCTCTCTAACCAGCCTCTACATCAGAAACTTCCAGAATTTGAAATACTTATCTTCCAAAGGCTTTCGATACCTCTCCTCTCTTAAAACTCTGAGAATTGGTTGGTGCGAAAAGCTGATGTCCTTTCCAGATGACGGTCTGCCTCCCTCACTCTTGGATCTTCGCATCGTTTGCTGTGAAAAGCTCACATCCTTTTCAGAGGATGGTCTTCCTCCCTCACTCCAGCAACTCCATATTGCAAACTGTCCTCTGCTGAAAGAACGCTGCAAGAAAGATCAAGGACGAGCATGGATCAAGATAGCCCACCTCCCTTGCGTTACAACTGATGGTAGGTTCATCTATGACCCAGAACCAGAAGAGAAGAATCAGCCCTGAGTAAAGACAACCTAGATTTTGTGTTTTATTATCCGTAAGACAACTCTTTTGGTTGCATTCCTCTTCTTTGATTTCCAATGCATTCTGGCTCTCCATCCCAGACTGGGAAGGCCTCCTTTGACTGTCTTTTGAATGTTGGCGTTGGAAAGACCTCTGTTCTTGTTGGTTTGATGAACGGCGACTATTCTTGTTGGAGTTAAAGGCATCACAAATGTTTGTTAAAATGCCCAAATGACCAAGCAGAGAGAGAAGGCTTTCGACCATTGAGATTTTCATCACTAACGGCCATGTTACTGATCTGTAATGATTTGCGAGTCATCACAAAAAGGTATGGAACTGGATTTTTTCTTCTTTGTATTGTATAATCTTCAATCAAAGAATTCATTAACGGACACAAGAATAGTGAACATTTTTCTGGTGAACTGAGATTGGTGAAATGTTTTTTGTGTGGTTTTGCGCCAATAGCAAGAGAAAATCATATTATCAAGCCTTTTCCGTTTTGTTTGAGATTTAGACCAGAAAATGAAAAAATTATCTTTTCTGATCTTTCATCTGTGAGCAATATAATCAAATGCATTCCATTCCATTGGTGTTGTCATTTAAAATTTGAATAAATAATATCTTAATTACATGGGCCACTCTCTGTATTCTTATTGGAGGGAAAATAATATTTTATTAATTTCGAGAAGTTGACATGACATACTCTAATATGCATTTGATTTTTCATTCTATCATACTTCGAAAAGTTAATACACAAACAAGCCTCTGTGTGTGAGAGAGAGAGAGAGAGAGATTGAACATAAAATAAGTTCAATTTGAGAGACTTTGCGTATATTCTGTTTATATATGTTTGTATGAAAAGTTATGATTGTCATTGATATTTTAGATCATCCTGACATTTTTAAGTGTTAAATTGCAGATTGTAAGAGATGTGGACTTGAAGCTCATATATCTCATTGAGGGTGGCCCAAAATTCTTAAGCTGCTGAGAGTATCAAAATAGCCTAAGCATTTTTATAAAAGTATGTCAAAGAACGAGGTTTCTTTTTACCATATATATGTGGGAGATTGAACCTTGTCCTGTATATCATTGTAATCATGATCACTTTGTGATGATTTGATTTCTCCACCATTCCAAAATGAATGTCAGTTTTCAAATCAAGCAATTCGAATGAAGAATGGGTACAATACTCAAAACAATTTTCTCAATATCATAGGCACAATTTTTAATGAATGCCTTATTTGCTATTTAAGTAGGTGAAGTGTTATGCGAAAAGATGTATAGGGAGTCGTCTTATTTTGACCTTCATTTCGCATACGGTGTTGTGCTTCTTAGCCTTTTGGATTAGATAGTGTATCTGTAAACTTATTATTATTATTTTTTATTGTATTTATTATTAGTCCTTTGATTTGTGCTGCATGCTACTTTGGAATGGGTTGAATTGTTATTACTTGTTCAGAATCAACCATATCTGTTCTCAAATTTCCTAATAACTATTCTCAAATTTTCTCCTTGTGCCTCGTAGGTTTAATCACAACAGATATTCTAGAGGGATTTGATGTGCAGAGAATATTATTGGCTCTTTTTCCGTTGAATTTTTCAAGAGGTGCCTAGACATGGATAAAATGATAGTCGGTGATGCATATGCAATTCAGCTCATGAAGGTATGAAAGTTTTTGTGGGAAGTAAAATGAAAGTCTAATGGTCATTCGAGTCAATCCATGTTGATGAGAAATATCTGTTTACTTATGATTTCAATATCTTTAGTTCGTAATGAATTCAATGGCACAAATCGGATGATTTTCTGACTGCACATTCTATTGCATTTGTGCTTTATAGAAACATATTGGCTGCACAAAATTGTGCATTTAAAAATTGTTTCAAATTTTGATCTATTTATTTATGATGTGTTCTGTCCTTCATGTATTGCTTAAGTTTTATATGAAAGATCCACAAAAATGTAAATGTGATTCACCATTATTTGGATTCTTTTCACTTAAATTATTTCTTGATTTAATTTTTGAATGCATGTTGAAATTAGGTTGTCATTCTGTTTTGGACATGCACTTCTTCTCTCATTAATTTCTTGTGAGTTCTTTTATTTCTTGTTAACTTTATATTGAAGAATTTGAAAGAGATCCAAGAATTGTTATAAAATGTATGAAGTACTATTTTCAACCATTTGACTAGGGACATGTGATGCCTAGGAGATTATAAAGATGTGATGGTTCAATTGCTGGGAATATTGTGGTGGAAATCAAGGGTAGGATAAGTCCTTATTCATCTTATAATATGTATTTAACTTTTTACTCATATTTTCAGTCCTTATTCTGACTTCATATTATGCAATGTAAATGAGATATGTATTGTAGAAAGGTTTTGATGTAAAACAATGTTTTGTATATTAGTCATGACTTGGATTTATTTCACATTCTAATGAAATGGTCGGAAAATACATGTTCGATCTTGTTCAATTCAATTTGGACATTGATGGCATGATTATCTGAATTTAGGATGACATTTTCAAACCAATTCAGCTTTCATATTCACACCAAAAGTCAAGCAGGGAAGAGTACATTTCATAATCAAAGAAAAGATCACTAGTTAGGCCAAAGGGACTTACTTTGTTTTCCAAGAGTAACGGTTCTACTTCCTCCACAAAATTTTCATCAACATTAAAGACACCATCTGAGGAAGAATACATTGGTCTATGCCTGCAATTTACAAATGAAACAGTTTATTCTAATATATGAAATTTTAGAGCATAGCTACAAATCAGAAGATAGTTTGATGCTATATACACATTTTAAATAAAGAAAGCAACATCCACAATATAAAGTATATTCAAATATCATGAATTCACCACTCCCTCTCTTTGAAAGATTTGAAAGAGAGGATTTAACAAGATTTAACCTGAATCTGAAAATAATTGTGAAAACATCGAGGCATTGCTATGGTTATATCTGAATTAAGGTGGTGTTCTAACATCTATATTAAAACCTCATATGAAGACTCTCTCACGTATTATCCGCCAACTATTATGTGAGGCAAGGATTGCCTTTAATCAAAACTGTTTGGATCCACACTATGCCTAGTTAGTAATTTAGGCACAATTAATTATGTAAGTAAGAAGACAGCAATACACCAGGTCAAGTAAATTTACTTTGAAGTTCACCTTAATAATGGTTCATTTCATGATTCCGTTATAAAATTGCAGGATTTGAATAATTTGAAATGTGATGGAAAGTATTGCCTATGATGCATCAATAAGGCAAAGAGACCTCTTGTTGATTGGGGAAATTGAGTAAACTTTCACATTAATAGGCTTTTCTTCTCTTAATTTTGTTTTTTTTTTTCCTCTTTTAGTGTAAAGGAAAGCTCTAATGCTATGAAGAAACAGGGCAATTGAATGCAAGCATGCAACCCTTAGTAATATAACATTATGGGCTGGAGTTAGACAGGAAATCATTCATGGTATCAACTTAACTTTTTTTTTTTTTTTTTACATCTAAAAGTAATGACAATTATATTTCTATTGGAAGGACAATTTATATATGCCCGATTTCCATGGCAAACAACGCAGCATATGCTGAAATGATATACAAAGCAAACAAAGTTAGTTCTCTGAAAGGGCTTTACTACCATAAACAAGCACATGCCACATACATCAACAAACACACATGCATACGTGAATTGCATCTTCAAGATCACCAACATTAATTTGAAGAACAATGTAAATATATTTAAGATTCACATACCCATGAAAATTAACCAAGGAGTTTTTGATCGATCAACAGCCATGTCCTTTTCATCCACTCATACTGAAAGATTTGCATATATTTGAAAGAAGGTAATATCATATTAGATTAAGAGATAAACATAAAGGATATAAAGCGTTTGATTCTAACCTGCTCCGACTTTTGTGACCAATCATGCTCAGTAGAAATCACTATGAAATGAACACTTGCTTGTTCTATGGAATACCGTGGCTTATCATTTGCTGGGGTTGGCATGGGAAAGTAAGTTTCATAAGGAACACCACATTCTCCTCCTGAATCAGGAGTTATATATACTAATCCCGACTCTATGTAATCCCTGAAAGAAAAAAAAAAAAAAAATGCAAATTTAACAGCAAACCCCTTGTGCTTGTCAACCATAGTTAACCGAAGAAATAGAATTGGGAATGAATATAATTCAAATTCCAAAGCTGATTACTTGGGAATTTACTTTTATCTGGAATGACAATAACAATACGTATTAAAGTATGCAGATGAGAAAGGTACCTCTCTTGGTTTCCAATTGCAGTCATGTAAGAAACTCAAGATGCTACAGGGCTTATTTGCTGAAGGAAAAATCCCATTCAACTAAAAGCCAGTGGCATAGCTTATATCTCCAATGTGGAAGATTGAGTCTACTCTGTTAGAATCTACTTCATGATGGCTTCAATCACTGAGAGGGACCCCAACTATATATGTATCACAAAATAAAAAAAAAAACAGGGTTATTACATTAGCTGCTTTCATAGTATCAGTTTAGTTTTGTGATTCCAGAAGTATCAATTTTCATTTTTGAAATTCGAGTTAGAAGTAAAAGACTAGAATCACCATATTATTATCAAGTTATTAGTGCAAGATTTCTTCATTTTCGCTAGTTATACAATTTGCTAATTAATTGGAATGTGCTTAAACAAGAAAAGATTGAAGGTTTTGTCAAAACAAAATTTCGGGTCTTACTATTTGCAACAGAAAATGCATCCTACCTGAATGTAGTGCTCAGCAGAAGCATCATGGGGAGCCTTTCCCATATCGCCAAATGCTAAAAACTTGAGCTCATCTGATCCTCCCGCAGGTGGAGTTCGAAATTGGATTTGTTCACTCCAACCAGCTGAGTCACTGCAGTATTTTTTGAAATTAAATAAAAATAGTCACTACACACAGACAAGCGTACACACATACATATGGCAAAGCTGGTCAATAACTAGGTTATGGACTAGCGTTATTGAATTTGGAGTAAGAATAGCATTTTCCTTTCTGAAACTATGAGTAGTTGTTATAAAGAAAGTTGCTATAACCTTCCGTATCTGTAGGAGAAGGTGTTTGAAGGTTCAAGTCCTGTCATTACCGCAGAATGAATGTATCCTGGGTCATGCCACCCAAAGTCATTTGCTGGACTTTGTAAAGATGAACCTGTCAATTTCAGAACAAAGGGGCAAAATCTAAGAAGGAGATAGAGGAAGGAAAAGGGTATCTATATATATATCTTAATTTCAGGTTTGAACTTTGCTAAAATATGTTGCATTGGCTGCCATATGTCGTAATTGCCCCTTTTCACATGATGTTAACAAAATTAAAATAAAATAAAAATAACTAGGTTGTCCAAAGAGAAGGGCTCTAACAAAAGTAGTGTATATACAACTTGGCCAACATTATGGTTAACTTTCAATCAAAATTAGCTACACACAACATAAGCTATTTTGAGCTGGAAATGATTGCTAGCCATAGCAGCAAGACTTATAATATTATCTTTTGAATTTCTGTTTTATATTCCTTGGTGAGATTTTAATATATCAGGTGCAGAGAATAGGACGTGGGGTTTTAAATCCTTATGTTTGGGACCAAAGGAGAAAACAAAAGTATGTTGCAGAACTCACTACACATATTATCTTGTGAAAATTTAGTAACTTCTGATGTCAGTGTTTTTCCATTCCCATATTGTACTTGTTGAGGCTCCATATCTCCACTAACCCATGTTAATCTCATCTGCATCACAAATCATCAAATTAGAATAATGCTTCACATGGTTTCCTAATAGATTTTCAATTTTGTTAAAGAAGTTGTTCTTATGCCTCAAACTCAAGTTTGCAAGGTGATCACTCTTAAGCCAGTTAATCCACCATGAAAAAAATCACTAAAATTATTTGTTCTCTATGCATTTTCACAGTTCATATATCAATTGCTAATTGTGAAAAGGTGGTCACTCACCGATTTTCCAGTTGAATCTACACTTGAGATATGTCCATATAATGGCTGATTTGGATTGGCAAAACTGATAGGGCCCGACCTACTGAAAACATACGGGGTCTCGAATCCCCCACCAAAATACACAAACTCGATGTTGGTTCTGATGTTAATAACATGAAATGTTAGCGTGCCACTGCAAGTGGGCACTATACATTTACCCTTGCTATATTTCTTGCATTGCTTCTTCTTGCAACTCAGATAGCCTGGATCATTACTCATGTACATTGGCTGCACATTTAAAATACAAACATGCATATGTAATTGTGTTAGGATTCAATATAAAGAATCTATCTACATTTATTAAGATTAATCCAATGATTTCAAAATTATTTTACACTCTTTATAAGCAAATATTGAACTGGGAATATCAAATAATGTCCTGATGGGTTCATCTAAATCATTATTTTCTATGAAAAACAAAGAATATAATAAGAAGAAAACCAAAGGAACAATACAAACAAGTAGTTACCTTGGAAGGCACAGAAAAAGAACCTCAAGCCAAAGCAAACAGTACTCAATATAAGAGTTAACCAACAATTCCACCTATTTTAACAGTCAAGAGTTCCTTTCTCTCCAAATAAAAGTAACAGTCAAATGCAGGAGATACCTACCGTTGAAGCTACCGGCCATGTCACCACCACCAGCAGGAATCTCCTTCGCCGTCATCGGGGTAAGGGAGGTTTCTTTTTGACTGAAACTCACATATCCAGCCGGAGTTAGGTTGGACCAGGGCTACCAGTAGGGTGGCCGGCCTCCTTTTGCCTGAGAACCGAACCAGCCTTTAAACGTCCGTCGCGTAGCCAGAAGAGTCGAATTTCGACCAAAACCAGCCGGAATCCGACCAACCCGACCATAGCGAAAAAAAACAAAAAAATTCTCAAATTGATTGCGTAGAGGCATGTTTTCTGATGTGTTATTTCATTATATGATGCCAATTTGAGGTAATTTTGGTTGCATTAGGGTGAATTAAAATGTTTTAGGTTAATGTTTCAAGAGGCCAAATTTGGGGATTTTTATGATTCAGCCGAAAATTGAAGGCTGGATTCCGCTATTGAATGTTATCTTTTTTTTTTTTTTTTTGACATGTGAATGTTATCATTACATGTTGAATCATTAAATGTTATTGGGTTATCATTAATTTGTGAAAAATTAGAAATTTGGATAATTAGGATTTATAGTAACCCTTTTTTTTTTTTTTTTAAAGTGAAATAGTATCCCTAAATTGGGGCTTTTATGCATGAAGTTGAAGTTTTTTAATTGATTGATAAACCCCTTTAATACAGAATCTTACTTTATGGAAATGTTTGTCTTAATTGTTTAAAAGCTAATTTTGATATATTGATTATGATAGTTTATACGAGATATTATTCAACTGAAAATTTAAAGGAACATTATCAATTGAGCGGTGCTTTAAAGGGTAAAGGTGAGTTTTTCCCGGTTATTTAATAACCCTCTTTTGTCTTTGTTTCCCATGGATGTGTTGTATGTCCGAGCGGAATACAAGGAAAATATATAGATAGTTTTCATTCCGTATACTACTAATATGATATAGTATATGAACCACGCCTTATGAAGCGGAAGTCACAAGTTCGAATTTCTCCTCCTCTTATCCTTGTGTGGATATGTTAAAAAAAAAAAATGATATATATCTTTAAAAGTAGGGTAAAATCCACTTAACAGTAAACCCTCTCAAACTACTACCTTAATGATAATTTACTTCCCAAACTATCAATTGCAATAATTTATCTCCTAAACTACCAAAACAATGATATTGTATCCTCAATTTTAACAAAATGACAAAATTACTCATACTAAAATATATTTCATTTGTAGAACTGGGTTCTTTCATCTTCAGGCCGACAACCCCCAAGTATATATTTCAATATATGACTTAATTTTTGAATGCAGGTCCCGCAGATTACAGAGGAGGTTTTCATTCTGTTTTGGATATGTTACCTTGCACTTCTATCTCTTGCCCATTCCTACACTCTTCTTGTGAGTTCCTTTTTATTTCTTTTGTTAACTTTATATTAGCAAGTCAACGAGTGCCGTTTGAAAGAGAGTGTGCTTAAGAATTGTTATCACAAAACAGAAAGCTTTATACTAATCACTATGGCTTCAACCATTTGTTTTTTACTAGAAGAAAGACACAAGAGGACAGATGCCTAGGAGACAGACTAAAGATGTGATGGTTCAATTGCTCGTGGGAATATTGTGGCGTGACTTGTTTTCAAATCAAGTTGGTAGCAGATTAAGTCCTTATTCATCTTATTGGGGACGAATATGTATTCCTATTTTTCAACCGCCTTTTTTACTCATATTTTTAGTCCTTATTCTGGAACTTCATATTATGCGATGTAAATGAGATATGTATTGTAGAAAATGGCTTTGATATTAAACAATGTTTTGTATATTAGTCAAGACTTGGATTTATTTCACATTCTTTAATGAAATGGTCGGAAAATACATGTTCCTCAGCCAATTGAGCTTGTTCAGTTCAATTTGGACATTGATAGCATGATTACTTGAATTAAGGATGACATTTTCAAACCAATTCAGCTTTCATATCTATCAGTACATAAAAATTTGACAAACAGAAATACAGAATGAGTAAAAAGCAAAAACAGTTTATGTTGATTTCATAATAGGCTGGAAATGAGAAATTAAAGGTCTTGGAAGTTTTGAAGCCTTAATAGAATGTCTAGGATTATTGAAGAGCAAGGGAGAGCATATGGATTCAGCCGTTAGAGAATTTTCATTTCCATTGATATAAGCTTTAGAAGCTTACTGTTTCTCACACAAATGTTGTGATAAGAACAAAAGAGAAGAAGCTCCCCAATATATATCCCATTGTCCACTGAAGCTCATCATGTAATCAAAGAGCTTGGGAAATATTTGAACAAAACACATCAAGATTTATTATTTGTAAACAAGTCCCAAGATATTTTGTGGTGGGGAAGGTACTCCATCTCTTCTTTCTGTGACCACAATCTTTCATGAGAAACCTTGAGTTTTGATGATGCGGAACCTATCTGCAAAACCGAAGAAAATGAGTGAGACAAATAATGTGTACAAGGGTAGATTCTAGCTACAAATGCATGCACACTGACCTCTTAAGTTTAATTCTTTCTTTGTTGCTTGCCTCTCAGATATCCAAACTGGGAAATCCTAGATACACTCCAGCTATCCACCTGCGCGAAGGGACAAGATCAAGTTCACTTATCAAACATATGCATACATGTGTATATGCATGCATGCATGCATAATATGAAGGGAGAGAGAGAGAGCTAATATGAGATTTACTCACATAATTTGAGAACTTGTCCAGGGTAAATCCAGCCATACCAATAAGGTGGGGAAGGTACTCCATCTCTTCTTTCTGTGACCACAATCTTTCATGAGAAACCTTGAGTTTTGATGATGCGGAACCTATCTGCAAAACCGAAGAAAATGAGTGAGACAAATAATGTGTACAAGGGTAGATTCTAGCTACAAATGCATGCACACTGACCTCTTAAGTTTAATTCTTTCTTTGTTGCTTGCCCTCTCAGATATCCAAACTGGGAAATCCTAGATACACTCCAGCTATCCACCTGCGCGAAGGGACAAGATCAAGTTCACTTATCAAACATATGCATACATGTGTATATGCATGCATGCATGCATAATATGAAGGGAGAGAGAGAGAGCTAATATAAGATTTACTCACATAATTTGAGAACTTGTCCAGGGTAAATCCAGCCATACCAATAACTACGTGCACTGGGGCACTATAATTGCTGTGATCATACGTGTCTATCCCATTTTTATCTTTTCTAGGCAAAGCCTTGCATTTGTTTTGGTACACCGAGCAGGATCTCTCATAATTATGGACATGGCCAAAGAGAACCAGATCAACCTGATTAATAGCAACCAAATAGAGGCCAATTTCACACCAAAAGTCAAGCAGGGGAAGAGTACATTTCATAATCAAAGAAAAGATCACTAGTTAGGCCAAAGGAACTTACTTTGTTTCCGAGAGAATGTTCTACTTCCTCCACAAAATTTTCATCAACGTTAAAAACGCCATCGAGGAAGAATGCATTGGTCTATCAATTTACAAATGATATGAAATTTTAGTGTATAGCTACAAAATCAGAAGATAATTTGATACTATATACACATTTTAAATAATGAAAGCAACATGCAAAATATAAACTATATTCAAACATCATGAATTCACCACCTCCCTCTCTTTGAAAGATTTGAAAGAGAGGGATTTTACAAGGATTTAACCTGAATCTGAAAATAATTGTGAAAACATCGAGGCATTGCTATACTTGTATCTAAATTAAGGTGGTGTTCTAACATCTATATTAAAACCTCATATGAAGACTCTCTCACGTATTATTGGCCCAACTATTATGTGAGGCAGGGATTGCCTTTCATCAAAACTGTTTGGATCCACACTATCCACCTAGTTAGTAATGTAGGCACAATTAATTATATAAGTAAGAAGACAACAATACTTTGTAGGTGAAATTAAGTTCACCTTAATAAGGGTTCATTTCATGATTTCATTATAAAATTGCAGGATTTGAATCATTTGAAATGTGATGGAAAGTATTAGCCTATGATGCATCAATAAGGCAAAGAGGAACTCTTGTTGGGAAATTGAGTAAAATTTCACATTAATAGGAAAGTTCAAATGCTACGAAGAAACAGGGTAATTGAGGCTATTTGCACAGGGCAATTGAATGCAAGCATGCAACCCTTAATAATATCACATTATGTGGTGGAGTTTGACAGGAAATCATTCATGGTAACAACTTTATCTCAATATAATTTCCAGTTTGATAGGATTAATTAAGATTCATCAAAATTTTAATTTTTGAGAATTTGGAGGAAATTAAGTTGGTGTCATAAATTTATTAAAATGATTCAAATTTCAGTAAATAAAGATACCGATAAATTATAACTTTAACGAGTAATTCTAGAATGAAAACTTTTGTCATCTTCTTATTCTTCTCGTGTTTACTTCAAATTAACGGTAAAGATTGATTGTAAGATTGTGGAAGAGCTCTAGTATTTTTTTACATAAAATAATTTTCGCCGTTTATACAAATGCATAAAAATAACCCTTAAAGAAACAAACAAAGATACCAAATAATTTGCTTCATGTTTGATTAATTGGTATTGATTTTTTTTTTTTTTTTTAAATAGTATTGTGTTTAATTACCTTGTCATATATATATATAAAAGCCGAGTTTTAACGTGGAGACTGCTTAGAATTGCGACACGTGTCCATGTTTTCTAATATCTAAACATTTTTTTTTTTTTTTGGGTCTTAACTCTCTCTTCCTTTATTTCCACTTCAATGTCTTAAATCTTTCTCTCTCCCATAATTTATGTTTGAACCGCATTCAATTGATGTTTTAATGAAATTAATAATAATAAAATATTATTATTATCATATGGTTATGTTCTTCCATTTTTCGTTTATGTCCCTTATATTTTTTAAAATTTATATATATATTTTTTCAAATTGATTACTTCTTTTTGTAAATTTTACATTTAATTGTAAATTTTACAATTAAAATGTATGGGTTTTATTTGTAACATATTTAATTGTCTTAATGAAGAAAACAAAGGTTCCTAAAATTTGTCTTTTCGTCTCTATTTTTCTTTATATCCGATCTCTTGCTTTACATTTATATTCTACAACTAAAGCGTATAAGTTTTATTTAGGATGCATTTAATTGATGTTTTAGTGAAGAAAACAAAAGATTCTCAAATTCTCTCTTTCTTTTTCTTTTCTTCTCTTGCTTTCTATTTATAGCTCAATGTTATTTTTTAAAATTTTACACTCAATTTAGGGAAGAAAAAAAAGGAGGGAGGAGAGGAGAGATTTTTAAATTTTTGTTTATGAATGAAAAATATATTTCAGTTCTTTTCTTTCTTTTGGTTTTGTTTTTTGTTTTCTAGAATAGTTCTTTTCAATTATATTAGTATTTTGTTTTTTCTTTTTCTTTATTCTATGGTTATATTCTTCCATTTTTGTTTTTGTTCTATATATATATATAAGATATATATATATATATATATTCTAATGTATACATTATTTTATTCAAATTGATTACTTTTCTTTTGTAAATTTTAGATTGAATTAGGAAATAATAGTGAGAGATAGTTCTTATTTCTAAGCACGATTTTTTAGTTTGTGTTTTCCATTGAGTAATTAATCCATTTTTTGTTTACATTCTTAATTAATGGATGACATTGATTTTTTAAGGTTTCATTGGAATCGGGAAAGATATCTTGTAGAAGTAGACAATTCTTTCAATTATATTAAAAATTTTAATTTTAGTTTTTATTTTTATTTCATGTGGTTATGTTCTTCCATTTTTGTTTTTTTCCCCTTAAATTTTATAATTTATATATATATATATATAATTTTTATTCAAATTAATTATTTTCTTTGGTAAATTTTACATTGAATTTAGGAAATGATAGTAAGAGAGTTTCTTTTCATTATTTTTGGTACAAGGTATGACTTTTTATTACATTGATGTTTTGTGAGTAGATTTTTTTTTCTTTCTATGTGTTTTAAAAGTAGTTCATTTTACATTATATATGTTATGTTATTTCATTCTTTTTTTTTTCCTTATATTTTGTTCTAATATATATATATATATATATATATATATATTAAAATTGATAGCATATATTTTCTTTTGTAAATTTTATGTTGAATTCAAGAAAATTATAGTAAAAATGAGGTAGGTATGAATTTTTAGATTATGTTGATTTGCCTTTTCTTTTTATTAGGTTTGTACTAAAATTAGCTCCATTTTGGTTATATCGTGAAGGATAGTTGAAATAAAAAGAAAAGAAAAATATTTGTAATACAATTTCCTATACCTCTAAAACTATGACAAATATAGTTCTAATTTATATATTATTTTTCATTCAAATTTCTTTTCTTTTTTCTTTTTTAAATTTAATTGACTTTGTTATTATTATTAAGATATACTAGAGTAGACAATTCTTTCAATTATATTAAAAATTTTAATTTTAGTTTTTATCTTTATTTCATGTGGTTATGTTCTTCCATTTTGTTTTTCTTTTTGTTTTTCCCTTAAATTTTATGCTAATTTATATATATAGTATTTTTTATTCAAATTGATTATTTTCTTTGATAAATTTTACATTGAATTTAGGAAATGATAGTGAGAGAGTTTCTTATCATTATTTTTAGTACGAGGTATGGCTTTTTTATTACATTGATTTTTTGAGTAGATTTTTTTTCTTCCTATGTGTCTTAAAAGTAGTTCATTTTACGTTATATATGTTGTTATGTTGTTTCATCTTTTTTTTCCTTATATTTTGTTCTAATATATATATATATATATATTCAAATTGATAGCACATATTTTTGTTTTGTAAATTTTATGTTGAATTCAAGAAAATTATAGTGAAAATGAGGTACAAGGTATGAATTTTGGATTATGTTAATGTTCATTGATTTTTTTTTTTTTGGTACTAAAATTAGCTCCATTTTGGTTATATCGTGAAGGATAGTTGAAATAAAAAGAAAAGAAAAATATTTGTAATACAATTTCCTATACCTCTGAAATTATGACAAATACAATTCTAATTTATATATTATTTTTCATTGAAATTTCTTATTTTTCCTTTGTAAATTTAATTGACTTTTGTTATTATTATTATTATTATTATTATTATTATTATTATGTTCCAATATTCCTTCCACGATTTTATCTTTCTTTTGTGAAAGAGATAAGACTACTCCTATGGGAATAAATATTTTAATATTTTTTATGGGTCTTATGTTTTAACTCATTTCAAAATTTTGTGTTTTTTTTTTTTGGTTTGTTTGCATGATTTACTATTATTTTTTAATGTGCTTAAATTAAAATTAATTAAGGGTCTTATGTTTTAACTCATTCTAGGTTTTCTTTTTGCTATTTTCTTTTTCTTTCACTTCTTTCCATTTTAAATTACACATATGAGAATTTTTTAATATGTTTTAATTTATATGCATTAAAATTAAAATTATATATGGTTCTTATGATTGTATATGTTTGTGCAATTTATATATTCATACAATCTTATGTGTAATTGTGCTATTATGTTTAGCAGTATATTGTTGTATAACTTTTAATATGTTATTATTATTATTGAAATAGGCATGATAGATTTTTTTTACACAACTTTTTTGACCTATAAAAAAAATAAAATAAAAATGTGTTTTAAGTTTTAAAATTAAATTATAATAAATAATCCCGCGCAACGAGCGGGTTCTAAGCTAGTTAGGATAATGGCAGAGTAGAGGAAGTGTGCTAAGATCGCCAGTTTGTGCATAAAGAACTGCATTGAATGGACAATTTTCAACACTGCATATGTCATAGAAAAGAATTAATATTACTCTAATACATATATTATTTATAAATGAAATTAATTATTATTTTTAATTAATGAGGAGTTTCTTACTTAGAATGAGAAGGTGAAATCATGGCGACCCAATCCCGGTCTGAAGGTAACAAAATTCTGCTAACGGTAACCGTGAGATATTCTTCATCTGAAAGGCTAGAATTCGAGCTATTGTTAACTTGGAGAAAAGGGCTTGTGCCCCAGGCAATTCATCAATGTTCTACTATTTAACAGCCGAAAATATGAGATTGCAGTGTGATTTCGGTGCATGGCGGTGGAGTTTATATGTAAAGGGTGCAACAACGACCATGACAAAGAAGGAGAAGAACTGATGAGGAAGAAAACGAGTAATATGATGAAGAATCTGACATCCCAAGAGGAATATTTGCAAGGTTCCACGACAAAACTATGAGGAGAAAACATGTTTGGAAGCACAGAAAATTTTGCAAGTCTGGGGTAGAGAAAACAAGTTTATGGGCATGACAATTGACAGCAGATTATAAAGTTGGAAGATAATTATGTGGTTAAGAATCCAATATTTATTGAGAGAATACACTCATACGAGATAGAGAGAGTTTTGGTTTCTTGACGTAACATTGTTGGTTGCTTTGATGATTGATGTTACTGAGGTGGCTTAACTGTCCATCTTGTCTTTTCTTCAATTTTTGTTTTTATTTTTTTCCCTCCTATTTTGAGTTATTTTCAATAACTTCCACAATTCTGTCTCCCTCTTCTTCTCTCTTTTCTTTTCTTTCTTTTTTTTTTTTTTTTTTTTTCTCTCACAAGTTATATTAAAGTCAATTTTATTAATTAATTAACCTTCTTATTTGACTTTACAGTTGGATAATTAATTACCAAGAGAACGAGTTTGGTGTCATCCAGAAAGTCGCTCACAGATAAAACATATATATGATCTAACTTTGTAGACATGTTTTGATTTTGTCTTTCTTTTCTTTTCTTTTCTTTTTTTTTAATTTTAATTTTGAACCTGACACAATTCTTATGTGGCTTTATGCTACGAAAATAAAAGTTGAGTTTTAGATGTAACTCAGTTAAACCCCTATCATATCTCAGTATAAAATGTTCAAGTCAATATATATTTTTTTCTCCCTATTTTTCTTATCTCATCTTACAAATAAATTATTAGATTTGTATACTTATATGGATCCTACACAAATTTAATGGTGAATCTCACAAATCTAAAGGTTAATTCACTGAATTTGTAGGAGTTGAAAAAAAAAGGGCAAATTATTGACATAAATAATATCTCTTTGAAAAGTATAATTGGTACTGACAACTATATTAACTAAGTTAGGTAGTGGACAACAGTACTAGTTATAATGTAGCACACATTATTTGTTAGACCAATTAAAGATATCACATCCCTTGGAAGGAAGGTAGGTTGCACGAGTGACATCAAGTACCATTTAGGGAAATGCTATTTGTTTTTTTAGTGTTATTTTGATGTTCTCTCAACTATGATGTGAATTTTAAAATCATTAATAGATTAAAAGTTAATAATGATAATTTTAAATTAAACAATGATTTTAAAAGCCACATCATTGTTGGAAAAACACCAGAAATTCTTTCGCTTATGATAGGATTTGGTTTGGGTCTAATTTCAAATATTTATAATTTCATATGAAATAAGATTTGTTGGAATTAAAACATGTATCTCTTTTATCTTGTTATGGTACACATGTCCCAATCTCAATAGATTGGGAAACTGGACCCGAGCCAAACCGATTACGGATAAAGCCTAAGGACTTTGATGGCTGGCAAACTTGTGAGCCAACCCCTCTTGGGTAGTGAGACAAAGGAAAAGACTAACATAGCTAAAGCCTTCATATAATATCCTTGCTATATATTATGTTGTGAATTCCTTGGTTCACTTGTAGAATTGGGTTCTTTCATCTAGAGGGTCTACAACCCCTTGAGTATATATTTCAATATATGACTTAATTTTAAATGAAGATCAACTGGACTTTTCTGCCCCAATTACCAAGTGAATAATTTTTTGTATAAATCGTCAACTTTCGAAAGCAGGTCCCACATGATAATTTTCCGTACATTGATGGCATGATTAACTTTGTTTTAACCATTGAAAATAAGGGCAGCATTGTTCAAATCAATCAGATTCTCATTTTTGTCAGTAAATATAATTGAGATTAATTTCTTTTGGGTTGGGTTTTATTGTATATGTTCCTAACTTTTCCCTAATATATATGGTAAATCTGATTAATATTTTAGATTGTAGAAGCCTATATGGTGATTGGCTTCCTATGTATACTATTAGAGAGTTTTGCCGTTTTCTGTCAATAAAATTATTATTCACTAGCTTAGAGCCAGCTATAGGTGTAATGTTACGGTTAGCGTTAGTAGCAATAACCGCTAACAGTAACTTCTAATTAGTAGATTTCACTAACCGCAACCGCTAACCGCCTAACGGTTAGCGGTTAGCGGTTAACCGGCCGGTTAGCGGTTAGTGTAATAGGTAACAACTAACCGCTTTTCAAAATTAGGCTTTTTTTGGGCTTTTTTGTGTTTTTTTTTGTCCCAATTCATATTTACTTAATCAAGTTTGAGATGGTTTAATCTTAATACTTCAATTATTGTTATAAGTATTATATTGTTGAATTTAATATCAATTACGTAATTTGATATTATATAGTTATATGATATTATGATCTTAATAATTAAATTACATAATAGGATTAATGATTTCAATTATGATCATATTTACCTAATCAAGTTTGATATCATTTAATCTTAATGCTTCAATTATTGTTATAAGTAATTAAGTATCACATTGTTGAATATAATATCAATTACTTAACTTGATATTATAGTCATATCATATGATCTTAATAATTAAATCAGATAATAGGATTAATGATTTAAATGATGATCATATTTACTTAATCAAGTTTGATATCTTTTAATCTTAATACTTTAATTATTGTTATAAGTATCATATTGTTGAATTTAATATCAATTATTTAATTTGATATTATATACTATATAGTCATATGATCTTAATAAATAATAATTAAATTAAATAATAAGATTAATGATTTAAATTATGAATCATATTTACTTAATCAAATTTAAGATCCTTTAGTCTTAATAGTTCAATTATTGTAGAATATGAACTTTATGAATCAATTTAGTTTTATTTACCTCTCTTTGGTGAGAATTGAGATAGATTTTGCTACCCTTTTAACTTATATTAGCATAAACTTGCATACTTATAATCATATAAATTATAGTGATAATATATTAACACTTACATTGTGATTTAATTATCTCAAATAAAAATGTGATTTAATCATTAATGATTAATTGATTATGTTATATGTATATTATTATATTTATAATTATAAAATATAGTATATAAAAAGCGGTTAGCGGTTAGCGTGAGTTAGTAGAATATAACCGCTAACCGCTGCATTACGATTATAGCGATTAGCGGTTGAGCAGTTAGGCGGTTATAGCGGTTAGACGGTTAGGCGGTTGAGTTATAACGTTTGGTTGAGCGGTTATTAACCTCAAGATTATAATTCCCTACCGCTATGATGTTATATATATATAATTAAGTCAAAAATCTTTAAAAGATTATAAACAACAAATTTTATTTTCTTCTCTTAATTAACAATTTAGCTACCAAAATTTACAAATATTCATAAGATCATTTTAATATCGACGGTTTTTATTATTTATTTATTTATTTTTCTTAATTCTACCCCCATGACCTATCAACTTCCTTTATCTCCACTTACATATGTCTTAAATTTCTCTTTCTCTCCCACAATTTATTTCTTGGTTTTTTTCTCCCCATAAAACAATATATATCTGTTTTTTATTTATTTATTTTTTTGCTTAATTCTACCTCCCATGACCTATCAACCTCTCCATCTATCTCTACTTAAATATGTCTTAAATTTCTCTTTCTCTCTCTAGCATAAACCCACATATCCAATAAATTTAAAAATTCATAAATTTTATTTCTTATAAATTGAAACATGTTAAATATTTGTTTCCATGCATATATGTAGTTTAAAATGAAATATAAAGGAAAAAAATTCAAAATAAAAACCTAGATTAATCAATTATAGAAAATGATTGATTACATTATATTCCAACAATGATACCACTTCTCCTCCACTATACAATCCATTGTGGTAAACTTTTGTCTTTCAAGAGTTGAAGCTTTCTCTTCGTAAACAAAATTTTTGAGAAATTTTATCATTACATTGGCAAAAATAAAGAAATATTTTAAAATATATGAGTATGTTGATATCTGATTACAGTTACGTTTACTAATTTTGTAAAAAAAAGAATGTTGGTAATTTAATTTTTAAAAAATACTAATATAATAAAAAAGAACCATCTTTTTGGTATCTTTTTCTCAGTTCCAATGAAATCCACAAATATAAGAAAATGAAACTAATTTTAAGCCATACTGGAAAAGAAAGGCAAAAAAAATCTACGATTGAAAAATTGAATGTGAAATATATTGGAAAAATTGAGTTTCTATGAAAAGAAACTCTCACTATTATTTCATGAATTCAAAGTAAAATTTACAAAAGAAAAGTAATCATTTGAATAAAAATAATATATAAATTAAAAAAAGGTAAAAAAAAAAAAGAAAGAACAAAAGAACGGAAATAAAGATAAAAAAATGAAAATATTAATATAATTGAAAATAACTATTCTAGCAAAAAAAGAAAAAAAACAAAAACAAAGCAAAAATTGTAGAATAATTTTTCATTGAGAAATAAAGATTAAAAATTGAAAAGAATCATTATAGGAAAAAACATATAAAAACGAAAATAGCTACAATATAATTTTTCATTGAAAACAACAAATAGAATCTCTCTCTCTTGTCTTTTTTTGAATTGATTGATATAAATAGAAAGTGAAGGAAGGAAATATGGGACAAAAAAAATGGAAGAACATAAGCAAAATTTAAAAAAAAAAAAACATATAAAATGACAATACTAATATAATGGAAAAATAAATTATTTTTTTTCAACCATCCTCCACGATATAAAAGTAAAAGAAACTAATTTTAGACATACAGGAAAACAAATAAAAAATATAAAATTGAAAAATTGAGTGTGAAATATATTGAAAAATTGAGTTTCTACAAAAGAAACTCTCTCACTATTATTTTCTCAACTCAATGTAAAATTTAAAAAAATAAAATTAATTATTTGAATAAAAATAATATATAAATTAGAAAAATAAAGTCAAAACAAAAAAAAAAATGGAAGAGCATAAGCATTGGAAATAAAGAAAAAAAAAAAGAACGAAAATATGAAAATAACTATTCTAGCAAAAAAGGAAAACAAAAACTATAATATAATTTTCATTTGAGAAACATTGACTGGAAAATTGAAAATAATTGTTATAGGGAAAAAAGAAAACAAAATAACTATAGTATAATTTTTCATTGAGAAACAATGAATAGAAACTATTTCTCTTGTCTTTTTCCAGAATTAATTGATATAAAATAGAAAGTAAAGAAGAGAAAATTAAAAAACAAAAGAAAAAAATATATATAAGGGACCAAAACAAAATGAAAAACATAAGCACAAAAATAAAGATAGAAAATATAAAATGACAATACTAATATAATGTAAACTAAATATTCTAGCAAAAAAAGAAAAGAAAAGAAAAGAACCGTAATATAATTTTTCATTGAGAAACAACGATTGGAAACTCTCTCTCTACATTTCTCTCATCTTTTTCTTGAATTGGGTGTGAAATTTACAAAGAAACATTGAGATATAAATAGAAAGCAAGCGAGGAAAAAAGAAAAATAAACACAAATAAAGAATTTGGGAACTTTTTGTTTTCCTCATTAAGATATCAATTAAATGCATTACAAATAAAACTCATACGTTTTAATTGTCTCACATTGAAATACAAAGAGAAAGCAAGATAAGATAAAAAGAAAAATAATGAGAGAGAATTTGTGAACCTTTTGTTTTCTTCATTAAGACAATTAAATATATTACAAATAAAACCTATACGTTTTAATTGTCTTACATTAAGATAAAAGCATAAAGTAAGAGAAGATGAAAATAAAATTAGATAAAGAGATAGAAAGAGAGAATTTGAAAACCTTTTGTTTTCTTCATTTAGACAATTCAATGCATTACAAATAAAACTCCTATGTTTTAATTATCTCATTAAAAGGCTAAGATTTATTTTCTTCTCTTAATTAACAATTTAGCTATCAAAAATTACAAATATTCATAAGATCATTTTAAACCATCGTTTTACTTAATAGCATAAACCCACATATCCAATAAATTTAAAAATTCATAAATTTTATTTTTTATAAATTGAAACATGTTAAATATTTGTTTACATGCATATATGTAGTTTAAAATGAAATATAAAGGAAAAAAAATTCAAAATAAAAGCCTAGATTAATCAATTATAGAAAATGATTAATTACATTATATTCCAATAATGATACCACTTCTCCTCCACTACACAATCCATTTTGGTAATTACAGTTATGTTTACTAATTTTGTAAACAAAAGAATGTTGGTAATTTAATTTTTTAAAAATACAAATATAATAAAAAAGAATTATCTTTTTTTTTTTTTTTGACATGTCCATGCAAGGGTAGGGGGAGGGGGGATTAGAACTTATGACCACCGCTTTATAAGGTGTAGTTCACAACCGATTGAACTACCTCTTGGGGACAAAAAAGAATTATCTTTTTGGTATGTTTTTCTCAATTCCAATGAAATCCACAAATATAAGAAAATGAAATAATTTTAAGACATACTGGAAAAGAAAGGCAAAAAAAATCTACGGTTGGAAAATTGAATGTGAAATATATTGGAAAAATTGAGTTTCTACGAAAAGAAACTCTCATTATTATTTCATGAATTCAATGTAAAATTTAAATAATATATAAATTAAAAAAGGTAAAAAAAAAAAAGAAAGAACAAAAGCACCGGAAATAAAGATTAAAAAATGAAAATATTAATATAGTTGAAAGAATTATTCTAGCCAAAAAAAAAAAACAAAGCCAAAAATTGTAGTATAATTTTCATTGAAAATAAAGATTAAAAATTGAAAAGAACTATTATAGCAAAAGAAAATATAAAAATAAAATATCTACGATAATTTTTCATTGAGAAACAACGAATAAAATCTCTCTCTCTTTTTTTTTGAATTGATTGATATAAATAGAAAATGAAAGAAAAAAAAATAAAAATATATGGGACAAAACAAAAATGGAAGAACATAAGCACCAAAATAAAGATAATAATAATAAAAAAAAACATATAAAATGACAATACTAACATAATGGAATTTTTTTTTTTCAACCATCCTTCATTTATATAAAAGTAAAATAAACTAATTTTAAGACATACGGAAAACAAATAAAAAAAATTATAGGATTGAAAAATTGAGTGTGAAATATATTGAAAATATTGAGTTTCTACAAAAAGAAACTCTCTCACTATTATTTTCTCAATTCAATGTAAAATTTACAAAAATAAAATTAATTATTTGAATAAAAATAATATTTAAATTAGAAAAATAAGGCTCAAAACAAAAAATGGAAGAGCATAAGCATTGGAAATAAAGACCGGAAAAAAAAAAAAGAACGAAAATATGAAAATAACTATTCTAGAAAAAAAAAAAAAAAACTATAATATAATTTTCATCGAGAAACATTGATGGAAAATTGAAAATAATTGTTATAGGGAGAAAAAAAAACAAAATAACTATAATATAATTTTTCATTGAGAAACAATGAATAGAAACTCTTTCTCTTGTCTTTTTCGGGAATTGATTGATATAAAATAGAAAGAAAAATAAGAGAAAATTAAAAAACAAAAGAAAAAATATATATAAAGGACCAAAACAAAATGAAAAAACATAAGCACCGAAAATAAAGATAGAAAAAATATAAAATGACAATACTACTATAATGTAAAATAAATATTCTAGCAAAAAAAAAAAAAGGAAAAGAAAAGAAAAGAACCGTAGTATAATTTGTCATTGGGAAACAACGATTGGAAACTCTCTCTCTACATTTCTCTCGTCTTTTTCTTGAATTGGGTGTAAAATTTACAAAGAAACATTGAGATATAAATAGAAAGCAAGCGAGAAAAAAGAAAAATAAACACAAATAAAGAATTTGGAAACTTTTTGTTTTCCTCATTAAGATATCAATTAAATGCATTCCAAATAAAACTCATACGTTTTAATTGTCTCACATTGAAATATAAAGAGAAAGCAAGAGAAGATAAAAAATAAATAAATAAAGAGAATTTGTGAACCTTTTGTTTTCTTCATTAAGACAATTAAATATATTACAAATAAAACCTATACGTTTTAACTGTCTCACATTAAGATAAAAGCATAAAGTAAGAGAAGATAAAAAGACAATTAGATAAAAGATAGAAAGAGAGAATTAAAACCTTTCATTTTCTTCATTTAGACAATTCAATGCATTACTGAATAAAACTCCTATGTTTTAATTATCTCGAAAAGGCTAACATTTAAAAGCTATGTCGCAATTCTAGGTACTTTCTAATATGACCGATTGAGGACACATGTCTAATTCTGAGTCTCTCTAGCAAAACTGCTTTTATATATACTAGCTTAGAGCCCGTGCTATGCGCCGGGTTATTATTATTATTATTATTATTATTATTATTATTATTATTATATATAGTTAAGTCAAAAAATCTTTAAAAGATTATAAACAACAAATTTTATTTTCTTCTCTTAATTAACAAATTAGCTACAAAAAAAAAAATGACAAATGTTCATAAGATCATTATAAATCTTAGTTTTACTTAATAGCATAAACCCACATATCCAATAAATTTAAAAATTCATAAATTTTATTTCTTATAAATTGAAACATGTTAAATATTTGTTTCCATATATGTAGTTTGAAATATAAAGGAAAAAAATTCAAAATAAAAAGCTAGATTAATCAATTATAGAAAATGATTGATTAATCATTATATTCCAACAATGATACCACTTCTCTTCCACTACACAATCCATTGTGGTAAACTTTTGTCTCTTAAGAGTTGAACTTTCTCCTCATAAACAAATTCTTTGAGAAATTTTACCATTACACTGACAAAAATAAAGAAATATTCTAAAATATATGAGCATGTTGATATCTGATTACAATTATATTTACTAATTTTGTAAATAAAAGAATGTTGGTAATTTAATTTTTAAAAAATACTAATATAATAAAAAAAACTATCTTTTCGGTATATTTTTCTCAGTTCCAATGAAATCCACAAATATAAGAAAATGAAACTAATTTTAAGACATATAGGAAAAGAAAGGCAAAACAAATCTATGATTAGAAAATTGAATGTGAAATATATTGGAAAAATTGAGTTTCCACGAAAAAAACTCACTATTATTTCCTGAATTCAATATAAAATTTATAAAAGAAAAGTAATCATTTGAATAAAAAAATAATATATAAATTAGAAAGAAAGAAAAAAGGGTCAAAAAAAAAATGAAAGAACAAAAGCACTGGAAATAAAGATAAAAAAATGAAAATATTAATATAATTGAAAATAACTATTCCAGCAAAACAAAAAATGTAGTATAGTTTTCCAATGATAAATAAAGATTGGAAAATTGAAAAGAAGCATCATAGGAAAATAATATAAAAAGAAAATAGCACAATATAATTTTTTATTGAGAAACAACGAATAGAATCTCTCTCTCTTGTCCTTTTTGGAATTGATTGATATAAATAAAAAAGTAAAAGAAGAAAAAATAAAATATATGGGACAAAAACAAAAGTAGAAGAATATAAGCACCGAAAATAAAGATAAAAAACAAAACACATAAAATGACAATACTAATATAATGGAAAATAAATGTTTTTTTTTTTCCAACCATCCTTCACATATATAAAAGTAAAAGAAACTAATTTTAAGACATACAGGAAAGTAAAGAAAAAAAAAATTATACAATTGAAAAATTGAGTGTGAAATATATTGGAAAATTTGAGTTTCTACGAAAAGAAACTCTCTCACTATTATTTTCTGAATTCAATGTAAAATCTACAAAAAAGAAAAGTAATTATTTGAATAAAAAATAATATATAAATTAGAAAAAAAAAATAAGGGTAAAAAAAAAAATGGAAGAGCGTAAGCATTGGAAATAAAGTAAAAAAAAAAATAACGAAAATATGAAAATAACTATTCTAGCAAAACAAAACAAAAACAAAAACAATAGTATAATTTTTCATTGAGAAACATTGATCAGAAAATTGAAAATAACTGTTATAGGAAAAAGAAAGAAAGAAAGAAAATAATTATAGTATAAATTTTCGTTGAGAAACAACAAATAGAAACTCTTTCTGTTGTCTTTTTCTAGAATTGATTGATATAAAATAGAAAGTAAAAGAAGAGAAAATTAAAAAACAAAAGAAAAAAAAATATGATGGACAAAAACAAAATGAAAAAACATAAGCACCGAAAATAAAGACACAAAAACATATAAAATAACAATACTAATATAATGTAAAATAAATATTCTAGCAAGAAAAGAAAAGAAAAGAACTGTAGTATATTGGAAAATTGAGTGTGAAATATATTGGACAATTTGAGTTTCTACGAAAAGAAACTCTTTCACTATTATTTTCTGAATTCAATGTAAAATTTACAAAAAAGAAAAGTAATTATTTGAATAAAAAATAATATATAAATTAGAAAAAAATAAGGGTAAAAAAAAAATGAAAGAGCGTAAGCATTGAAAATAAAGTAAAAAAATAATAATAATAACGAAAATATGAAAATAACTATTCTAGCAAAACAAAACAAAAACAAAAATAAAAACAAAAACTATAGTATAATTTTTCATTGAGAAACATTGATCGGAAAATTGAAAATAACTATTAGAGGAAAAAAAAAAAAAGAAAGAAAATAATTATAGTATAATTTTTCATTGAGAAACAACGAATAGAAACTCTTTCTCTTGTCTTTTTCCGGAATTGATTGATATAGAATAGAAAGTAAAAGAAGAGAAAAATAAAAAAGAAGAGAAAAAAAATATATAAGGGACAAAAACAAAATGAAAAAACATAAGCATCGAAAATAAAGATACAAAAACATATAAAATGACAATACTAATATAATGTAAAATAAATATTCTAGTAAGAAAAGAAAAGAAAAGAACCGTAGTATAATTTTTCATTGAGAAACAACGATTGGAAATTCTCTCTACATTTCTCTCATCTTTTTCATGAATTGAGTGTGAAATTTACAAAGAAACATTGAGATATAAATAGAAAGCAAGAGAGGAAAAAAGAAAAATAATCATAGATAAAGAATTTGGGAACCTTTTGTTTTCCTCATTAAGATAACAATTAAATGCATGCTAAATTAATTGTCTCACATTGAAATATAAAGAGAAAGCAAGAGAAGATAAAAAAAAAAAAAAGAGAAACCTTTTGTTTTCTTCATTATGATATCAATTAAATGCATTTCAAATAATATAAAGGGAAAGCAAGAGAAGATAAAAGAAAATAAAGAGAGAATTTGTGAACCTTTTGTTTTCTTCATTAAGACAATTAAATATATTACAAATAAAACCCTTATGTTTTAATTGTCTCACTAAAATGCTAAAATCTAAAACACCAATTCTAGAAAGAGAATTTGTGAACCTTTTGTTTTCTTCATTAAAACTATTAAATATATTACAAATAAAACCTATACGTTTTAATTGTCTCACATTAAGATAAAAGCATAAAGCAAGAGAAGATGAAAAGAAAATTAGATAAAGAGAGAGAAAAAGATAATTTGAAAACCTTTTGTTTTCTTCATTTAGACAATTTAATGCATTATAAATAAAACCCCTACGTTTTAATTATCTTATTAAAAGGCTAACATTTAAAACGCAATATGTCACAATTCTAGGTACTTTCTAGTATAACCGATTGAGGACACTTGTCGCAATTCTAGGCTCTCTCCGAGCAAAAAACCTTTTGTTTTCTTCATTAAGATATCAATTAAATGCATTTCAAATAATATAAAGGGAAAGCAAGAGAAGATAAAAAGAAAAATAAAGAGAGAATTTGTGAACCTTTTGCTTTCTTCATTAAGACAATTAAATATATTACAAATATAAAAAAAAAAAAAAACCCTTATGTTTTAATTGTCTCACTAAAATGCTAAAATCTAAAACACCAATTCTAGAAAAGAATTTGTGAACATTTTGTTTTCTTCATTAAAATTATTAAATATATTACAAATAAAACCAATACGTTTTAATTATCTCACATTAAGATAAAAGCATAAAGCAAGAGAAGATGAAAAGAAAATTAGATAAAGAGAGAGAAAGAGAGAATTTGAAAACCTTTTGTTTTCAATATTTAGACAATTCAATGCATTATAAATAAAACCCTACGCTTTTAATTATCTTATTAAAAGGCTAACATTTAAAGCATAGCGTGTCACAATTCTAGGTACTTTCTAGTATAACCGATTGAGGACACTTATACGAAATTCTAGGCTCTCCGAGCAAAACTCGGCTTTTATATATATATATGATAATATATGATAAGAGAAAAATAAAATGGGGAAAAGGCAAGAAAAAATTTGAGATGTAAACAAAAACATCATTCCTCTAATTAATTTCATTTTAAGGATTACTGAAGACTAAGCTAGCTAGACAGAATATATGGATTCAGCCAATGGAGAATTGTTCAATTCCTATGATACTATTTTAAACTACCAAAGTCCTTACAAAGACAAAAGAAGTCTCAACTTCTTGTTGAGAAATGTAGCTCCTAGACAGTAACAAAAATTTGAAAGAAACAAAAATGAGTTTGTTTCTTTGAAATGGATCCTTTAGTTAAGATTTAATGATGCGGAAGCTGTCTTCAACTTCCTTTGTCTTTGAGTTTACCAACTGCCAAAGTGAAGGAAATGAGTTGGATAAGTAATTAAATGTATGTAAGAGGGTAGAATATTATAGCCAGAATTGTATGCATACTGACCTCTAAGTTGAACTCTTTCTTTACTGCATGCCCTCTCAGGTAACCAAACTGGGTAATCCTAGCCAAACTCCAGCTATCCACCTGTTCCAATGGATCACAAGACCAAGTTCACGTATTAGACCTATAATAAATGCGTAATGCTACATATTACACTGATATTTTACCCTCATCCCACTTAATAGGTGTAACAATGTCAATTTTTTAACAATGGCTAATTCAATGGTAGATTTACAATGTCTTGTCAATATAGTGGAATAATAGTGTAATATTGGTGTGCTATATAGAATTATATAGAAAGAGAGAGAGAGAGAGAGAGAGAGAGAGAATAATGCTAAAAACATGGCTTTGTGTGGTATATATCATTATATAAATAGAGAGATAGATTAACGCTAAAAACCACATATTCCGCACGCTAACATGTGTGCAGCTAACTCTTATTTTTTTATGTTTAATTTTAAATTTTTTAAGGAGGACCGATCCAAGGGATTTGTTGGAGTGAAACATTAGCATTGTGATATAAAAATGTAAATTTTAGCATTACTTTTATGTGTGCATAATATATATGAAGCATTGGGGAAACATTCATGTACTTACTTGATCTTGGAACTTGTCAAAGGAAAAGCCACCCATGCCAATAATTGCATGCACTGGAGCACTATAATTGCTGTGATCATACACGTCTATCCCATTTTCATCTTTTTTAGGAAAGGCCTTGCATTCTTTTTGGTAAACCGAGCAAGATCTCTCGTAATTATGAACATGGCCAAAGAGAACCAGATCAACCTGCAAGTAAATAGCAACAAAGACAGACCCAATTAATTTATTTCTAACTAACTCAAGCAAGGGATCAAAGAGCTCATCATTTCACATTGAAGAAATAAAGGAATATGGCTACTCACTTTGTTTTCCAAGAGTAATGGTTCTACTTCCTTAGTAAATTGATCATCCACGTTAAGGTATCCTTCTGCGGACGAACACATAGGTCTATGTCTGCAATTTACAGATAAATTATATTTGAATAAATTATACTTATGATATCCCCTCAAACTGCCATCCTATTTTGACAGAAAGACTCAAACATGAATCATTGATGGTAATGTTTGTTAATATTTTGTTTTGAAAAAAGTAAACAAAAAAGAGAAGAAAAAACGTTATCAAACTGTTGGCTGGATTTTCCAGCAAGACACACTCCAAGGGCAGTAGATTAAACAAGGAAAAAACACAAGTAAACAAGAGTGGAAGTAGCTGTAGAAAATGTGCACAAAGCAGGGAAAAACAGAGGAATAAAACAGGGGAGATAAGGACTTTTTTCTGCAGAATGAGCTGTCGGCTCTATTTTTTTTTTTTTTTTTTCTTCTTCTTTTCTTACTTCTTCTTACATTCATTTCACTTTTCTGCAGCTACCATATACAAAAACAAGAGACACCTTTTTACAAAAGTAAGTTCTAGAACCACACACTTGGCTTCACAACAAACACACATTTTCACCTACTACAAACTAGAATTTAATAAGCACATTAATCTGTAACACAAACAAAGCCAGTGTTAATATATGTAAGATTCACTTACCCCGTGAAAACTAACCAAGGAGTTTTTGATCGATCGACGGAAGCCATGTCATTTTTCATCCATTCATACTGAAAGATTTTGCATATATTTGAAAGTAGGTGATATGAGATTAGATTAGGAGATAAACATAAGGAACACAAAGCGTTTGATAATCTAACTTGCTCAGAGTTTTGTGTCCAATTATGCTCAGTTGAAATTACTGTGAAGTGAACACTTCCTTGTTCTATGGAATACCATGGCTTATCATTTCCTGAGGTTGGCATGGGAAAGTATGTTTCATAAGGAATCCCACATTCTCCTCCTGAATCTGTTAATGTATATATTGATCCCGAATATTTGTAATCTCTGAAAAAGGGAAAGAAAAAAAAGTGCAAATATAAAATCAAATAAGAGTAGAGGGTTATAAGTTTGAACTTGTCTATGTCATTCACCTCTCATTACAATTAAATATTCCATGTACCCACACATAACGAAGAGTATTATAATATAATTTAAATTGATAAATCAATCAAATCCTATAACATATTCTAACAAGAGTAACTTAAAAAAAAAATTCCTATTAAAGTACGCAAATGAGAAAAATACCTCTCATGATTTCCAATGGCAGTCATATAAGAAACTCGTGATGCTACATGGCTTATTTGTTGAAGGAAAAAATCCCATTCAACTAAAAAGCCAGTGGCATAGCTTATATCTCCAATGTGGAAGATTGAGTCTACCTTATTAGAATCTACTTCATCTGCGATGGCATCAATCACTGAGAGGGACCCTGGCTATATATGTATCACAAAATAATAAGAAAAAAAAAAAATAGAGGTCAATAGGTTTGTGTTTCAAGAAGTAAAAGAGTAAAATTGCCATAATGCACTGTTATTGACATGTTATATTAATGCAAGATTTCTTCATTTTGGATAGTACTAGACTTTGTTCATTCATTGGGATTTGCTTCAACCAGAAAACCTTGAAGATTTTGTGAAAACAAATTAAATTTCGGGTCTTTCTATATTTGCAGCAGCAAATTAATGCATCCTAGGCCTGTCTACCTGAATGAAGTGCTCGGCAGAAGCATCACGCGGAGCCTTTCCCATATCCCCATATGCTATGAACCTGAGCTCATCTGATCCTCCCGCAGGTGGAGTTCTAAATTGGATTTGTTCACTCCAACCAGCTGAGTCACTGCGCGAAGTACGTGCTTTTTAATAAATAAAAGTATGAGAAATGTTTATTTGCATTAACCTGACTTTTATCTCGTGTACATTTCGTTGAGTTGGCATATTTCATCTATTATTGATGGCTTTTTTTTTTTTTTTTTTTTAAATTAATGTATGTGAGATGGACTCCAGAATGCACATAATGATTTTTCAACAAATATATGTGACGGAAGTTGTGAACAACCTTCCATATTTGTAGGCGAAGGTGCTTGAATGTTCAAGTCCTGTCATTACTGCAGAATGAATGTATCCTGGGTCATGCCACCCAAAATCCTTTGCTGGACTTGGTACTGTTGAACTTGCTGTCAATTTCAGAAAATAGAGGAAAAATCTAAGTAGAAGATAAGAGGAAGGAAAAGGGTAGCTATATATATATGAATGGTGACTGCCATATGTAATTGGGCGCATCCTTCGTATATGATGTTCATAAAGAAAAAAAAATGGTATGTTGAGGAACTCACAACACATTTGATCTTGTGTAAATGTGGTAACTTGTGAGGGCAGTGTATTTCCGTCTCCATATTGTACTTGTTGAGGCTCCATATCTCCACTGACCCATGTTAATCTCATCTGCATCACAAATCATCAAATTAAAATAATGCTTCACCATGGTTTAAACCAGCCCCATTATATATGCATATTTAATTATAATATCATCAACAACCGATGCACCTTCGCCTGGATTAGGGTTTGACAATTTTTTTATTTTATTTTTAATTTTGTTAAATTAAGAAGCTGTTTCTTATGGTTCAAACTCAAGTTAATTGGCAAGCCTCGTTATCTATACCAAGATATATGAACTTTTGGCTAGGGATGCAAATATAGGCGTTAAAGCACACATTGATAACTACTTTAACAAAAATTTGATGAGCCGCTACGGACACTTACCATATATATATCACTTTCTCCTTTCAATAAAGATATTTAAGTAGAATAGTAAAAGTTGATAGCCAAAATAGAGTCTAAATGTAGTTAGTACTTTAAAAAAGTTAGTAGCTAGTTAAAATAGAATAAACAATCATATATATGTGGACTATGCAATTGCATGCCCTAAGTGTTTTTCAACTTAATCCACCTACCCTTAAGCAATTGTAGTCTTCAAAACGGCTGTTTTAGGCTTTTTAGCGACTATTCGGCCAAACCATTTATTTGACCTATTTTCAAATACTAGATTTTATCTTGTACCGTAATGCATGTTTAACCGGATGTCAGGGGGGTGCCACACTCGCCACACTTTTTCTATTACCTTTTCTCTTATTAATTATGGAAATCTTAGTAAAGATGGTGACTCACCGAGGTTCCAGTTGAATCTATACTTGAGATATGTCCATATAAAGGCTTCTTCGGATTGGCAAAATTGATGCGGTGTGTTCTTGCCAAAACGCAAGGAGCATCAAATCCCCCACCAAAGAAGACGAATTCGATGTCGGTTCTGATGTTAATGACATGAAATGTTAACTCGCCTCTGCAGCTGGTCACCCCATCTTTACTCTTCCTACTTTTCTTGTGATGCTTCTTCTTGCAACTCAGATAGTCTGGATCTTTACTCATGAACATCGCCTGCAAATTTTATATACAAACATCTTAATATATATGTAGTTGTTAGGATTCAATATTATATATATATATATATATATATATATATATTAAGATTGATCCATGATGTTATAATTCATATTCTTTATAACTGATAGTGAATTTAATGATTTAATTAGTACCGCTAAGTGAGAGTTCTAATAAAAAAGTATCATCACTTAGACGTGTGCAGATAGGAATAATAAAATTCAAGCAATTAATTAATACATTACAAACTCTTCTCCTCAACACCTAAATACTGATTTCTACTATAGGAAACATTTCATAATATATATATATATATAAATAAAAAAATTAAGCAACAAAATTTAGTTATTTAGTGGTTGATTGTCACCTAAATTGTTACTTCAATTTAATTAGAATCAATGATAAAAATTATAGTATCTCTAACAACTTTGTCGTACTGTAAAATAGGAATTCAAGAACATATTTGATCATCCTAGAAAATTAAACAAAGTAATGGACAAAATTAATAAAGTGCTCAAGAAATTTAATTAACTAAATATCTCTAAAGTTACTTATAAAGCCTAATCTTACGTAAGAATTAAAAAACTTATACGAGACTTTATAAGAACCAAACATGAGGGTCTAACATGGTATATATATAATCATGTAGATAAGGCATGCATGCTGATGCTGCTTCATTTGTTTTAAAGTAATTCTTTATTTATAAAAACTGCATTAAATAACCATTGAAGAAACAAATTACAATATATTGTGTTTACCTTGACGGGATAATGGCAGAGTAAAGGAAGATCGTCAAAATCGCCAGTTTGCATATAACGAAAAGAATAGTCCTGACAACTTTCTACACTGCATTTTCAAGAAAAGAGAATCAAACAATTAAATGGAGGAAGAAAAAAAAATCACTTAGAGGATGCAAAATATCTTACTTAGAATAAGAAGGTGAAATCATGGCGACCCAGTCAGTCTCTGTAGGATGCAAAACTCTGCTAACGGTGACAGTGAGATATTCTTCATCTGCAAGGTTGGATTTCTGACTAACTTTGATTTTGATAGAAGGGTCTGTGGCGTTGGAGCACTGCATCAATGTTCTTCTATTTAAGAGTCGAAAATTTGAGATTGCTGTGTGGTTTCTGTGCATGGCCATGGAGATTGTATGTGAAGGGTGCAACGACCATGACGAAGAAGTAGAAGGATTAAGAAGGAAAGTGAGTAATATGATGAAGAATCTGAAAACCCAACAGGGATTTCTGGGCTCCATGAGAAAGCTGCAAAACTCTTTGGAATATGTTCGAATCTGAATAAAAAGAATTATGAGAATGATAATGAAGATTTTCAGGTTGGAAAATAATGTCGTTATGAATCCAATAATTTTTGGAGAGTACAGAAAAGAATATACCTATACGAGTATACTATCTACTATATTCTAGCAGCCTCATGTGGCCTTTGATTTTTTATGTATTTACTTATTTATTTTGATTCAATGAAACTATGTTTGGTGTATTTGCTGCTGAGAGAACAAGTATGGCTGTTATATTTATAATTATGATTGTCGATAGGTACAAAGAGATTTGAATGAGATACATAATTCAAATCTTACAACAAAAGATTATGATAAAAGTTGTTTGTTATCTTGGGGGTCCTGAGTTTGCAATTTTAAAAATAGTGATTTGAAAAATGTAATTAAGTGTTTGGTAAAATCGCAGTTTAATCCTTGAAGTCATGCATTTTCAAAAAAACACCATATTGCGTGCTTTTTAAAAATGCTAATTTTTTACATTTTTAAATCGTAATTTTTAAAAAACCCAATCCTAAAATTTCATTTTCACCCTTGTGAAGTTGCCTAAAATTCTAATTGGAAACAATTTTTAATGTCTATTTCATCTTTATTTCTTTTTTGTGAAGTACCAATAACATTCCTAATTAAGCGGAGATCACTAGTTCGAATCACTCTTTATCTTCAATTTTAGGCTTTGTTCGGTAAAATGGTTGGAGTTGGCTTTGTTTTTTTTTTTTTTCTTTTTTGACATATCCGCACGCGTAAGGGTAGGGAGAGAGGAGATTCATTTTTTTTATTATTCAAATAAAAAAAATAACTACAAAACAAAACTTTTTCACATTTTCATACAATTTTTTCATTTTTCCATACCAAATATTATTACCTTTTTTTTTTTCACATCAATTTACATCAATTACAGTGTCTAAGCTAACCCTTTTACCAAACACCCCCTTAGAGTAGGATAATTACCCGGATCCCGAAGAAAAAGTTTTGGGTTATCTAGAGAAGCAATGGTACAAATATTTGAAAAGTATATATATATGGGCCGGTTAAATAAAATTTTGAGAATATTTTGGGTTTTTGAGTTTTGAAAAAGGTGAAAGTTGAAAATTGATTTTTGTAAAATTTTGGAGGTATTTTGTAAAAATTAAGAATTGAGAAATATTTTTGTAAAATAAAAAATAGAATTGATTAATGCTATATATTAGACTCTTCCTAATACGCTAACGTGACATTAATGCCATTCTTCCATTTTCACTGCCGGTTTGAGTGAAGAAGAGAGACTAACAATAGAATAAGAGAGATTATGATCGAGGCTTTCGTCACTAATTAAGTTAATTACAACAACATTTTAGAAGCACAAGTTTAAGGACACCCAGCAACTTATTATTATTATTATTATTATTATTATTATTATTATTTTGACATGTTCACACAAAAGGAGATAGGATCAACAATTCTATTAACTAAGGTAGGTAGTGGAGGAATGTTGCACAAATTATTTGTTGGACTAATTAAAGATATCACATCCCTGTCCCTTGGAATTAATTAAGGTCTTTTGTGGGGTTGCAAGAATGATATGAAGTGTGTAAATATATATTATGTTGTGAATTCATTGGTTCACTTGTAGAATTGGGTTCTTTCATCTAGAGGTCTACAACTTTTGAGTACATATTTCACTTAATGTTAAACGAAAAAGTTGACTTTTCTGTCCCAACCAAGTGAATAAATTTGTATATATCCTTTAACTTTTACAGATGAGGTTGCCAATGTGTTTTGGACTTCTTCTACATCTATTATATTTCTTGCCCATGCATATTCTCTTCTAGTTAATGGGTGTCGTTTGAGGAGTCTGTGCTCAATGACTGCTCACCAAACAAAAAGTGATTAACGTTGTATAAGCATATGAATTAAGGACAACATTTTTCAAACCAATTAAGCTGTCATATTTGTCTGTAAATATAAAAATTGCAATGAAACAATAAGCTTAGATATCCTCTTGAGGCTTTGGTTTGTGTCATGTGCATGTGCGCACAAGACACAAGTTAAAGTGTCACGCATTCTTAATTATTATCAAGATAGCCTCACCAAACTGGACTCGAGTCCTACCCTAAAGTAGAATCTCACAACGTAATCAAAGAGTTGAGATTCCACTTAACTTCTACCATTTTAATTCGTTATATTTGCTCAAAACACATCAAAATTTATTACTTATTGTACAAATTAGATCTTTCAGTGATACTTTGCAGAAGGGGGGAAGTGCTCTCTCTCTCTCTCTCGCTCTTCTCCGACAATCTTTCATGAGGAAGCTTGAGATTTGATGATGCGGAAGCTGTCCTCAACTTTCTTTGTAGCTGAATTTACCAACTGCCAAAGTGAAGGAAATGAGTGAGACAACATAAATGTATAAGAGTAGATTCTAGCTAGAACTGCATGCATATATAGTAACCTCTAAGTTGAATTCTTTCTTTGTTGCATGCCCTCTGAGATAACCAAACTGGGAAATCCTTGATAGACTCCAGCTTTCAACCTATTCCAATGTACAAGAGGTCAAGTTCACTTATCAAACCTATGCATACATGCATGAGCAGGAGAGAACAACAGGGCGCATTTTCCCTCGTTCGGCTTGGCCCTCGTTCATACTTTGGTTTTCTAATGAGAAATTTTAGTTCCATCCCTGCATGTATATGCGCATAATATATACAGAGAGATAGGGAGTCTGAGATGAACTTACATGATCTGGGAACTTGTCCAAGGAAAAGCCAGCCATACCAATTATTGCATGCACTGGGGCACTATAATTGCTGTGATCATATACGTCTATCCCATTTACATCTTTTCTAGGAAAGGCCTTGCACTCTTTTCTATAAACCGAGCAGGATCTCTCATAATTATGAACATGGCCAAAGAGAACTAGATCAACCTGCAAGTAAATAGCAACCAAAGAGAAGAACACAGTCTCATATCGAAGAAATTAAGGAATATGGCTACTTAGGCCAAAAGGACTTACTTTGCTTTCCAAGAGTAATGGTTCTACTTCCTTTGTAAATTGATCATCCACGCTGAGGAATCCGTCTCCAGAAGAATACATGGGCCTATGCCTGCAATTTATAGATGTCCATTTTGAGCAGATAGTTACAAGATCCTTAAGTAGTTAATTTAATGGAATGTCCAATTAACATTAAAAATATCTAGTCTTTTCACTTAGCATCAACATTAAATCGAAGAATAGTGTTAAAATATGTAAGATTCACTTACCCTGTGAAAACTAACCAAGGAGTTTTTGATCGATTGATGGAAGCCATGTCATTTTTCATCCACTCATACTGAAAGATTTGGCATATATTTGAAAGAAGGTGATATCAGATTAGGAGATAAAGGACATAAAGCGTTTGATTAATCTAACCTGCTCAGAGTTTTGTGTCCAATTATGCTCAGTTGAAATCACTGTGAAGTGAACACTTCCTTGTTCTATGGAATACCATGGCTTATCCTTTCCTGAGGTTGGCATGGGAAAGTAAGTTTCATAAGGAATTCCACATTCTCCTCCTGAATCAGTTAATGTATATATTGATCCAGAATCTTCATAATCTCTGAAAAGAAAAAAAAAAAAAAAACATATAGTGCATATATAGAAGCAAATCAAAGTAGAGGTTATAAGTTTGAACCCTGTCTCCATTATTCGCCTCTTTTCAATTAAATATTTCACTTATTAGACCACACGAGGAGTTTAACCCATGCATACATATGGGAGAATATTATAATATAATTTAAATGAATAAATCAATCAAATCCTGTAATATATTCTGACAAAAATGACTTAATTAAAAAACAATGCTTACTAAAGTATGCATATGAGAAAGGTACCTCTCATGGTTTCCAATTGCAGTCATATAAGAAACTCGTGATGCTACAGGGCTTATTTGTTGAAGGAAAAAATCCCATTCAACTAAAAAGCCAGTAGCATAGCTTATATCACCAATGTGGAAGATTGAGTCTACCTTGTTAGAATTTACTTCATCTGCGATGGCATCAATCACTGAGAGGGACCCCGGCTATATAAGTATCACCCAAAAAAAAAAAAAAAACAGAGGTCAATAGATTTGTGTTTCAAGAAGTAAAAGACTAAAATCGCCATAATGCACTGTTATTAATGCAAGATTTCTTCAATTTGGATAGTACTAGACTTTGTTCATTCATTGGGATTTGCTTAAACCAGAAAATCTTGAAGATTTTGTCAAAACAAATTAAATTTCGGGTCTTTCTATATTTGCAGCAGCAAATTAATTCATCCTGTCCTTACCTGAATGAAGTGCTCGGCAGAAGCATCACGAGGAGCCTTTCCCATATCCCCATATGCTATGAACTTGAGCTCATCTGATCCTCGCGCAGGTGGAGTTCTAAATTGGATTGGTTCACTCCAACCAGCTGAGTCACTGCTGTACGTACGCGTTAGAATATTAATAAAATGATTAAATTTTAGAACCTTCCATATCTGTAGTCGGTGAAAAGAAGGTTGCTAAAACCTTCCATATCTGTAGGAGAAGTTGCTTGAAGGTTCTAGTCCTGTCATTACTGCAGAATGAATGTATCCTGGGTCATGCCACCCAAAATCCTTTGCTGGACTTTGAAAATTACTTGAATCTGTCAATTTCAGAACATATGAGCAAAATCTAAGTAGAAGATACGTAATTGCCCTCTTTTATATATGATGTTCACCAAAAAAATGAGAAAATATACTTTATTCTCCTGAGCTACTATCACATTAGCATTTATGCCTCTAAACTTCAAAGGATTAGTTTTGAGGAGAAAAATACAAAAGTATCTAATTTGACACGTAATATAGTTCAAGGACCCTAATGCCACCTTTTAATTTTGAAGGTGTAAATGAAAATGTGGTAGTAGTTAAGCGGAAATTTAATGGCTGTCAAAGAGAAGGACTCCCAACAAAGGAGCAAAGAAAAGTAGACTATAGCGTTTACCTTCGTTAAGGACGCACTTTCAATAATGAAGAGTAATAGAACAACCCAATTGTCAAAGTGGATGAGGGACTTCAAAATTTTGTTTGTAGAAAAAAACCAATTCTATAGCATTTTACATTATGCCATAAAACATGTGTTTTACAACACATTCTACGACTGTAGCATCACAAGTTTCTTATATGACTGCAATTGAAAACTATGAACGGTACCTTTCCCATCGACATACTTTAATGTAGATGTTTTTTTTATTTTTTTGTAACACTTTAATATAGATTTTAGAACTACAGCAATGCCTCGATCTTTTCACAATTCTTTTGAGATACATATGTATGCGTACGTCTGATAAGTGAACTTGGTCATGAAAGAGTGTGGTCACATAGAAGAGATGGAGTACCCCCCACCACAAAATATCTTGAGACTTTTGTGGGGCTTCATAATGAATGCTTTTCTTTTGTCAGGATTACTTGGACCCAATACACTATAATTCACATCATTCTCATCACAGCTTTTTATTTTGGATGGAGTTAAGCATAATTGGCCAAACCAACGGAATCCAAAAAAGAGAAAAGGCAGACAGAGAAAAAACAAAAGATATCCAGAATTCAAAAAAGTTCATCAGCACAACTTGTAGGACTGTTTTTTTCTCATCAACGTACACCTCTCTTTACTACTTTGGGATCGGGATTCCCAGCAATTCTTAAAAATTGTCCATAAGTTTTTTTTTGAAATCTTGCCACTCATTTTCATCCAACAGCTACAACCACGCCATCTGTCCAAATTAATATAAAACAATAAAATACTATTTAAATTTTAAAAATAAATATAAAATAAAACAATAAAAAAATAAAATAAATTTTTAAAAAATAGTGGGGTGGTTCGGCCACCCCATTTTCCCCCTAGGGGGTGGCCGACCAACTCAGATCAGCCTGACGCCACCCCCAAAGGCCGGTAAGGGGTGGTCAACACCACTGTTAGGGCCCCAGGAGGTGGTTCGGCCACCCCCTATGGCCAAACTCAAAATAAAAAAAAAATTGGATTTGGCCGTAGGCAGAGACGGATCTGAGGGGGGACCGGCAGGGGCCATGGTCCCCCCCAATCCAAGAAGAAAAAAAATATGGCTGTATATATATATATTTTTTAACCGGTCCCCCCCATATTTTTTACCGATCCCCCACCCCAAACATGGGTCTGGTTTATGCCCTTCTTTCTATATTTTTTGCTCTTCCTTTCTTCAATGATGTTCGTTGCACTCTTCAACTAGTTGAGTTTATAAAAAATTTAATTATAACAATTGAATTTTCCAAGATTTTGGAATTTTTGCCTGCACTATAATTCATATGAGTTTTTGGTCAACATTGCAAATGCTTAAAAAAAAGGCCGGCGCTGGAGCAAGCGAAGGTGCGGTCGCTGGTGGTGGAGGTGCAGCTGGTGAAGCTGAGGTCAAGATCTGGGGAAATGAGAATGAGAGTAGCACTCTTCCTCCATTGCTGGCATGGGCTGCTTAATTACGAGCCTTGGAAGCTGTGGATATGTGTTTATAAAAAAATAAAAAAAAACAGAGAGAAAGAGGGAGTGGAAGGTGGGGGACAATGTGGGGCCTACATATTAAACAAAGGTGTTTGGTTGACCCAGCAGGGGGGTGGGACATGGGAGAGAAAGAGAGAGAGAGAATCCAAGAACCAATAAGAGTGGGCGGTGGTTCGGAAGATTGAAGGCCGCTGACAAAGGGGCTTGGAAGGAAGCGGCATTCCGCCGCGAGAAATAACAACATAAGACAGCTAGCGAGACGGCTAGTCGGCTGCAGTGCGAGCAATTGGTTGATGATGACTTTCATCCTACGTTTCTAATGATTTGCCTCTTTTCTGGAAAGATTGAACCCGGGTCCCGGGCCCCGGCCCTCTCATTAATAATTTCATTTCTCACCGAGGTCAATGAGAATTAGGTGCAAGCTATTGATGCAAATGTTTGTATCCTATCTTTCATTATTTCTTTATTGCCCTTCTCCTTAATTGTCCTTAATTTGTTTGATCTTATTTTTTAATTCAGTCTTGAAATTATTGGTTTAAACTTTAAAGCCACATTGTAGGGACATGGGACTACTATATTCTTTCTTACCTTATAAATTTAATTATATTCATTAGATTATAAGCAAAAAATTGTGAGAATTTGTGAATTGTGGGACTTGGGTTAGGTGAATTCACTGACTTGGCTGGTTTTTGATTTTCAAGACTTTGGATTGAAACTTTGGGATGCTCTAATTGATTCAATTATTCAAAGTTTTAAAGCAAAAAAGCTTTGGTTTATGTATATTTAAGTATACACAATGGTGCAAATGCAATGATTTTTATAATTAATGGGTTTTAATTACTTTGATAAACATTAAATATGATCTTTTTAGGTAAACAAGATCTTCGTATGTTTATCTTTTTGTTAAAACTAAATTGAAGCTAATTTTATTTTTATACGTTACTTTTATGTATTTTAAATTTATACCATGGTCTATGTCAAAAAAAAAAATTATAACACGGTCCCCTCCCATCAAATGTTCTGTTCTGGATCCGTCCCTGTTCTGTTCTGGATCCGTCCCTGTATATATATATAAAGCATTAATAATATAATAATGAAGGAAGGTGGGAAGGTAAATGCAAACAGGAGGAAAAGACGAGATTGCAGGCTTTCTTTCGCTGATATTTTTGACAATTTATTGAATTTAATGACTTCACTAAAGGGTAGGTGGCAGCGTGGTACTAGTTGAGAAAGTTACATTATTTTGATTTGATGAAATTTTCACTAAAAAGAAGCTATAGCTAACCCTAAAATAAAAGTCTTAATTAATTTGCTACACTATTCTTTGATTTTGCTTAAGTCTTCGTCAACGTTGGCTAGTAATTTCTTATAAATTGTGCCCTAAGAAAATTCCTCAAACTCTCTCTCTTAATATGTTATGTGAGAAAAGAGAGATTAGGTTGTAAATAAATGTTATGCTTAATCATTTTTAAATATAATTATTTTTTTTTTATATTTTTTATCAAGTACATGTTAAGTACATTTTAAAAAATATATATATTTAATAATGTATTGGTATATAACATTTAATATATATTTTCATTTACATTCGAATAATGTTTTAAGTTTTTTTAGAGTTTTTATAAAATTATTTTAAATGTGATGTACCTTTTAAAATTATCATTAAATTTAAAATATAATTTTTTAACTTTTGATATATCAACATCACATTTAAAATAAATCTAAAAAAATTATATCATTACTCTTTTTAACATCCACAGTATTTTCGTACGTAGTCAAGAAAGGCGAAAACATGAAAAAGGAAAGAAAAATGCAATTTGAGAAAGCCCAACAAAGCACGCCATAAACAGTCCCTACTTCCTCAAAGCAATAACAAGTTTTGAGAGTGCCCAAGCTTTCTCACACAAGATTCCAATCTCTTAATTTGCATCGTTTCCTCTTTTCATTCCTTCCTTCCTACCATGGATTTCCAACCCGTGAAAGATTTCATTGTCTCTTCTGTCAAGAAAGTGGGAGAGCAACTTGTCGATTCCTTAATTCAGTCTCTGTGTGATCGATTGGTGAATCCAGAGTTTCTGGACTTTGTAGGCGGAGCGGGACTTCAAGAAAATCTGGAAAAGTGGAGGAAAACGCTGTCAACAATTCAGGCAATGCTTGATGATGTGGAGGAGAAGCAATATACTGAGAGGGCTGTGAAAGAGTGGCTGGATGATCTCAGACACTTGGCTTACGATGTAGATGACATAGTGGATGAGCTCGCCACTGAAGCATCCACGGCTGCTGAAAGTCAAGTTCGCCCAAGTAAGGTACGGAAACTCACCCCATCTGCTTGGTTTACTCCTTCGAGTCCAAGTCATTTTAAGATCAATAGTAGGCTGGGGTCAAAGATAAAGGAGGTCACCGATCGATTCAATGATATCGTGACTCGGAAAGGTCAACTGAATTTGAATGAAACTGTGCGTGAAGGGAGATCATACAGGATAAGAGGTACATTGGAGCCAACTTCTGTAATGACTGATTCTCACGTTTTTGGTAGGGAAAAAGATAAAGAGGTCGTACTTGAATTGTTACTAGGTGAAAGATGTAGTGATGCGGGAGTATCTGTGATTCCTATACTTGGCATGGGAGGTATAGGTAAGACAACTCTTGCTCAGCTTGTATACAATGACGAAAAAGTGCAAAGCTCTTTCAAAGTGAAAGCATGGAGTTGTGTTTCTGAAGACTTCAATGTGGATAGAGTCACGAAAACAATTTTACTCTCTCTCACTTCTGAGAACTGTGATGGCAAGGATCGAAATTGGTTGCAAGTCAAACTCAAAGAGAATCTGCAAGGCAAGAAGTTTTTAATTGTTCTGGATGATCTTTGGAAAGAGAAATATCATGAGTGGACTATCTTACGTGCTCCTTTCCTAGTAGGGGCTCCAGGAAGTACAATTATCATCACAACTCGCAATCAGGAAGTTTCATCAACAGCGGGTACCGTTCCAGCTTACAATTTGCAGGTGTTACCAAGGGATGCTTGCTTGTCTTTATTTACCCAACATGCATTAGGGGCAAACGATTTTAGTGCACATCCAAGCCTTCAAGATATTGGTGAGGAAATTGTGAATAGGTGTAATGGGTTGCCTTTGGCAGCAAAAGCCCTTGGAGGCCTTCTACGCACTAAACATGATCATGATGAATGGAAGGATGTGTTGAGAGCAAGATATGGAATATACCGAAGAAAAAATGAAATTTTTCCCGCTCTTATGTTGAGCTACCACCATCTGCCTTCACATTTAAAGAGGTGCTTTGCTTATTGTTCAATATTTCCCAAAGATTATGAATTTGAGAAGAAGGAGCTCATTCTATTATGGATGGCAGAATGTCTAATTCTGACACAAGAAGGGGATAAACAAATGGAAGGTTTGGGTAGCAAGTATTTTGACAACTTGTTGTCAAGGTCCTTTTTCCAACAATCGAGTACGAAGAAATCACGATTTGTGATGCATGACCTCATCAATGATTTGGCCCAATGTGTTGCAGGAGATACAAGCTTTCGAATGGAGGATCGAATTGGGGGTAGTAATGGAGGTAGACTTCCTAAAAAGGCTCGACACTCTTCTTACTTGGGTAGCAAATACGATAGTACAATAATGTTTGAGCCTTTTTTTGATCTTAGTTGTCTACGTACCTTTTTGCCTCTTATGCTTCCAAAATATGAAGACTGTTATTTGACTCATAATGTTCCTCTTCAATTGTTGCCGAAATTGCAATGTTTAAGGGTGTTCTCTTTGAATGGGTACTGCATAGTTGCTCTACCGGATTCAATTGGTGATTTGAAGCATCTGCGGTATCTTGACCTTTCCAACACTCGAATTAGAGGTCTGCCTGAATCAACAACATCTCTTTGCAACTTACAGACTTTGATATTGGAGAATTGTCGTTATCTAAAGGAATTGCCTTCCAAGTTGGGTAACCTAGTCAACTTGCGCCACCTCAACATTCTCAATGCAAATAAATTGGAAGGAATGCCTCCTCAAATAGGTAATTTAACATCTCTCCAAACATTGACTAATGTAATTGTGGGAAATGACAATTGTTGTGCATTAAAAGAGCTAGGTTCTTTGTTGCATCTTCGAGGGACACTTATCATCTCACAATTGGAGAATGCCATTGAATCCAAGGATGCATGATGCTATGTTAATTGAAAAGCTTGATCTTTCTGCTTTGTGTTTGGAATGGAGCTGTCAATGTGACGAGTCAAAATAGAACAAGTGAATTAGATGTACTTAACACATTATTGCCTCACAAGAATTTGAAAGAGCTCACTATTAGGCACTATGGTGGTATAGAATTTTCGACTTGGTTAAAAGTTCCTTCATTCCATAATATGGTGCTTTTAAGGATTGAAAATTGTAGAAAGTGCACATCATTGCCAACTACCATTACTCAAAGATCTTTTCATTGAAGGCTTGGCTAGTGTGAAAAATGTTGGTCATGAGTTTTATGGGGAAGGCTGCTCACAAACGTTTAAATCTTTGGAGACTTTGTGTTTCAAGAATATGGCAGAATGGGAGAACTGGAGCCCTAATGGAGTTCCGCACCTATGTGAGCTTTCTATTAAAAATTGTCCCAAAATTTGGGGACGTTACCAAACCACCTTCCTTCATTACAAAATGTTGTTATAGAAGGATGTGAGCAGTTGATAGTTTCAATTTCAAGCTTTCCAGAGCTCTGCAAACTAGAAATTGAAGGATCAAAAGAATTGGTGTGCAAAGTAAGGTGACTTCACACTAAACTTTAAGTCTCTTTCAACAATTTCAGAATTCAAATGTTCAGTAGAAGGGTTATGAATGTAGAAGTTCTAATTATTAAAGATTGTGAGGAGCCAACGCCTTTGTGGTCAAATGATGTGGGATTACTACAACCCCTCCCCCGTCTTCGTGAAATGAATGTTACCAATTGTAAAAAACTAGTATCTTTGGTGGCAGAAGAAGTGAAAGAGCAGCCACAACAGGGAATGTCATCCACACGCAATGGCATGGAATCTTTACCCAAGGTAGTGGTGTACAACAGCATGTGTCTTGAGAGTATTAATATTTATGGATGTGATTCGCTAATTCATTTAGCAGTTGGACAGCTACCTCCAACTCTAAAGAAGCTAGCGGTACAAAGTTGCAAGAATATGCAGATTTTGCTGGACGGGGATGATACCATCAATTGTAGTAGCAGCAATTCTCTTCTTGAGGTATTGTTTATTGAGCTGTCCGTCCCTCAAATCTTTAACATCCAGCGGAGAATTACCAGCAACACTTCAAAGCCTTCATGTGTCCAGCTGTAATATGTTAGAGTCAGTGGCGAAAAGCTTCCCTCACAACTCCTCTTTAGAAAAAATTATTATTCGGTGGTGTGAAAACCTTAAATCCTTACCCATGGGCATACACAACCTTAGCCATCTACATCATATTGATATTGACAGTTGCTCATCTCTTGTTTCCTTCCCGGACGGTGGGTTGCTCCCTCGCAACCTTAGACAGCTGTACATTGACAAATGTGAGAAAATGCAGGCCCTACCCAACTGCATACACAACATCACATCTCTTCAAGAATTGAGTATATACAAATGTCCAGGCATTGTATCCTTTCCAAAAGAAGGTTTTCCCACCAACCTAACATCACTTACAATCAGAGATTGCAACATCATTGAGTCCTTGCTTGAGTCTCTTCAACATCTTGAGATTCAAGGTGGATGTCCGGATCTGGTTTCCTTTCCAGAGATGATGCTGCCTGCCTCTCTAACCAGCCTCCACATCAGAAACTTCCAGAATTTGAAATACTTATCTTCCAAAGGCTTCCGAAACCTCTCCTCTCTTAAAACTCTGAGAATTGGTTGGTGCGAAAAGCTGATGTCCTTTCCAGATGACGGTCTGCCTCCCTCACTCTTGGATCTTTGCATCGTTTGCTGTGAAAAGCTCACATCCTTCACAGAGGATCGTCTTCCTCCCTCACTCCAGCAACTTCATATTGCAAACTGTCCTCTGCTGAAAGAACGTTGCAAGAAAGATCAAGGACGAGCATGGATCAAGATTGCCCACCTCCCTTGCGTTAAAATTGATGGTAGGTCCATCTATGACCTAGAAGAGGAGAATCAGCCCATGGATGAGACAGCCTAGTTCGTGTGTTTTATTTCCTGTAAGACAACTCTTTTGGTTGCATCCTCTTCTTTGATTTCCAATGCATTCTGGCTCTCCATCCCAGAATGGGAGGCCTCCTTTGACTGTCTTCTGAATGTTGGCGTTGGAAATACTGTTTGCTGCTGTTCTTGTTGGTTTGATGAATGGCGACTGTTCTTGTTGGAGTTAACGACATCACAAATGTTTGTTAAAATGCCCAAGTGACCAAGCAGAGAGAGAAGCCTTTCGACCATTGAGTTTTTCATCACTAACTACGATGTTGCTGATCATTACAGATTTGCGAATCATCACAAAAAGGTATGGAACTGAATTTTTTCTTCTTTGAATCGTTTCATCTTCAATCAAAGCATACATTAATGGACACACGAATCATAAACATTTTTCTGGTGAACTGTGACTGGTGAAATTTTTTTTCTGAATGGTTTTACGCCAATATCAAGAGAAAATCATATTATCAAGCCTTTTTTCCAATATGTTTGAGCTTTGGGCCTGAAAATGGAAAATTTCTCATTCTGATCTTTCATCTGTGTGCAAAATAATCAAATGTAGTCCATTGCATTGGTGTATATTCTATTTGAGAGACTCATTGAAATGGTGATTTTTATGCAATGATCTTATTCCATTCCATCTTAACGTATTTACATTGTTTCTGTCAATGCAATGATCTTATGTAGTCATGGATTATGGTCTTGATATAGAATGATCGATAGTTGGCCTGTCAAATATACATGGATTATTTGAGCAAGCCATGTTCCTAATCCACACATTGTTTTTGGAAGTTCCTAATCTCTGAATAATCGATTATTATTGTTGAATGATTTATTAGAATACTTTTGCTTCTCATGTTAGGCAATTACCTTTTATTTTCCTTTGCCATTTTCTGGTATTCTGTCTCATGCTAATTGGCAAGAAATTTTGCAGCATGGGTGCGGAAACCCCCCAACCCACCCAAATGACCATTCATTTTTATTTTATTTTTGGATGAGTTCTTAAGTCATAGGATTACTTTCAAATATCTGTTCTCAAATTTTCTCTTGTGCCTTGTAGGTTTAATTCCAACAGAAATTTTGGGGGATTTGATGTGCAGATAATAGTAATGTCTCTTTTCCATTGAATTTTCAAAACGTGCCGAGATTTGAGTAAAATGACAGTCAGTGGTGCATTTGCCATTCATCTCATGCAGGTATGAATGTTTTGTGGGAAGGAAACATTAGCCTATGAAAGTCTAATGGTCATTTGAGTCAATCCATGTTGACGAGAAATGTCGGTTTATATTTGTACAACATGATTTCAATACTGTTTGTAATGAACTCAATGACACAAGTCTAATGACTTTCTCACTGTACATTCTATTGCATTTGTTCTTTTATAGAAACATGTTGGCTGCACAAAAATTGTGCACTTGGACTTAGAGACTTGATAATTGCCCTTAAATTCTGATTTATCTATTTCTGGATGTGTTCTTGTCCTTCACTTATTGAAACTTTTAAGTTTCTTGAGTTTTTTAGCTATGAAAGAACCATTGGAAAGTGTAAATGTGGTTTTATACCATTTGTAGGACTGGGTTTTTTCATCTATAGGCTTACAACTCCGGAGTATATATATTTCAATATATGACTTAATTTTAAATAAAGAAGTAAGTTTTTCAATCACAATCAGGTGAATAATTTTGTATATATCTCTAATTTTGGAATGCAGGTACCACAAATTACATATGAGGTTGCCGTTATGTCCATTCCTAATCTCTTCTTGTGAGTTTCTTTTTATATCTTCTGTTAACTTTATATTAGCAAGTCAACGAGTGTCGTTTGAAAGAGTGTTTAAGAATTGTTATCGCAAAAGAGAATGCTTTATATACTACTTACTATGGCTTCAACTATTTGTTTTGACTAGAAGAAAGACACAAGTGTGAGAGGAAATGCTTGTGAGGCAAAGTAAAGAGGAGATACCGGAATATTGTTTTTCAAATCAAGTCAAACTATTTTAAGTCCTTATTCATCTTATTGTGGATTTCAACTTTTACTCTTATTTGTAGTCCTTATTCTAGACCTTCATATTATGCATTAGTCAAGACTTGATTTATTTCACATTCTTTAATGGATAGTCGGAAGAGACATGTTCCTCAGCCAATCAATCTTGTTCAGTTCAATTTGGAAATTGATGGCATGATTATCTGAATTTAGGATGACATTTTCAAAGCAATCCAGCCTTCATATCTCTGTTGATAAAATTGGATACAGAAATACATAATGAGTAAAAGGCAAAACAGTTTGAGAAGCAAACATAAGAACATCCTTGTTGATTTCTTAAAAAGGTGGGAAATGAGAAGATCAAAGGTCTTGGAAGTTTAGAAGCCTTAATAGAATTTGAGGGCAAGCCACACAGCATATGGATTCATCTGTTAGAGAATTTTCATTTCAATGATATAAGCTTTAGAAGCTTACTGTTTTTCATACAAATGATGTGATAAGAACAAAAGAGAAGAAGCTCCCAAGACAATTTCAAAATTTGAATGAAATCATGAGTATGGGATATATATCCCATTGTCCACTGAAGCTCATCATGCAATCAAAGAGTTTGGGAAATATTTGAACAAAACACATCAAGTTTTATTATTTGTAAACAAGTCCCAAGATATTTTGTGGTGGGGGAAGGTGCTCCATCTGTTCTCTCTGTGACCACTATCTTTCATGAAGAACCTTGAGTTTTGATGATGTGGAAACTATCTTCAACTTTCTTTGTATCTGAATTTACAAACTGCAAAAGAGAAGAAAATGAGCGAGACAATTTGTGTATGAGAGTAGATTCTAGCTAGAAGTGCATGCAAACTAACCTCTAAGTTTAATTCTTTCTTTGTTGCATACCCTCTTAGATATCCAAACTAGGAAATCCTAGATAGACTCCAGCTATCCACCTGCGCCAAGAGACAAGACCAAGTTCACTTATCAAACATATGCATACATGTGTATATGCATGCACACATAATATGCAGTGAGCTAATATGAGATTTACTCACATAATTTGAGAACTTGTCCCGGGTAAATCCAGCCATACCAATAACTACGTGCACTGGGGCACTATAATTGTTGTGATCATATGTGTCTATCCCATTTTATCTTTTCTAGGCAAAGCCTTGCATTCATTTTGGTACACTGAGCAGATCTCTCATAATTATGGACATGGCCAAAGAGAACCAGATCGACCTGGTTAATAGCAACCAAACAGAGCCAATTTCACACCAAAAGTCAAGCAGGGAAGAGTACATTTCAGTAATCAAAGAAAAGATCACTAGTTAGGCCAAAGGGACTTACTTGTTTCTCCACAAAATTTTCATCAACGTTAAAGACACCATCTGAGGAAGAATACATTGGTCTATGCCTACAATTTACAAATGAAACAGTTTATTCTAATGTATGAAATTTTGAGAGTATAGCTACAAAATCAGAAGATAGTTTGATACTATATACACATTTTAAATAAAGAAAGCAACATGCACAATATAAAGTATATTCAAATATCATGAATTCACCAACTCCCTCTTTGAAAGATTTGAAGAGAGGGATTTAATAGATTTAACCTGAATCTGAAAATAATTGTGAAAACATCGAGGCATTGCAATAGTTATATCTGAATTAAGGTGGTGTTCTAACATCTCAAACCTCATATGAAGACTCTCTCACATTATCTGCCCAACTATTATGGGAGGCAAGGATTGCTTTAATCAAAACTGTTTGGATCCACACTATGCCTAGTTAGTAATGTAGGCACAATTAATGTAAGTAAGAAGACAACAATACACCAGGTCAAGTAAATTTACTTTGCAGGTGAAATTAAGTTCACCTTAATAATGGTTCATTTCATGATTTCGTTATAAAATTGCAGGATTTGAATAATTTGAAATGTGATGTAAAGTATTTGCCTATGATGAATCAATAAGGCAAAGAGAACTCTTGTTGATTGGGGAAATTGAGTAAACTTTCACATTAATAGGCTTTTCTTCTCTTAATTTTGTTTTTTTTTCACATTTTTAGTGTAAAGGAAAGTTCAAATGCTATGAAGAAACAGGGCAATTGAATGCAAGCATGCAACCCTTAGTAATATAACATTATGTGGTGGAGTTAGACAGAAATCATTCATGGTATCAACTTCATTTTTTTTTTTTACATCTAAAAGTAATGAAAATTATATTTCTATTGGATGGACAATTTATATACCCGATTTCCATGCAAACAACACAGCATATGCTGAAATGATATACAAAGCAAACAAAGTTAGTTCTCTGAAAGGGCTTTACTACCATAAACAAGCACATGCCACATACATCAACAAACACACATGCATATGAATTGCATCTTCAAGATCACCAACATTAATTTGAAGAACAATGTAAATATATGTAAGATTCACATACCCCATGAAAATTAACCAAGGAGTTTTGATCGATCAAGAAGCCATGTCCTTTTCATCCACTCATACTGAAAGATTTGCATATATTTGAAAGAAGGTGATATCAATTAGATTAAGAGATAAACATAAAGGATATAGCGTTTGATTCTAACTGCTCCGATTTTTAATGTTCTTCTTGTGGTTTAACAGCATACTCCTGAATCAGGAGTTATATATACTGATCCCGACTCTATGTAATCCCTGAAAGAAGGAAAAAAAAAAAATGCAAATTTAACAAACCCTTGGGAATGAATATAATTCAAATTCCAAAGCTGATTACTTGGGAATTTACTTTTATCTGGAATGACAGTAACAATACTTATTAAAGTATGCAGATGAGAAAGGTACCTCTCTTGGTTTCCAATTGCAGTCATGTAAGAAACTCGTGATGCTACAGGGCTTATTTGCTGAAGGAAAAAAATCCCATTCAACTAAAAAGCCAGTGGCATAGCTTATATCTCCAATATGGAAGATTGAGTCTACTCTGTTAGAATCTACTTCATCGGCGATGGCTTCAATCACTGAGAGGGACCCCAACTATGTATCACAAAATAAAAATAAAAAATAAAAACAGGGTTATTACATTAGCTGCTTTCATAGTATCAGTTTAGTTTTGTGATTCCAGAAGTATTAATTTTCATTTTTGAAATTCGAGTTAGAAGTAAAAGACTAGAATCACCATATTATTATCAAGTTATTAGTGCAAGATTTCTTCATTTTCGCTAGTTATACACTTTGCTAATTAATTGGAATGTGCTTAAACAAGAAAAGATTGAAGGTTTTGTCAAAACAAAATTTCGGGTCTTACTATTTGCAACAGAAAATGCATCCTACCTGAATGTAGTGCTCAGCAGAAGCATCATGGGGAGCCTTTCCCATATCACCAAATGCTAAAAACTTGAGCTCATCTGATCCTCCAGGTGGAGTTTGAAATTGGATTTGTTCACTCCAACCAGCTGAGTCACTGCAGTATTTTTGAAATTAAATAAAATAGTCACTACACACAGACAAGCGTACACACATACATATGGCAAAGCTGGTCAATAACTAGGTTATGGACTAGCGTTATTGAATTTGGAGTAAGAATAGCATTTTCCTTTCTGAAACTATGAGTAGTTGTTATAAAGAAAGTTGCTATAACCTTCCGTATCTGTAGGAGAAGGTGTTTGAAGGTTCAAGTCCTGTCATTACCGCAGAATGAATGTATCCTGGGTCATGCCACCCAAAGTCATTTGCTGGACTTTGTAAAGATGAACCTGTCAATTTCAGAACAAAGGGGCAAAATCTAAGAAGGAGATAGAGGAAGGAAAAGGGTATCTATATGTAATTTCAGGTTTGAACTTTGCTAAAATATGTTGCATTGGCTGCCATATGTCGTAATTGCCCCCTTTTTCACATGACGTTCCAAAAAATTAAAATAAAATAAAAATAACTAAGGTTGTCCAAAGAGAAGGGCTCTAACAAAAAGTAGTGTACATATACAAACCTGGCCAACATTATGGTTAACTTTCAATCAAAATTAGCTACGCACAACATAAGCTATTTTGAGCTGGAAATGATTGCTAGCCATAGCAGCAAGACTTATAATATTATCTTTTGAATTTCTGTTTTATATTCCTTGGTGAGATTTTAATATATCAGGTGCAGAGAATAGGACGTGGGGTTTTAAATCCTTATGTTTGGGACCAAAGGAGAAAACAAAAGTATGTTGCAGAACTCACTACACATATTATCTTGTGAAAATTTCGTAACTTCTGATGTCAGTGTTTTTCCATTCCCATATTGTACTTGTTGAGGCTCCATATCTCCACTAACCCATGTTAATCTCATCTGCATCACAAATCATCAAATTAGAATAATGCTTCACATGGTTTCCTAATAGATTTTCAATTTTGTTAAAGAAGTTGTTCTTATGCCTCAAACTCAAGTTTGCAAGATGATCACTCTTAAGCCAGTTAATCCACCATGAAAAAAATCACTAAAATTATTTGTTCTCTATGCATTTCACAGTTCATATATCAATTGCTAATTGTGAAAAGGTGGTCACTCACCGATTTTCCAGTTGAATCTACACTTGAGATATGTCCATATAATGGCTGATTTGGATTTGGCAAAACTGATAGGGCCTGACCTACTGAAAACATACGGGGTCTCGAATCCCCCACCAAAATACACGAACTCGATGTTGGTTCTGATGTTAATAACATGAAATGTTAGCGTGCCACTGCAAGTGGGCACTATACATTTACCCTTGCTATATTTCTTGCATTGCTTCTTCTTGCAACTCAGATAGCCTGGATCATTACTCATGTACATTGGCTGCAAATTTAAAATACAAACATGCATATGTAATTGTGTTAGGATTCAATATAAAGAATCTATCTATACATTTATTAAGATTAATCAATGATTTCAAAATTATTTACACTCTTTATAAGCAAATATTGAACTGGGAATATCAAATAATGTCCTGATGGGTTCATCTAAATCATTATTTTCTATGAAAAACAAAGAATATAATAAGAAGAAAACCAAAGGAACAATACAAACAAGTAGTTACCTTGGAAGGCACAGAAAAAAACCTCAAGCCAAAGCAAACAGTACTCAATATAAGAGTTAACCAACAATTCCACCTATTTTAACAGTCAAGAGTTCCTTTCTCTCCAAATAAGAGTAACGGTCAAATGCAGGAGATACCTACCGTTGAAGCTACTAGCCATGTCACCAGCAGCAGGCATCTCTTTCGCAGTCATCGGGGTAAGGGAGTTTCGGTTTCTTTTGACTGAAACTCACATATCCAGCCGGATTTAGGTTGGACCAGGGCTACCAGTAGGTTGGCCGGCCTCCTTTGCTTGAGAACTGAACCAGCCTTTAAACGTCCTCGCGTGGCCAGAAGAGTCGAATTTCGACCAAACCAGCCGGAATCCGACCAACCCGACTCAGCCAAAAAAAAATTTGAGATTTTTTTCTCAAATTGATTGCGTAGAGGCATGTTTTCTGATGTGTTATTTCATTATATAATGTCAATTTGAGGTAATTTTGGTTGGATTAGGGTGAATGAAAATGTTTTAGGTTAATGTATCAAGAGAACAAATTTGGGGATTTTTATGATTCAGTCGAAAATTGAAGGCTGGATTCCGCTATTGAATCTTATACTTACGGCCATGTTTTTTTGGATCATTCAATTTTATTGGGTTATCATTAATTTGTGAACAATTAGAAATTTGGAGAATTAGGATTTATAGTAACCCTATTTTTTTTTTTAGTGAAATAGTATCCCTAAATTGGGGCTTTTATGCATGAAGTTGAAGTTTTTTAATTAATTGTTAAACCCCTTGATGGAAATGTTTGTATTAATTGTTTAAAAAGTTTATTTTGATATATTGATTATGATTTGATAGTTTATACGATATATTATTCAACCAAAAATTTTAAGAAACATTATTAATTGAGCCTTAGTTTTTCCCGATTATTGAAAACTCCTTTTTTGTCTTTGTTTCCCATGAATGTGTTGTATGTCTGAGAGGAATACAAGGAGAATAGATAGTTTTCCTTCCATATACTACTAATATGATATGTGTCTTAAAAAGTACGTAAGAAGAGATTAATAGACAAGGTTTTCCAATCCTTCCATCTAATCTATTAAACTATAACTATATGTATCTTTAGAGTGAGTTTAATAACTATATGTATCTTTAGAGTGAAATTCAAGTTAAAATGTAGATAAATCATAAAGTAATCCTCAATCAAGAGTTGTTCCTCTCTTTTTTCTTTCCTTGGTTGTAGTGTTCCGTATCTATTTTATAGTCTATTTCGGTCTTTATCTATGGTGGTTTTGTTGTAGATCTAGATCTTGTTTTTCAAACTCAAATTTACTCATCTTCGTTAGCTAAGGATAAAGTAATTTAAGGATGCAAGGAATGCCATCAAAAAGCTCGATCTTTTGCTTTGTGTTTAAAATAATTATTCGATCAAAATCCAATAATAATAAATTACAAACTCAACATGTTATTTTAATAATTATCACCATTGGATGGACTTAAGATGAATGAAGAGATTTATAAGGTACTTATGTCTTACATCCACTACTTTAAGCAGATCAATTATTTAAGTTGTACATATGTTAGAAGTTGATGTCATAAATCATATATATGAATTTGTAATTTCATAGCTTTTAGCTATGTTTAGAGTTTTATGCTTTATAATGTAAAAGTTTTATATTCTTGATCTTTAATTAATGAAATCTAAATGAAATTCCTATTAAAAAAAAAAAAAATAAAATAAATGGAGGATGGATAAGAAGTGGTGATCTAAAAATTTTGGTTAATATTAAACACTCCATTCTTTTTTTTTTTTTTTAATCACTACTTATCTAATATTTAACACAGATGAAAAGAATTTCAACAAGCATAGTCACTTTCATAGTACCTTTGCCGATGGACACAAAGGAATAACTTTTAGAAGTGACAAGATGCCTTAATGAAAACTAGGCATGAAGCTGCATGACGATTAGCTAAACTTCTAAGTTACCACATTGGCATTGCCATCACCCACAAAGACCCTCTGTCTTACGTGAACGTTATGGCTTCTTGACGTGACTTTGTTATTTACATTATAAATGTGGCCATCTCATCTACTTTTGTTATTATATGCTCGACTATAGTGTAAAAGAAATGTTTTGTTTCCGTCATTTGTCAAGACATTGTCCACATAGAAGATGAGCAACTCTACTTTTGCTATTATATGCTCCCGACTATAGTGTAAAAGAAATGTTTTGTTTCGGTCATTTGTCAAGACATTGTCCATATAGAAGATGAGGAAACTCATCATTAAATATGTGACACTCAATGTGAATTTATGAAACAGAAGTATTATAGACGGATTTGTAATGTCTTTTATGTATGTAAAATGAACAAATTCATGAGAGAGTGGCTTCCCTCCGATTGGAGAGCCTCTTTCCTCTCATTTTTAAATAGGACGGCATGTGATTGAAAAAAAAAATCTAAAGGATAAGATTTTGTGGTGTCATTCATACTGTTTTTTTAAAAGAGTTAATTAATGGTATTAGGATCCTCTCCATTTCAAAATCTCTCAATTTCCTTCATTTAGTATATTTTGAAGGATAGTATTGTCCAAAAGTTTTAATAAGGGTAGTGCATTAAATGCATTACCCTTCAAAATGCACTAAATAGAGAAAATTGAGGGATTTTGAAATGGAGAGGATCATTTTCCTAATTAATGACCCATTTCTAAAAAAAAATGAAAATAGATAAATTGGCATACAAAGAAGATTTGCAAGACAAACCTATATTGAGTTACGTAACATACAAGGAAGATTTACAAAATAGATAATTCGCTGACCCACGCTATAGCCTATAGCTCTCAATATAATTTCAAGTTTGATAGGATTAAGATTCGTCAAAATTTTAAATTTTTGAGAATTTGGAGGAAATTAAGTGGGAGTCATAAATTTATCAAAATTATTCAAATTTCAGGGAATAAAGATACCGATAAATTGTAACTTTAACGAGTAATTCTAGAATGAAAACTTTTGTCATTTCTTATTCTTCTTGTGTTTACTTCAAATTAATGGTAAAGGTTGTAAGATTGTGAAAGAGCTTTAGTTATTTTTTTACATAAAATAATTTTCACTCTTTATTTAATAACTAAGGCAAGCCAAATGCATAAAAATAACCCTTAAAGAAACAAACAAAGATACCAAATAATTTGATTCACGTTAAGATTAATTAGTATTGATTTCAAAAAAAGAAAAAAGAAAAAAAGGAATTAGTATTATGTTTAATTACCTTGACAGGATAATGGCAGAGTAGAGGAAGTGTGGTAAGATCGCCAGTTTGTGCATAAAGAACCGCATTGAAAGGACAATTTTCAACACTGCATATGTTAGAAAAAGAATTAATATTACTCTAATACATATATTATATTATATATAAATGAAAGTTTTTTTTTTTTTTTTAATTAATGACAAATTTCTTACGTACTTAGAATGAGAAGGTGAAATCATGGCGACCCAATCACGGTCTTTAGGAAACAAAGCCCCGCTAACGGTAACCGTGAGATATTCTTCATCTGAAAGGCTGGAATTCGAGTTGACATTAACTTGGAGAAAAGGGCTTGTGCTCGGGCACTTCGTCAATGTTCTTCTATTTAATAGCCGAAAATCTGAGATTGCAGTGTGGTTTCGGTGCATGGCGGTGGAGTTTATATGTAAAGGGTGCAAGTTGCAACAACGACCATGACAAAGAAGGAGAAGAACTGAAAAAGAAAACGAGTAATACGATGAAGAATCTGAAAACCCAAGAAGAATATTTGCAAGGTTCCATGAGAAATCTATGAGGAGGAAACATGTTTGGAAGCACAGAAAATTTTGCAAGTGTGGGGGATGGGCATGACAATTGACAGCAGATTCTAAGGTTGGAAGATAATTATGTGGTTAAGAATCCAATATTTATTGAGAGAATAAATCATACGAGATAGAGAGAGTTTTGGTTTCTTGACGTAACATTGTTGGTTGCTTTGATGATTGATGTTACTGAGGTGGCTTAACTGTCCATTTTGTCTTTTCTTCAATTTTTTTTATCTTTTTATCCTCCTATTTTGAGTTATTTTCAAAAACTTCCCATAATTCTGTCTCCCTTTTTTTTTCCCTCACAAGTCATATTAAACGTCAATTTTATTAATTAATTAACCTTCTTATTTGACTTTAGAGTTGCATAATTAATTACCAAGAGAACGAGTTTGGTGTCAAATGCATTGGCTGGGATGTGGCTATCGCTCAAGGGGAGAATCGGATGGGAGTAGGAATTATCATAAGAGACGAGAAGGGAAATGTCATTGCAGCAACCAGCAACAGCCGAAGCATTGGCTGCTCTTAGGAACGTGGAGTTTTGCAGGGAGGTGGGAGCATATGATATTAGCCTAGAATTAAGGGGACTCGTTACTGGTGGTAAAAGCGATTTGTAAATCTCAAACAGGGTGGCTACAGTATGGGCAGATTATTGATGACATATAAGAAGAGAGGCCAATGTAGCAGCTCATGGTTTAGTAAAGCATGCAATTAGGATTTTTGATTCCCAAGTCTGGCTGGAGGACACTCTTTAGTTGCATTTTAGATACAATTATTTTAGAGCAAGTTGCTCTATCTTTGTAAGGCTTTGGCATGTTTTTCAGTGATTTTGAATGAAGTGCACATTAATTTCCCTCAAAAGAAAAAAAAGGTTTGGTGTCATCTAGAGGTGTCTAATATATAAAACATATATGATAAAGGCTCAATATTTAAGATCCAACTTTTGTAAACATATGTTTTGATTTTGTCTCTCTCTTTTTTTTTTTTTAATTTCAATTTTGAACAAACTCTAATGTAACTTTATGCCACGTAAGTAAAAGTTGGGTCTTGGATATGGTTCAGTTAAATCATTATCATATATCTCAGTATAAAATACTTGAAAATGATAAATGATTTAAGTCAATTTTTTTTTCTTCATATTTTTCTTATCTCATCTTAGAAATAAATTATCAAATTTGTAGACTTATGTAAATCTACACAAATTCAATGATGGATCTCACAAATCTAATGGTTGATTAATTGAATTTGTAGGAGAATATGAAAAAAAAAAAAAAAAAAGAATGGGCAAATTGTTGACATCAATTATTTCTCTTTGAAAAGTATAATTGGTACCAACAACTATATTAACTATATTAACTAAGTTTTTTGCTATGAAAGAACCATTGAAAAATGTAAATGCGGTTTTATATGACTTAATTTTAAATGAAGAATTGGATTTTTCAATCACAATTTTGGTGAATAATTATGTATATATCCCTAATATTTGAATGTGGTCCCACAAATTACGAAGGAGGTAGTCATTATGTACCGGCACCTTTAGAAAGGCACAAGTGCATGAGGGAGATGCTTAGGCAGAGTAAAGATGTGATGGTTCAATTGCTAGTGGGAATATTGTGGTGGATTTGAACTCTTTTAAGTAGCCGACTTTTCAGTCCATATTCTGGACCTTCATATTATGCACTGCAAATGAGAGTAGCAGTTTATGTAATGTGGAAAGAGGTTTTGATGTAAAACAATGTTTTGTATAATAGTCATGACTTGGATTTATTCCACATTCTCTAATGAAAAGCCAATCAATCTTGTTCAATTCAATTTGGACATTGATGGCATCATTATCTGAATTTAGGATGACATTTTCAAACCAATTCAGCCTTCATATCTTTCTGTAGATAAAATTAGACACAGAAATACAGAATGAGTAAAAGGCAAAACCGGTCTGAGATGCAAACATAAAAACATCCCTCTTTTGATTTCATAAAAGGTGGGAAATGAGAAGATTAAAGGTCTTGGAAGTTTTGAAGCCTTAATAGAATGTCTAGGATTATGTACTGACCTCTAAGTTCAATTCTTTCTTTGTTGCATTCCCTCTCAGGTATCCAAATCATGAAATCCTAGATACACTCCAGCTATCCACCTGCGCCAAGGGACAAGATCAAGTTCACTTATCAGACATATGCATACATGTGTATATGCATGCATGCATAATATGCAGGGAGAGAGAGCTAATATGAGATTTACTCACATAATTTGAGAACTTGTCCAGGTAAATCCAGCCATACCAACAACTACGTGCACTGGGGCGCTATAATTTCTGTGATCATATGTGTCTATCCCATTTTTATCTTTTCTAGGCAAAGCCTTGCATTCGTTTTCGTAAACCGAGCAAGATCTCTCATAATTATGGACATGGCCAAAGAGAACCAAATCGACCTGGTTAATAGCAACCAAACAAAGCCAAGTTCACACCAAGTCAAGCAGGGGAATAACTGAATTTTGATCCTCTGGTAATGTTGGAGTCTGTATTGTGAATTGGTCTATCATATTCATTAACTCATTTGATAGTGTTCATTTTGCAGAGTATGGGATTGTAAAGAAAGCGCATCTGTTGGCTTGAGAAAAAAGAGGAAGAACCCTGTAAATCCCAAACTCTGAGCCTAATCGCCAAACCAGGAGCATATGCACTTTTGGAATCACACCGTTGTAGGTTAAAGCCGAAGTTTTCAATGTTCAAATTGTTGATCATGGAAAGAAAATTAATGGTAATTAGACCTCCTTTATTTTTCTGGTTTATTCATTGGTTAAAAAATGTAATTGATTTTATTGCAATTTTTTGATTCGGGGGCTCTTCTTTTATTTGCAATGCATTCAAGGTCTCAATCCCCAGAATGGGAGGCTCATTTGATTGACTTCTGAATGTTTGCGTTGGAATGACCCTCTTGCCGATGTTCTTGTTGGTTTGGTGAACGTGCGACTGAGCTGATCATTACAGTTTACAGATTTGCAAATCATTTCAAAAAGGTATGTAACATGATATTTTCTTGTCTGTATTGTTTCCTCCTCAGTCAAAGAATACATTAATGGATACAAGAATAGTAAATAATTTTCTAGTGAAGTGAGATTGGTGAAGTGTTTTTTGTAAGTGGTTTTGCGCCAATAGGAAGAGAAAATCATATTATCAAGCTTTTTTCCAATATGTTTGAGATTTGGACCAGAAAAATGGAAAAATATCTCATTCTGATCTTTCATCTGTGTGCGAAATAATCAAATGCATTCCATTGCATTGGTGTTATCAATTAAAATTTGAATAAATAACATCTTAATGACATGGCTCACTGTCCTTGTAATCTTTTATATAACATATTCTAATATGCATTTGATTTTTCATTATATCATATTTTGAAAGATTAACATGCAAACAAGCGTGTATATGTGTGTTTGACCTTGTGTTTAATAGGCGAATACAGAAAGATGTATAAGGAGTATAAACTTTTTACCTTGTGTTTTATTTGACCTGCATTTTTTAATATGATGTTGTGCTTTGTTACTTTCTAATCTGCGTTCTCAATTTTTTCGTATTGTGGCCTTGTAGTGTTTTACAACAGAAATTCTAGAGGGATATGATCTGCAGAGAAAATTGCTTTTCTTCGGTCACCATAAGGTGAATAATTTCCCTTAAGTTATGATCTATCTATTTTTGGGTGTGTTCTTGTCCTTAACTTATTAAGTTTGTTGAGTTTTAGTAATGAAAGAACCATTTGATCTTTTTAGTTTCTAAGTAAAGGGTACTGCATGAGACCTGTGAAGCCACAACTTCTGGTATGGGTTCACCCTCGGATGCTGGTAATGGGGATAGGACTTTTGCACTTTTTTTGTCCTTTTTATTTTTGTGCACACTGCTTGAGGCTCCACTATTCCTTTATTGTCACTTCGTTTTTATCCATGTCTATCATAATTCACAACCCCCTCCACTCCTGATCACAACAATAAAGAGAGTTAAATCACTAACTATCAAGTGATCGTTCTAATTGTACAACACTAGTATAGATTATCAAATAATAAAGAAAGAAAAAGGGAAAGTGGGGAACCTCTAATTTTCATTACGGATTTCTAGATCTTCTTGGCACATCCAACACAATGCAAGTCCACGTACAAGACAAACGGAGAAGGTTGCTTTGGCTCTTCCTTCTTCTCCTCCTCTGCCTTTTTCTCCTCTGCTTTCTCTTCTTTCTTCTCCTCTGCTGTCTCCTGCTGCTTCTCCTCTGCCTTAGCTTGTTCCTATACCAATTAAGCACAAATGCAGAACAATCAATAAGATTCAAAAGAAATGCAGCCCAAAAATGGACAAAAGTTTTGATTGAAATGCAAAAACACCCGACCTGTTTAGCTGGTAATGCTGTCTATACTAGTTGTAGAACTGGGTCCTTTCATCTACAGCTCTACAGCCCCTGCGTATATATTTCAATATATGACTTAATTTTAAATTCAGAACTGGACTTTTCAATCACAATCAGGTGAATAATTTTGTATATATCTGTTGACGTGGGTGTCTTAAAACCCATCAAGCTATGAGTGGGCCCCAAGGTTTTGTCCTTCTCTAAGAAGGAAAGGTCTTGCTATTTTGTCCTATATGATATCCAAATCCTACTAGTAGAAGGAAAGAAAAAGACCTACGTGCAGTAGGTTATTCCACCGCCTATCACACATATATAAGGAGTCTTATATTGAGCCTTTGAGGAGCATCAAAAACAGAGCCGAACAAATTGTGGGCTGCTGTGCACCGTGCATCAAACGCTAAACAGAGCCGCACAAAATCAAGTTGTTAACTGTGAGAAAAGGTGGGCTGCTGTGGGTGATAGAAGAGGGCGCCAACTGTTTTCTTCTTGATTTTGGAAGAGCCAAAATAAGAGTGAAAAAGAAAAGGTGCTATTGTGGAAGAGAAAAATAAATAGAAAGACCAACTGCCATCGTATCCCAGCAAAAGAAGAAGAGTTAGTAATCCTGTCTTTTGTTTTCTCTTTGGAGAATAATCTTATTGTGTGATAGTGAGATTTGGGTGTATTGGGGTTTTGGGTCTGAGTGATTTTCTCTCTACTATATTTTTGTACTCCATCTTTCATAGTGAATTTCTTCGTGATCGTCTCTGCTAGTGGACGTACCTCACATTGAGGGAACCACTTAAATCTTGGTGTTATTTGTGTGTGATTGTTGTCGCCATATTTAACCGTAATTGTGATTGCGCGTGTGTTTTTTGCACAACAATATCATTAACTTTTGAATGCAGCTCCCACAGGTTACAGAGGAGGTTGCCATTGCTGTTTTGGATTTTTAGCATGCAATAATTTGGTAATTTTTCACCAAACAGAAACTTTTATTAGGTAATTTTTCCTTTATCCTACTCACTTTAGCTTCCACCATCTGTTTTGGACACAAGAGGAGATGCTTACAAGGAGATGTTTGGGGCAGCTGATCTTTGTGAATTCTCTTCAACTAAACAAGGATTCCTAGGTCCTAAAGCTTGTTGATGAAAGCAAAAGTACTCTGCTTCATTGGTTACAGTAGACCATCACATTAGCAGTGTAAATGAGATGGGCAGTTTGTGTAGAAAAGCTTTTGAGAAGAACCAAGGACATGAAGGAAGGTGATTGAAAACAGTTGGGCAAAATTGCAGGCTCTCTTTTGCTTTTGCAGCAAACAATTAGGTCATATAGATTAGACAGGAAGGTGGTGCCTATGCTTCTGGAAAAATTGTGATAAGGCTTGATTAGAGTCTGGCTTGGACAACTAATTACTGGGATCCCTGCTTTGTGGTTCATGATAGATGGTAAACATTGAGGCCTAATGTTTTCCATGTGTATTGTGAACTCTCGGTGATGCAGTTAGTGTAAATTCTTTGTAATGGATGAGCTAAGCAATGAGGAGAAACTTAGTTGTAGTTCATTTGAAATCTGAAATTTCTTGTAATGATGTTTATTTTAGTTGATTTCATTGCATTGGAATGAATAAATAAAGTTGAAAGTTACAGTTTTCTGGTCCAATTTAAGTTCTTCAAATTGCATGTTTTGTTATAAAATTGAGGTCCTCTACAAATGCTTGAGTGTTTAGTTGAGGTTATTTGGGATTGAATTTAGAGTAATTGAGAATTTAAAATGCATAATTTTTTATTTTATTTTATTTTATTTAGTTTTTTCTATTTAGAGGAAAGAAATGTTAGAATGTGGCTTGTGATTGGTATCATCACAACACAGAAAAATGGAAAGGGTCCTGAAGGGGCCATGACCCGCAAAATTTTAAATGAATAAATGGTATGACAATTAGCACTACTTATGCTCAAATATTACATGCTTATTACTCATTTTGTGCTAGTAAATTCTCTCAAGTTGCCTTTTAAATGGAGGCTTTGAGCTATAATATCAAATTCTGACTTGAATGAAATTTCAATTAATAAGACTCTTTCTTAGAATAAATCATTTAACAAATTAAAAATATCTTTATTTTTAATGGGTTTCTTAATTAAGCCATTTTAGTTCCTATATATAATCAGAAAATAGGTAAAGAGTTTAATTCCTATAAATTGTTTGTGTACAAATTAAACTCAAAAGTGAGAATAAATTTGAGTGGGGCAAAATCAAATGGCCAAGAAATATAAGGGAAAACCTATGGTGGTGATAATGGAGTTGATTGTCTTGATAGTGTTTGAACTGCAAGCTAATAACCTTATCCTATCTTCTCTGTGCACCTCTTCACTTCCCAACTGCCTTCTCCATCCCTCTCAACTTGATGTTAATGGTTGTATTGGCAAATTAAATTAATGCCTTCGAAAGGAACTTGGAAAGTGTAATAAAGAACGGAAACTGAAAGCCTTGAATTTAATTAGAGTGCCATTTATAATTTTTTTTTTCCCTTTATAAGCTCCAATCACTTGTTGAAGGCAAGACATCAAAGTTTATGCTTGTACGTTAGAAAGTGCATGAATTTGTGCTCCAAAATTGGAAGAGTTAAACATAATTATGGAACTTGTTTATTCGACTATTATGAAAAGTGCATCAACAAGAAGAAGGATTGATATCTCATCTTATTATGGCCAATGAGTTAGGTCTTGTAAAAGATGAATTCCTCGCTTTTATGTTATCTTATTTATAAATTAAGCTTGTCTAACTCCTTCAATTTATGTTGATGATTAATTTCAGGGTCAGAGAAACAAGATGGAATTGCAGGTTTGAGGGATCTTGGACTTGGTGTAGATATATAGCAACTCTTTGTTTAATAGTTCTTTTTGTTTTTGTCTTTGTTGAGTTACAATGATAAGACACTATTATGTGATATTTTGTTTGGATTGTAATTTTGTTTTTTGGGCACGATGGACTGGAAATTGGGTAATTAAGGAGTTGTTTATGTTATTGAAGTATTCTTAGGGTGATTGAGAGTATGCTTAGCTTATTTGGTTATGCGTTACACTCATCTTCTAATAACTTCTTGTTTATGTAGTTTTTGTATTACATTTTTCTTTGGAGTGGTTGAACAAAACCACTACCATCCAATTGCTTTGAAAGCAATTGTCTCATAGAAATTTGAGATGGATTGGATTTGTGTCTTTTACTTTATTTTTAGCAAAGTTTTGTATTGTTGAAACATATGTCAATGGTTTTAACTTTTAACACTTTCTTTGAAACAATGTGTGAAAAAGATACTCTTAAAACTCCTAATTTTAAAGCGACTCATGATTTAATATTAGACACCTTAAATGTCTCTCCAAAAGTAAAACTACTCTAGTGGCCAACCGACTCCAAACACTCAAACGCCCGTTTTGGTTTCATTCGTTAGATCCGATTCTTCCCTACCACAATTTCATTTTGGTTCTCTACCCCTACGTTGACCATCCAACGTTAGAAGCATTGAATTTAACGATTATGTCACTTATCATTTTTTCCAATGCCCTTACAAGTTCCGATCACTTGTTGAAGGTAGTGACTTCATAGTTTATGCTCGTGTTAAAAAGTGCATGAAATGGTGCTTTCAAAAGGGAAGTTTGACGTGAGATCTTTCTACAAGGTCCTTACCCATAGATAATGAGACTATTTGTTTCCCTTGGAGGAGTATTTGGTGGACAAAGGCTCCTTGTAATCCTAATAATGTTCTGGAATGATGAAGTATTTGGATTTTGAACTTGAACTGATATGATAATGTTCAGGAGTTGGCATATCAAGACATCTTTACCAGTACTTGTTTAAATATAAACCCTTCCAAATAGACATCACCTTTACAACATATCTAAGATATATTCACCAATTGAAGCAGATTATTAGGTATATGAATACTATAATAAACACAGATAGCTATAACTATAACTATATAGTTTCCACTTTCTAGGCCAAAATTGAAGACAAAAATCCAAAACTATACTCAATTTCAGATTTACTACTCACTTAGCTCATTCAATGCCGTAAACACTAAACCTCATAGACGCTACTTTACTTATGATTTGAATGGCTAAAATTTAATATTTTCATGTGATTTTCTTCAAGGATCAACAAAATTATCATTTGATTTTATTTAAAAAAAAAATTAAAAAAGAAAAGGATCACAAGGTCACCCAACAATGGGTCACCTTGTGATTTTTTTTATAAAAATTTCTTTTGAAATTAAGAGTAAATTTGAAATTTGTAAAAAAAAAAAAAAGGAGTATAATGGTCATTTTATCACTTTTAACATTTAAAATTGACAAAAGATAAATTGCATCAAATTAAAAGTTCATGGGATAAAATTGAGAAATTTTTCTCTATTTCTTTTAGGGCTACCTTAATTAATGGTTCACTAGTAATAACTAGTGTTGTTAATGAGATGTAAACACAGCCCTACAACTACCAAGGCTTTATTGGATTGTGGAAATCTTTTTCTGTTTCTTTGCCTTTCTTCTTTTTCCGTAAAGAGAGAGAGCCTCGATTCCATTGGTTGCTTGAATATGGCCAATTATGGTGGACTCTAATGATTTAGTGAGGAATCAAAGAAAAGCAAAATAGAAAGCAAAAGGAGAGAATACTTGTACACAAGTGTTTGTATCACCACCAATGGACCAATCCAACAGCTGTGATGACAATTATGTATCTCTCAATTGGCTAACAATATAGTGCAAGATAATGTAGTAATTAATTATTTGCTTTAGGAGCTTTGTAAACTGTCTCTAAGCTTGTGTCTAAACTTGGGGTAGGAGCTAGAAGATATTCTCCAGTGAGGTTTTACAACAATTTCGCCATTATCAAATTATGAGTCTCTCTAGTGATGACAAAGATATTGCATTTCATTGCCAAGGCCTACCCTTTGCAAGGATGAACACATTACTTGGAAATCAGAACTAAAACATTCTTTGAATTCTCAATTGAAGGAAAAGCTCATGCCTTAAGAACAAGTTATATGGTAGAAGAGATTAAAGCATGTGATTCAACAAACAGAAAAGAGAGATGAGGCTGTAAATAAATATTATGCTCAACTTGTAGTTGTCATGGCCTCTTTAGAATATAAGCACCTCTGCTTTTTCGGTGCTTATCCCTCAGAAATATTTTCCATCAGGAATTCATACGAACGAAACCTCCTTTTTCAAGGAATACACACACAAGTTGCAAAAAACCCACTCAAGAAACCTTCTTTCTTAAGGCATTTCTTATCTGTAAGAAGCAGGAATAATATCCAAAGGTGGAGATCTAGGAATATAGCCAGAAGACGAATAATAAGATTAACAAGGCTGCAACTTTATATGCATAATGTTCTCCAACTATTTTGAACCATCATAACCACATAAATCTCCGTATTTTGTAATTGTTTGTTTTGTGGGTTCTTTTTATTTTTTGAATCTCACTGATTCTGAAAATAAGTACTTTTTGAGAATGTGTTACACTCATCTGCTAATAATTTCTTGTTTATGTAGTTTTTGTATTACATTTTTCTTTGGGGTGGTTGAACAAAACCACTACCATCCGATTGCTTTGAAAGCAATTGTCTCAAAAGATTGAGACAGAGGATTGGATTTGTGTCTTTTTTATATTTTATTTTTAGCAATGTTTTGTGTTGTTGAAACAGATGCTAATGGTTTTAACACTTTCTTTGAAACAATGTGTGAAAAAAAAAATACTTTTAAAACTCTAATTTTAATTCGACCAATGATTTAGTATTAGATACCTTAAATGTCTCTCCAAAAGTAAAACCACTCTAAAGGCCAGCCAACTCCAAACACTCAAACGTCGGTTTTGGTTTCATTCGGTAGATCCGATGGTTGTCCACCAGTACTCCATTTTCGTTCTCTACCCCTACACTGACCACCCAACACAATTGATGGGGTGGCATGGACATTACTTTGTAAAAAAGACAGAAAACAACTAAGTAAAAGAGAAGGCCCTTTCGAAGCAAAATGGAAAGGAAAAAATGTGAATCAAACAAGAAGGAAAAAGGAAGAGAGCAATTTCGTAATTAACATTGTTTATTTTATTAATGGAGTTGATTATCCTGATAGTGTTTCAAGTGCAAGCTAATGATCTTACCCGATCATCTCTCAACACCTTTTCACTTCCCAATTGCCTTCTCGATTCCTCTCAACTTGATCATAAAATGTTGTGCTATTATTTTATTGCCTTCAAAACAAACTTGGAAAATGTGAAAGTGAACATGGAGTTGGAAGCATTGAATTTAACGATTGTGTCACTTATCATTTTTTCTAATGTCCTTATAAGTTCCAATCACTTGTTGAAGGTAGTGACATCATAACTTATGCTCATGTTAAAAAGTGCATGAAATGGTGCTTTTCAAAAGGGAAGTTTGGTGTGAGATCTTTCTACAAGATCCTTACCCACAAATAATGAGACTATTTGTTTCCCTTGGAGGAGTATTTGGTGGACAAAGGCCTTATAGATAAAAAAACACAATCCTAATAATGTTATGGAATGATGAAGTATTTGGATTTTGAACTTGAACTAATATAATAATGTTCAGGAGTTGGCATATCATGACAACTTTACCAATACTTCTTTGAACATAAACCCTTCCAAACAGACATCACCTTTATAACATATCTTCACCAACTGAAACAGATTATTAGGTATATGACTATAATAAATACAGATAGCTATAACTATAACTACATAGTTTCCACTTTCCAGCGTAAATTGAAGACAAAATCCAAAACTATACTCAATTTTCATACTCTACTAATCACATAGATCATCTTCAATGCGTAAACACTAAACCTCGCAGGCACTTGCTTTACATGTGATTGGAGTGGCTAAAAATTTATTTATTTATTTATTTTGAAGGGAGTGAAGGATGCATGCTTGTCCATTGAAATCCATTGAGTTTCTTCAAGGACCAACAAAATTATCATTCGATTTTCATTTTTTAAAAAATAAAAAATAAAAACAATTTGAAAAAAGGGTCACCTTGCTGCGGGTCACCTTGTGATTTTTTTATAATATATTTTTTATTTTTTAATTTGAAATTAAGGGTAAATTTGAAAATTTAAAAAATAAAAGAAAAGAGTATAATTAATGGTCATTTTATCACTTTTTACGTTTAAAAATTATGGTGGACTCCATTGATTTAGTGAGGAATCAAAGAAAAAGCAAAATAGGACTTATACACAAGTCTTTGTATCACCTCCAATGGACCAATCCAACAGCTGTGATGCCAATTGTCTATCTCTCAAATGGCTAAAAATATAGTGCAACATAATGTAGTAATTAATTTTTTGCTTTAGGAGCTTTGTAAACTGTCTCTGAGCTTGTGTCTAAACTTGGGGTACGAGAAGATATTCTCCAGTGAGGTTTTACAACAATTACGCCATTATCAAATTAGGAGTCTCTCTCTCTCTCAAAAAAAAAAAAAATTAGGAGTCTCTCTAGTGATATAGAGATATTGCTTTTCATTGGCCTACCTTTGCAAGGATGAACACATTACTTCAGAAATCAGAACTAAAATATGCTTTTGAATTCTCAATTGAAGGAAAAGCTCATGCCTTAAGAACAAGTTATATAGGAGAAGAGATTAAAGCATGTGGTGGAACAAACAGAAAGAGAGGTTAGGCTGTAAATAAATATTATGCTCAATTTGTAGTTGTCATGGCCACTTTAGAATATAACCTCTGCTTTTTCAGTGCTTATCCCTCAGAAATCTTTTCCATCAGGAATTCATACGAAAGAAACCTCCTTTTTCAAGGAATACGCACACAAGTTGCGAAAAACCCACTCATGAAACCTTCTTTCTTAAGGCATTTCTTATCTGTAAGAAGCAGGAATAATATCCAAAGGTGGAGATCTAGGAATATAGCCAAAGGACGAATAATAAGATTAACAAGGCTGCAACTTTATATTCATAATGTTCTCCAACTATTTTGAACCATCATAACCACGTAAATCTGCGTATTTTCTAATTGTTTGTTTTGTGGATTCTTTTTATTTTTTAAATCTCACTGATTTTGAAAAATAAGTATTTTTTGAGTATGCGTATACTCATCTGCTAATAACTTCTTGTTTATGTAGTTTTGTATTACATTTTTCTTTGGAGTGGTTGAACAAAACCACTACCATCGGATTGCTTTGAAAGCAATTGTCTCAAAAGTTTGAGATAGGGGATTGGATTTATGTCTTTTTATTTTTATTTTTTTAGCAACGTGTTGTATTGTTGAAACATATGTTAATGGCTTTAACACTTTCTTTGAAACAGTGTGTTAAAAAAATACTGTTAAAACTCTAATTTTAAAGCAACCTATGATTTAATATTAGACATGTTAAATGTCTCTCCAAAATAAAACCACTCTAAAGGCCAGCCAACTCCAAACACTCAAACGTCCGTTTTGGTTTCATTCGGTAGATCCGATGGTTGTCCACTAGTACTCCATTTTGGTTCTCTACCCCTATGCTGACCATCCAACACAATTGATGGGGTGGCATGGAGATTGCTTTGTAAAAAAGACAGAAAACAAGTAAGAAAAAGAGAAGGCCCTTTTGAAGCAAAATGAAAAAGAAAAAATGTAAATCAAACAAGAAGGAAAAAGGAAGAGAGCAATTTCGTAATTAATATTGTTTATTTTATCAATGGAGTTGATTATCCTGATAGTATTTCAAGTGCAAGCTAATGAGCTTACCCAATCATCTCTCAACACCTCTTCACTTCCCATTGCCTTCTCGATTCTTCTCACTTGATCATAAAGGTCGTGTCTGCCTTCTATTTTGAGTGGAGTCTACCATAATTGGCCACGGAATCCAAAGCTCTATATAAAATGAAAAAAAAAACAATTTGAAAAAGAGTTCCATTTCCATAATTAATTTTTTTGCTTTAGAGTTTTGTAAACTGACTCTAAGCTTGTATCTAAACTTGGGGTAGGAAAAGATATTCTCCGGTGAGGTTGTAACAATTTCCATTATCAAATTAGAGTCTCTCCTAATTTGGAAAATATGAGGCTGAACTTGCAAGACTTTGTTTGTTTGCACAAGATTGGTTATCTTAGGTGTAATTTAAGCATATGATATAGAATTACAAATTGGTTCCGTTCTATTTTCTTTAGGGATTAAGAGTTAATGAACTCATTCTCTTTTCCTGTGCATATATACCCAATAGCCTAAAAAGTAGTACAGAGAGGTATTGATGAGAAAAAAAAGTCCTACAAGTGGTGCTGATGAACTTTATCGGATTCTGAAATCTTTTGTTTTTCCTGATCTTTTTCGTTTTTTTCTAAATTTTTTCATTTAGTTAAATTTTTCATTTTTTCATTTCGATAGAGAGAGCTGGATTCCGTAATTATGGTGGACCCCACTCAAAATAGAAGGCGACACGCATTATTTGACAAGAGAAGACTTGTAAACAAGTCTTTGTATATATATCAACGGCGATGAGAATGATGTGAATTACAGTGTATTGGGTCCAAGTAATCATGATTCATGATAGAAGAAAAGCATGGACATTCTCAATCGCCCTCTCTCCTCTTGTGGACATGTAAAAGAAAAAAAAGCATGCACATGCATCGAAGCCCCACAAGCGTCCCATCTTCATAGCAGTTTCAACTTCTTGCAATTTGCAACTTTTGAGACTCTTCAAGAGAAGAAACCTTTGCAACTTTCTTGCAACAACTTCTGCGTTTGAGAGCTTTGCTATCTTTGCATCCTTTCGTGATTCAATTTTCTTTTTCACAAAGAAAGCCATGCCAGTAGGAGAGATTTTCCTTGCTGCGTTCCTCCAAGTGCTGTTTGAAAAACTGCTGTCTCCGGAGTTGCTGAAGTTTGCACGTCGATACGTGGGACTTGAAGAAAAGCTGGGCAAGTGGAAGAAAACGTTGTCAAGAATTCAGGCCGTGCTTGATGATGCGGACGAGAAGCAACATACTAACGGGGCGGTGAAACAGTGGCTGGATGATCTTAGAGACTTGGCTTACGATGTGGAAGACATACTTGATGAGTTTGCCACGGAAGCTTCGCTATGCAAATTGAAGGAGAAAATCAGGCAGCACAAGTAAGGTACGAAAACTCATCCCTACTTGTTGTACTGGTTTGACTCACATGCTCTTAAGATCAACATTAGGCTGAGTCAAAGATCACTGAAATTACCAATCAATTTAACGATCTCGTGAAGCAAGAAGTTGATTTGAGATTGAAAGGAACTGCTGATGAGAGGTCATAGGAAAACTGGGACACTGCGCCAACATCTGTCATGAATGAACCTCGTGTTTATGGCAGGGACAAAGATAAAGAGGCTTTACTTGAACTGTTATGCGAGTGAAAAATGTAGGGATGCTCAACTCTCTGTGATTCCTATACTTGGTATGGGGGTTTAGGAAAGACAACTCTTGCCCAGTTTTTATTCAATGATGAAGAAGTGCAAAAATTTTTATCCAAAGTATGGGCTTGTGTTTCTGAAGATTTCGATGTTGACAGAGTCACAAAACAATTTTACAATCTCAACCTGAGAACTGTGATGGCAAGGATCAAATTGGTTGCAAGTCAAACTCCAAGAGAATCTAAAAGGTAAGAAGTTTCTAGTCGTTCTGGATGATCTTTGGAATGAGAAATACCATGACTGGACTATCCTATGTGCTCCTTTCCAATTAGGGCTCCAGGAAGTACAATTGTCATCACAACTCAAATGGGGAGTTTCATTCAACAGTGGGTACTGTTCCAGCTTACGATTTGCAGCTGTTACCAAAGGAGGCTTGCTTGTCTTGTTACCCAACATGCATTGGGGGCAAGCGATTTTAGTACACATCCAAACCTTCAAGATATTGGTGAGGAAATTGTTAAAAGGTGTAATGGGTTGCCTTTGGCAGCAAAAGCCCTCGGAGGCCTTCTACGCACTAAACATGATCCTAATGAGTGGAAGGATGTGTTGGAGAGCAAGATATGGAATATACCAGAAGAAAAAAGTGAAATTATTCCAGCTCTTATGTTGAGCTACCACCATCTACCTTCACATTTAAAGAGATGCTTTGGGTATTGTTCAATATTTCCAAAGGACTATGAATTTGAAGAGCAGCAATTAGTTCTATTATGGATGGCAGAAGGTCTAATTCAGCCACGAAAGGGGGACAAGCAACTAGAAGATTTGGGTAGCCAGTATTTTCGCGATCTATTATCAAGGTCCTTTTTCCAACAATCAAGTATGGAGAAATCACAATTTGTAATGCATGACCTCATCAACGATTTGGCTCAATGGGTTGCAGGAGACATATGCTTTAGAATGGAAGATAGAATTGAGAGCATCAACAAAGGAACAATTTCTAAAAAAGTTCGGCATTTGTCTTACCTTGGTGACTATTTTGATGGCCCTAAAAAGTTTGAGGTTTTTTCTGAACTCACGTGTCTACGTACCTTCATGCCTCTTATGCTACCTGGGATGGGGCATTGTTATTTGACTCATGATGTTCCTCTTAAATTGTTGCCAAAATTACTATGTTTAAGAGTACTCTCTTTGAGTGGGTATTGCATAGTTGAGCTACCGAATTCAATTGGTGATTTGAAGCATCTACGGTATCTTGACCTTTCTTACACTGATATTAGAGTTTTGCCTGAATCAACAACCACTCTTTGCAACTTACAGACATTGATATTGGAGAATGTCACTATCTAAAGGAATTGCCTTCCAAGTTGGGGAACCTAGTCACCTTGCGCCATCTCAACATTCTCAATGCAGATAAATTGGAAGGAATGCCCCCTCAAATAGGTAAATTAACATCTCTCCAAACATTGACTAATGTAATTGTGGGAAAAGACAATTGCTTCACATTAAAAGAGCTAGCTTCTTTGTTGCATCTTCGAGGACACTTATCATCTCGATTGGAGAATGCCATTGAATCCAAGGATGCAAGGGATGCTATTTAATTGAAAAGCTCAAACTTTCGCTTTGTGTTTGGAATGGAGTGTCAATGTGGACGAGTCAAAAGACGAACAAGTGAATTAGACGTACTTAACATGTTATTGCCTCACAAGACTTTGAAAGAGCTCACTATCAAGCACTATGGTGGTATAGAATTTTCAACTTGGTTAAAAGGTCCTTCATTTCCTAATATGGTGCTCTTAAGAATTGAAAATTGTAGAAAGTGCACATCATTGCCAAGTTGGCCAACTACCATTACTCAAAGATCTTTTCATTGAAGGCATGGCTACTGTGAAAAATGTTGGTCATGAGTTTTATGGGGAAGGTTGCTCACAAACCTTTAGATCTTTGGAGACTTTGTTTTGAGGATATGGAAGAATGGGAGAATTGGAGCCCTAATGGAGAGTTCCCACACCTGAGCTTTCTATTAAAATTGTCCCAAGCATTGGGGGCGTTACCAAACCACCTTCCTTCACTACAAAATGTTGTTATAGAAAGATGTGAGCAGTTGATAGTTTCAATTTCAAGCTTTCCAGAGCTTTGCAAATTAGAAATTGAAGGATCAAAAGGGGTGGTGTGCAAAAATAAAGTGGACTTCACCTCACTAAAGTTCAAGTCTCTTTCAACAATTTCAGAATTCAAATGTCCAATAGAAGGGTTTATGAATTTAGAAGATCTAACTATTGAAGATTGTGAGGAGCTAAAGCTTTTGTGGTCAAATGATGTGGGACTACTACAACCCCTCCCCCGTCTTCATAATATGATGGTTAGCAATTGTCAAAAACTAGTATCTTTGGTGGTAGAAGAAGTGAAAGAGCAACTGCAGCAACAGGGTACGTCATCCACACTCAATGGCATGGAATCTTTACCCAAGGCAGTGGTGTATAACAGCATGTGTCTTGAGAGTATTTCTATTACGGGATGTGATTCGCTTATGCACATAAGAGTAGGACAGCTACCTCCAACTCTAAAGAAGCTAATCGTAGTAAGTTGCAAGAAAATGCAGATTTTGCTGGACGGGGATGATACCATCAATTGTAGTAGCAGCAATTCTCTTCTTGAGTACTTGCTTATTTGTAGCTGTCCATCTCTCAAATCCTTAACATCCAGCAGAGAATTACCTGCAACACTTAAAAGGCTTGAAATGTGGCATTGTAAAATGCTGAAGTCAGTGGCGAAAAGCTTCCCTCACAACTCCTCTTTAGAAACAATTGATATTTGGGAGTGTAAAAACCTTAAATCCTTACCCATGGGCATACACAACCTTAGCCATCTACATCTTATTTCTATTAGAGGTTGCTCATCTCTTGTTTCCTTCCCGGACGGTGGGTTGCTCCCTCGCAACCTTAGAGAGCTGTTGATTGGCGATTGTGAGAAAATGCAGGCCCTACCCAACTGCATACACAACATCACATCTCTTCAAGAATTGAGAATAGGCAAATGTCCAGGCATTGTATCCATTCCAAAGAAGGTTTTCCCACCAACCTAACATCACTTAAAATCAGAGATTGCAACATCATTGAGTTGCTTGAGTGGGGATTGCACAAGCTTACCTCTCTTCAACATCTTGAGATTCAAGGTGGATGTCCGCATCTGGTATCCTTTCCAAGATGATGATGCCTGCCTCTCTAACCAGCCTCATCATCAGAAACTTCCGAATTTGAAATACTTATCTTCCAAAGGCTTTCGATACCTCTCCTCTCTTAAAACTCTGAGAATTGGTTGGTGCAAAAAGCTGATGTCCTTTCCAGATGACGGACTGCCTCCCTCACTCTTGGATCTTCGCATCGTTTGCTGTGAAAAGCTCACATCCTTTACAGAGGATGGTCTTCCTCCCTCACTCCAGCAACTTCATATTGCAAACTGTCCTCTGCTAAAAGAGCGCTCCAAGAAAGATCAAGGACGAGCATGGATCAAGATAGCCCACCTCCCTTGCGTTAAAATTGATGGTAGGTTCATCTATGACCCAGAACCAGAAGAGCAGGATCTGCCTGCAGACCCATATGATGTGTTTTATTCATAAGACAACTCTTTTGGTTGCCTTACATATAAACCCAAACGTCCGTCAGCTCCTTTGGTTGGGGGCTCTTTTTGATTTCCAATGACTCAAGGGTCTCCATCCCCTGAATGGGAGGCTCCTTTGAATGTTGGTGTTGGAAAGACGATCTTGCTGCTGCTGTTGTTGGTTTGATGAACGGCGACTGTTCTTGTTGGAGTTAACAGCATCACAAGTGTTTGTTAAAATGCTCAAGTGCCAAGCAGAGAGAAGGCTTTCGACCATTGAGTTTTTCATCACTATCTGCCATGTTGCTGACCATTACAGATTTGCGAATCATCACAAAAGGTATGTAACTGAATTTTTCTTCTTTGTATTGTTTCATCTTCAATCAATGAATACATTAATGGACACAAGAATAGTAAACATTTTTTCTAGTGAACTGAGTTTGGTAAAATGTTTTTTCTGAGTGGTTTTGCGCCAATAGCAAGAGAAAATCATATTATCAAGCATTTTCCATAATGTTTGAGATTTAGACCAGAAAATGGAAAAATATGATCATTCATCTGTCTGCATACTAATCAAATGCATTCCATTGCATTGGTGTTATCAATCAAAATTGAATAAATTGCATCTTAATTACATGTGTCACTATCTCTGTAATCTTCTATGACACTCTAATATGCATTCAATTTTTGATTATATCAAGTTTTAAAAAATTAATATAGAAATAAGTAAATACGCGTGTGTGTGAGAGAGACAGAGAGAGAGAGATTTTGAACAAAAAACAATTCTATTTGAGAGACTCTTTGTATATTCTGGTTATATTTGTTTGTGTGATAAGTTATAATTGTTATTGATTTTTCAGCTCATATTGTAAGAAGAGTGGCCTTCAGGAGCTAATATATCTCATCGAGGGTGACCCAAATTCTTCTGAAGCTGCTGAAAGCATCAAAAGGCTGTCTTACATCATTGAAATGGTGATTTTTATGCAATGATCTTATTCCATTCCATCTTAACGTATTTACATTGTTTCTGTCAATGCAATGATCTTATTTAGCCATGGATTATGGTCTTGATATAGAATGATCGATAGTTGGCCTATCTAATATACACGGTTGTATTTGAGCAAGCCATGTTCTTAATCCACACATTGTTTTCGGAAGTTCCAAACCACTGCATAATCGATTATTATTGTTGAATGATTTATCAAAATACATTTGCTTCTCATGTTAGACAATTTGCTTTATTTTTCCATTGCCATTTTCTGGTATTCTGTCTCATGTTAATTGGCAAAGAAACTTTGCGGCATGGGTACAGGAAACCCCAACCCACCCAATGACCTTTCATTTTTATTTTATTTTATTTTAGTTTTGGGTGAGTCCTAAAGTCATAGAATTACTTTCTAATATCTGTTCTCCAATTTTCTCCGTGTGCCTTGTAGGTTTAATTATTAGAGAAATTCTGGTGGGATTTGATGTGCAGATAACATTAATGGCTCTTTTTCATTGAATTTTTCAAAAGGTGCCAAGATTTGAGTAAAATGAGAGTCATGGTGCATTTGCCATTCATCTCAAGTAGGTATGAATGTTTTAGTGGGAAGGAAACACTAGCCTATGAAAGTCTTGATGGTCATTTGAGTCAATCCATGTTGATGAGAAATGTCTGTTTACTTACACAGCATCATTTCGATACTGTTTGTAATGAATTCAATGACACAAATTGAATGGTTTTCTGACTACACATTCTATTGCATTTGTGCTTCTATAGAAACATATTGGCCGCATAAAAATTGTGCACCTGGACTAAGAGACGTGAAAATTGCCCTTAAATTTTGATCTATTTATTTCTGGATGTGTTCTTGTCCTCACTTATTGAAACCTTAAGTTTCTTGAGTTTTTTTAGCTATGAAAGAACCATTGGAAAGTGTAAATGTGGTATTATACCATTTGTAGAATCAGGTTCTTTTATCTACAGGCCTACAACCCCCAAGCATATTATCTCAATATATGACTTAATTTTAAATGAAGAACTAGATTTTTCAGTCACAATTGGGTGGATAATTTTGTATATATTCCTAATTTTTGAATGCAAGTCCCACAGATTACAGAGGAGGTTGTCATTCTGTTTTGGCTATATATCTCTTGCCCATTCCTAAATTGGAAGAATGAGAATGAGGGGATCATGTTTGATTTCCAATGCATTCTGGATCTCTACCCCAGAATGGGAGGCTCCTTTGATTGTCTTCTGAATGTTATTGTTGGAAAGACCCTCTTGCTGCTGTTTGGTGAACATGCAGACTATTCTTCTTGGAGTTAACGGCATCACAAATGTTTGTTAAAATGCCCAAACGACCAAGCGAAGAGAGAAGGCTTTCGACCATTGAGTTTTTCATCATTAATTGCCAAGTTGCTGATCATTACAGATTTGCAAATCATTACAAAATGTTATGTAACTGACTTTTTTTCTTCTTTGTATTGTTTCCTCCTGAATCAAAAAATACATTAATGGACACAAGAATGGTAAACATTTTCGGTGAACTGAGATTGGTGAATTGTTTTTTTGTGAGTGGTTTTTCACCAATAGCAAGAGAAAATCATATAATCAAGCCTTTTTTCCAACATGTCTGAGCTTTGGACCATAAAATGGAAAAATATCTCATTTTGACCTTTCATGTGTGTGCAAAATAATCAAATGCATTCCATCGCATTGGTGTTATCAATCAAAATTTGAATAAATAACATCTTAGTTACATAGGTCACTCTCTCTGTATTCTTATTGGAGGGAAAAGAATATTTATTAACTAGCTTGTAGTGTATATGACATACTCTAATATGCATTTGATTTTTCATTATATCATACTTTGAAAAGTTAATATACAAACAATCCTGTGTGTGTGAGAGAGAGAGATTGAACATAAAATCAGTTCTATTCAAGAGACTCTGTATATTCTGTTTATATATGTTTGTATGAAAAGTTATGATTCTCATTGTCATCCTGACATTTTTGGGTGTTAAATTGTAGGTTGTGAGAGGTGTGGACTTGCAGCTAATATATCTCATCGAGGGTGGCCTAAAGTTCTTCTGAAGCTGCCGAGAGCATCAAAACAGCTTAAGCATTTTTATAAAAAGTATGTCAAAGAGCCTGGTTTCTTTTTACCATATATATGAAACTTTGTATGGGAGATTGAACCTTGTCCTGTATATCATCGTAATCATGATCAATTTGTGATGATTTGATTTCTCCCTCCATTCCAAAATGAATGTCCAGGTTTCAAATCAAGCAATTCTGAATGAAGATTGGGTACAATACTCAAAATAATTTTCCCAATATCATAGGTGGGCAAATTTTTTAATGAATGCCTTATTTGCTATTTAAGTAGGCGAAGAGTTATGCGAAAAGATGTATAGGGAGTCTTCTTATTTTGACCTTCATTTGGCATATGGTGTTGTGCTTTTTAGCCTTTATAGCGTATCTGTAAACTTTTTTATTTTTTTATTTATTTTTATTGAATTTATTATTAGTCCTTTGATTTTTGCTGCATGCTACTTTGGAATGGGTTGAATTGTTATTAGACATTACTTTGATTTGTAGAACAAAAGAAGAATAGGTTGGTTATGATGCTCTATACCCTATCTTGCTATTAGCTAGAACGTATGGAATAAGAATCGACGATACAGGACATAGATTCTTTATCCTAGATTGAATTGGCAAAGTAATCCTTGCCTGAAGAATGACCGGGGCAGTTTTTGATTGGATTGATTATTTGAAGTTATGAGACATTGATTCTTTCAATGGTCAATTGAGCAACCGGAGTGGATAGTATGATGGCTTTGCCTCCTCACATTTCGTCTTGTGCCTTGTAGTAGTTTACAACAGAAATTTTGGAGGGATTAGATGTACAGAGAACATTAATGGCTCTTTTTCCGTTGAACTTTTCAATAGTTGCCTAGACCTAGATAAATGACAGTCAGCGATGCATTAGCAATTCATCTCATGCAGTATGAACGTTTTTGTGGGAAGTAAAATCCATGTTGATGAGAAATGTCTGTTTACTTATACAACATGATTTCAATACTATTCGTAATGAATTCAATGACACAAATCGAATGGTTTTCTAACTGCACATTCTATTGTATTTATGCTTTTATAGAAATACATTGGCTGCACAAAAATTGTGCACTTGGGAACTGCACAATCTATTGCATTTGTGCTTTATAGAAACATTGGCTGCACAAAAATTGTGCACCTAGGACTTAGAGACGTGAAAATTGCCCTTAAATTCTATTTCTAGATGTGTTCTTGTCCTTCATGTATTGGAACCTAAAGTTTTTAGTTGTGAAAGAACCATTGGAAAATGTAAATGTGGTTTTATACCATTTGTAGAACTGGGTTACCCTTGGGTATATATATTTCAATATATGACTTCAATTTTAAATGAAGAACTAGATTTTTTAGTCACAATCAGGTGAATAATTTTGTATATATCCCTAATTTTTGAATGCAGGTCCCGCATATTACAGAGGAGGTTGTCATTATGTACCCAGCACTTCTCTCTTGCCCATTCCTACTCTCTTCTTGTGAGTTCCTTTTTATTTCTTTTGTTAACTTTATATTAGCATGTCAACGAATGCCTTTTGAAAGAGTGTGTGCTTAAGAATTGTTATTGTAAATCAGAAAGCTTTATACTACTCACTATGGCTTCAACTATTTGTTTTTGACTAGAAGAAAGATACAAGTGCAAGAGAGGAGATGCCTAGGAGGCAGACTAAAGATGTGATGGTTCAATTGCTAGTGGTAATATTGTGGTGTGACTTGTTTTCAAATCAAGTCAGCGGCGGATTCGAACTATTTGAAGTCCTTATTCATCATATTGTATTCCTATTTTTCAATCGCCTTTTCTACTCTTATTTTTAGTCTTTATTCTGGATCCTCATATTATGCAATGTGACTGAGAGTAGCTGTTTATGTATTGTAGAAAAGGTTTTGATGTTAAACAATGCTTTGTATATTAGTCATGACTTGGATTTATTTCACATTCATTTAATGAAATATTTGGAAAAGACATGTTCCTAAGCCAATCGATCTTGTTCAATTCAATTTGGACATTGATGGCATGATTATCTGAATTAAGGATGACATTTTCACACCATTTCAGCCTTCACATCTGTCTGCAGATAAAATTGGACACACAGAATACAGAATGAGTAAAAGGCAAAAATAATCTGAGATGCAAACATAAAAACATCCCTATGTTGATTTCATAAAAGGTGGAAAATGAGAAGATTAAAGCCTTAATAAAATGTCTAGGATTATTGAAGAACAAGCCGTATAGAGCATATAGATTCAACCATTGCAGAATTTTGATTTCAAATGACACAAACTTAGAAGCTTACAGTTTCTAATATAAATGTTGTGATAAGAACAAAAGAGAAGTAGCTCCCCAAGACACTTTCAAAAATTGAATGAAATGATGAGTATGGGATATATATCCCATTGTCCACTGAAGCTCATCATGTAATCAAAGAGTTTGGGAAATATTTGAACAAAACGCATCAAGATTTATTATTTGTAAACAAGTCCCAAGATATTTTGTGGTGGTGGAAGGTACTCCATCTCTTCTGTTAGTGACCACAATCTTTCGTAAGGAACCTTGAGTTTTGATGATGCGGAAACTATCTTCAACTATCATTGTATCTGAATTTACAAACTGCAAAAGAGAAGAAAATGATTGAGACAATTTATGTGTACGAGGGTAGATTCTAGCTTGAAGTGCATGCAAACTCACCTCTAAGTTTAATTCTTTCTTTGTTGCATGCCCTCTCAGATATCCAAACTGGGAAATCCTAGATACACTCTAGCTATCCACCTGTGTCAAGGGACAATACCAAGTTCACTTATCAAACATATGCATGCAAGCATGATATGCGGGGAAAAAGAGGACTTGTCCAGAGTAAATATAGCCATACCAATAACTGCGTGCACCGGGGCACTATGATTGCTGTGACCATATGTGTCTATCCCATGTTTATCTTTTCTAGGCAAAGCCTTGCATTCGTTTTGGTAAACTGAGCAGGATCTCTCATAATTATGGACATGACCAAAGAGAACCTAATCAACCTGGTTGATAGAAACCAAAGAAAACCAATTTCATACCAAGTCAAGCAAGGGAAGAGTACATTTCATAGTCAAAGAAAAGATCACTAGTTAGGCCAAAGGGACTTGCTTTGTTTTCCGTGAGTAACAGTTCTAATTCCTCCACAAAATTTTCATCAATGTTAAAGACACCATCTGAGGAAGAATACATTGGTCTATGCCTGCAATTTACAAATGATACAGTTTATTCTAATGTATGAAATTTTGAGTGTTAGCTCGAAAGATAGTTTAATGCTATATACACATTTTAAATAAAGAAAGCCACAGGCACAATATAAATTATATTCCAATGTCATGAGTTCACCTCTCGCTTTGAAAGGGGATGTTGATTTAAGAAGAGAAGGATTTTATGAGGATTTAACCTATATGAAAATAATTGTTAAAACATCGAGGCATTGCTATAGTTATATCTGAATTAAGGTGGTGTTCTAACATCCATATTAAAACGCGTGATATGAAGACTCTCATATTATCTGCCCCTACTATTATGTGAGGCAGGAATTGCCTTTCATCAAAACTGTTTGGATCTACGGTGTCCAGCTAGTTAGTAATGTAGGTATAGTTAATTATATAAGTAAGAATAGTACAATACACCAGGTCAAGAAAAATTACTTTGCAGGTGAAATTAAGTTCACCTTAATAAGGGTTCATTTCATGAGTTTGTTACATAAATTGCAGGATTTGAATAATTTGAAATGTCAGGGAAAGTGTTTGCCTATGACGCAGTAATAAGGCAAAAGAGGAACTCTTGTTGATTGGGGAAATCGAGTAACTTTCACATTAATAGGCTCTTCTTCTTATTTTATTTTATTTTTACTTTTTTCAATGTAAAGGAAAGTTCAAATGCTATGAAGAAACAGGGTAAATGAGGCTATTTTCACAGGGAAATTGAATGCAAGCATGCAACCCTTAATAATATAACATTATGTGGTGGAGTTAGACAGGAAATCATTCATGGGTAACGCCACACAAATTCACTTGTAGTCTTTCCAAGTATGATTAAGTAGATTTTATATTTGCCTAAGAAACATGTTGTGCATACACTTGTGAGATTTGTGTCCCACATTGAGAAAGCCTATTAGCTTAGGCTTTTGGGCTAGAAATGGTGTCCTAATATGTACATTAATTTACTCTTGTTTGACTCTCCTTGGTGTTTCTCTCCCAACAAAACAATTTGGATGTTTTGGAACTTGGGTTTGTATGTTTGTTAATTTTCCTGTTTGGGAATTTTATATTTGCCATTTGTGATGCATATGTGTAAGAAGCTCTCGTTGTGTCTGGACTTTGAACGTTGGCATTGGAGATCTTGTTGCTCCTATTTCTTAATGTTCTTCTTGCTGGTTCACTTAACAGCGTACAAGTGTCTATTATATATTGGTCCTAAAGCTTGTTGATGAAAGCAAAAGCACTCTGCTTCATTGGTTACAGTAGACCATCACATTAGCAATGTGAATGGGATGGGCAGTTTGTGTATGTACCGTAGAAAAGCTTTTGAGAATAACCAAGGCCATGAAAGAAGGTGATTACAGTTGAGCAAAATAGCAGGCTCTCTTTTGCTTTTACAGCTAACAATTAGGTCATACAGATTAGACAGGACACAACCTACTAGAGTTATGGTGCCTATGCTTATGGAAAAATTGGGATAAGGCTTGTTAGTGTAAATTCTTTGTAATGGATGAGCTAAGCAATGAGGAGAAACTTAGTAGTAGTTCATTTGAAATCTGAAATTTCTTGTAATGATGTTTATTTTAGTTATTTTTCCATTGTATTGGAATGAATACATAAAGTTGAAAGTTACAGTTTTTTGGTCCAGTTTAAGTTCTTCAAATTACATGTTTAGTTATAAAATTGAGGTCCTCTACAAATGCTTGAGTGTTTAGTTGAGGTTATTTGGGATTGAATTTAGAGTAATTGAGAATTTAAAATGCATAATTTTATTTATTTTTTCTATTTAGAGGAAAGAAATGTTAGAAGGTGGCTTGTGATTGGTATCATCACAACAAAGAAAAATGGAAAGGGTATGAAGGGGCCATGACCCACAAAATTTTAAATGAATAAATGGTATGACAATTAGCACTACATATGCTCAAATGTTACATTCTTATTACCCATTTTTTGCCAGTAAATTCTCTCAAGTTGCCTTTTAAATGGAGGCTTTGAGCTATACTATATTAATTCTATATATTTGATGAACACTCTTCCATTATTCTTTTAAATTTTCAATTATTAATTTTTCTTCTTCGTTCACGCTTGAAAAAGAAAATCGCTTTTGACTTTATTAATGCATGCTTAAGGCTTCTTTCTGAAACACAGGAAGAAGAAACCTTCTGAAAGAAAAGAAGCCTTAAGCATGCATTTAGTAAAAGTCAAAAGCTAATTTTTTTTTTTTCAAACGTGAGACAGAGGAAGAAGAAACTGAGCCAATAATTTTTGCCTTCTAAACTCTTTGTTTCATATTGGCGCAAACTTTTGCAGTTTCTGAGAATTTAAGAGGGAATTTCTTTTTTTTTCCAAATTTGATCCCTGTCCCTTAAATAGCATTTATGATTTATCGGTATTCTAAAAGTAAGTCAAAATCAGAGGGAAATCAATTTTATCAAAGTGGCTCAATTTGAGTCGTTAGATATCATCAATGGCCAGCATTAGAGAATTCGAGGGCCTCGAATTTTATACTAATTTGAGGGGATCCTGGTCCGTACTAATTGACATTTCCCAATAAAACCGTTTGTAATAGTTTTTATGGGTGTACTAATTGATCTTGGCTGGAAGGCATGACTTGAATGAAAAGTCAATTAACTGGAGTATTATCAAATTGTGAAAGGCCGCAATTTTTAAACAACCGGCTCTTTTAATAAGATTCTTTCTCATAATAAATCATTTAACAAATTAAAATATCTTTATTTTAATAGAGTTTCTTAATCAAGCCATTTAGTTCCTATATATAATCAGAAAATAGGTAAAGAGTTTAATTTCTTAATTAATCACAAATGGAGTTTCTACTTAAGCTGCAGATTTTATTGTTTTCTTATTATTATTATTATTATTTTTTGTTAAAAAAAAAAAAAGCTATCTTTCTTGCATCTTGGGGTCTTATTTATTTATTTTTTCTTTCCATTTAAATCATTTATCCTTCTTCTTTTCGTTATTTTTCTTCCTATTTGCTAGAGCAAATATGTTTTATTATTATTATTCTTTTTTCTTTTTTCTTTTTTGCAGAAAGTTATTATTGGATGAATCCCTATCATGTTACGGAGTAGTTGTTGTGTCTTACATGGAAAATATGAGGCTGAACTTGTTAAGACATTGTTTGTTTGCAAACTCTTTCTTTCCCCTGTTTTGTGCTTCTAGGATCCTTTTCCTGTATCACGGTAAACTCCAATGTCCTAATTATATGTATGAATATTTTAAAGATGTGTGTTAGGCTATGTGGAGCTTGATTTTGTATCTGACCTGGTTTAAATGATATTTTTATTTTTATTTTTGTAAAAAAAATTTATAAGGCTTAGTTCATAGAGCAAAGGCGCCTCTGGTATAGTTTCTCTAAAAAATAGTAAAATTTCCTTGAAACTCAATAGACGTAGCCCTTAGTGATGAAGCACGTAAATCTCCGTATTTTGTAATTGTTTGTTTTATCCCTTTTTTTTTTTTTTGAATTGAATTTGAGATATGATAGATTTTTCTAACCACGTGTACTAAAAATCTGAACTTTTTTTTTTCTTCTATACAAATAGATGTTGATACTTATTTTTTGTGATTTTCTATGTAGTTTAAGAACTTTGATTAATGTAAGTGTTGTGTTTTTGAGTATTTGTTGAGTGAATACTTGTATGATTTAGTTGTTCTCTATGTAACTAATAAAGTTCATAAGTTATTAAAAGAAAAAAGAAAAAAAAAAATCAAAGTTATCAATGACTCTGCCTTTGTCATCATTGAGTGACATTTGAAAGAGTGCTCAACGACTCTGTTTCACAATCGCTTCAATTGAACTCTCTGTTTTTTACTAAGATGTGATTACTTAGTTTGGGGCAGCTGAGTTTTGTTAATTCCCTCATACTAAACAAGGATTGATAGGTCATTAAGCTTGTTAAAATGCTCTTATTACTCCAAATTAAGGATAACATCTTTCAAACCAATTAAGTTGTCATAGTTGTCTGTAGACAAAATTGGATGCAACAACTAGTGTTTGAGATGTAAACATAAAAACACCCCCTTAATTTGTTGATATCATATGATGTTTAGGAAATGTTGGTGGAATGTTTGACAAACGGCAAGATCAATTCATTATTAGCTCTAATTTAACCATATTATACAATTGCTATTTTCTAATTTAATTGTCTGCTCCTCTCCATTTCCTTTGAAATGGAGAGGATCCTTCTGCGTGCTATTGATGGTTGGGTGGTGGAGTTGCTTTTATGATGTTTAGATGGTGCTGGTGGAAATGCTTTATTTTATTTTAAATTTTGTTGTGGGATGGTTTTCTTTTTTTGGGGTAGGGTAGGGAATGGGTTTCGGTTGGTGGTGATGTTCTTTTGAAATAAAAATTATTTGCTTTATTTTTTCTTATTTATTCAACTGTTATGAAAAGCGCATCAAGAAAAAGAATTAAGACGTGGTCTATGTGTAAAACCAATGAATTTCGAGGTCCGGTAAAAGATTCATAACTACTTTCTTTTTTTTTTCTTTTTTTTTTCTCTCTCTCTCTTTGCGCGTAGACAAATATATCCTTTCAGGACTTGTTCCCAAAGCCTCCTTCCTTGATATGTAATTTATGCATTAAGCTTGTCTAACTCTTTCAATTTGTGTTGATGGCATTGTAGATTTGTGGGATCTTTGGACTTGGTGTGGAAATATAACAACTCTTTTTTTTATTGCTCTTTTTGTTGATGTCTCTGTTGAGTTATAATGATATGAACAATGGCGGAGCCAGACTATATATATTGGGGGTGTCGCCAAAAATTTTTTTAATGTTCTAAAATTTGTTTCCACCATAAAAATTTGATAATTCACACAAAAATTAAGGTTAAATGCATAAAATTAACCTTGGAGCGTCAAAGAGAAAGAGTTTGAGAGGGACTGAGGGAGAGAGAGAGAAGAGAAGGAGAAAGAACTCATAAGAAATATGAGAAAGGGGAGGATAAAAAAACAATTTTTTTTTTAAGAAATATGTTATTAAAGCTTTCTTAGGGTGATTGAGAGTACGCTAATCTTATTTGGTTATGCGTTACACTCATCATCTGCTAATAACTTCTTGTTTATGTAGTTTTTGTATTACATTTTTCTTGGGAGTGGTTGAACAAAACCACTACCTGTTGGGAAAATTGGTAATTTAATTGGCAACCAATTTCCCACCAGTCCTTTATGCGGAAGACAAGCTTGGAAATAAAGCACACAAGAATATACACCAATCACACATACACAAATAGTTTACGTGGTTCGGCAATATGCCTACGTCCACGGGCCGTAATCCGATCTTCTTATTTACTATTGAGAAATATTGAGTACAATGGTACAAGCTTAAACCGTTCAAGTTTAATATCCCAAACCCAAGCCCTTTAACCCTTGTACACCTCACTCAACTGTACCTCTCAAATACCCAGTAAAGAACAACTCTACACTTTGTAAATGCTACAAAGTGCTCTCACCAATTTGGATTTCCCATATCCCCTCAACCAAGGACTACACGTCCCTGCATGTCCTTTTATAGAGGCTTAATCACAAAAATAGGAGAACCGTTTAAATCCAATTGTTGTAGGGAAAACAAAACCATCATGAATACAAACTCTTATCCATGATGAAGATAAACAGTGCAACCCACAAGTTTATCTACACATGTTTTCTCCAAAAATCCAATTCCAAGTTGTTCTTGGACTCCTTTTGAAACTAACATTATCCTCTTATAGATAAATAGGACTTAAGTCCACCAACTTAAATATTTATACTTTCCAGCAATTATCTTCACACTTGTTGACAATTTGAGTCAATTCTCAACACTACCATTCAATTGCTTTGAAAGCAATTGTCTCATAGAAGTTTGAGACAGGGGATTGGATTTGTGTCTTATTATTTTTATTTTTAGCTAAGTTTTGTTTTGTTGAAACATATGTCAATGGTTTTAACATTTTCGTTGAAACAATGTGAAAAAAAAATACTCTTAAAACTAATGATCTTACCCAATCCTCTCTCAACACCTCTTCACTTCCCAATTGCCTTCTCGATTCCTCTCAACTTGATCTTAAAGGTCGTGCTGGCATATTATTTTATTTCCTTCAAAATGAACTTGGAAAATGTGCATGGAACCATGGAGTTGGAAGCATTGAATTTAACGATTGTGTCACTTATCATTTTTTCTAATGCCCTTATAAGTTCCAATCACATGTTGAAGGTAGTGACATCATAGTTTATGCTCGTGTTAAAAAGTGCATAAAATTGTGCTTTTCAAAAGGGGAAGTTCCCAGAGTCGAGTATGGAGCGTGTTTATTCAACTTTATGAAAAGCGCATCAAATACAAGAGTCATTGTTGAGATGTAGTCTATATGTAAAACCAATGAGCCTCCAAGTCTGGTAAAAGATTCGTAACGACTTCCTTTTCACAATTGACAATTTCATAAATAAAATTCAATTCTGTTCCATGCTACACTCTTTCCAACTTTTGTAGCTACTTTTGTAGGAATAGCAAGTGCTGCATATAATAAGCTAAACAATTACAAACAATTACAAACATTGCAGGAAATGTTTATTCTGTTCAACTTTAATGGTTTAAACAATTATAATAAGCTTTATTTTCTTTTAAGAGCTACCTTAATGGTTCAATAGTAATAACTAGTGTTGTCAATGAGATAGAACACAGCCCTGCAACTACAAGTGGGGCTTTATTGGATTGTGAAAATATTTTTCTTTGTTTCTTTGCCTTTTTTCTTTTTTATTGGTAGGGAGTGAGAGAGAGCTTCCTTTTTTATGGTGAACTCCCCTGATTTAGTGAGGAATTAAAGAAAAAGCAAAATAGAAAGCTGTCGGTTGCATTATTTGACAAGGAGAGAAGACTTGTACACAAGTGTTTGTATCACCACCAATGGACCAATCTATTAAAATAGCTAAAGAAATATGAGAATAAGCTGAATATTATATTTCTGTGTGTTTTGAACTGTATATAAAGGGGCCTATTTATAGTTGAATAAGGCCGTATAAATTAGGAAATACAATCACACATAAAGACAGAATAATATCAACATAAATACAGGGAAAATAATATCAAATCAGCAATTATGGAGATTATCAAAATATATTCAGAATATATTCTAACACAATCCAACAACTGTGATGACAATTGTCTCTCTCTCAAATGGCTAAAAATATAGTGCAAGATAATGTAGTAATTAATTATTTGCTTATGGAGCTTTGTAAACTATCTCTAAGCTTGTGTGTAAACTTGGGGTGGGAGAAGATATTCTCCTGAGGTTTTACAGAATTTCGCCATCATCAAATTAGAGTCTCTAGTGTCTTATATGGAAAATATGAGGCGAACATGCAAGACTTTGTTTGTTTTGCACAAGATTCAAATACCAAGCTTTTTCTTGCCCCTGCTTTGTGCTCGTGGGATCCTTTTCCTATATCATGCTAGATTCCTTCCAATGTCCTAATTATATGTATAAAGATTTTAGAGGTGTGTGTTAGGCTATGTGGAGCTGATTTTACATCCACCATATTTAAATGAGATTTTTTAAGGCTTAATCCATAGATCGAGGCGCCTTTAGTTATGAAACACGAAATCTCTATATTTTATAATTGTTGGTTTGTGTGTTCTTTTAATTTTTCATGTTTTTGAATCTCACTAATTCTGAGAATTGAGAAATATGATAAATTTTCTAATAAGGCGTACTAAAAATCTGAATTATTTTCTTTTTCCTACATGTTGATACTTTTTTTTTGCCATTTTCTATGTAGTTTCAGAACTTTAATTAATGTAAGTATTGTGTTTTTGAGTATTTGTTGATTGAATAGTTGTATGATATAGGAGTTTTAGTTGTTCTATATGTAACAATAGCAACTATATGAATAAAGTTCAAAAGGTTAAAAAAAAAAAAAAAACTCGAAGTTATCAACGACGTACTCCATCAAATTACCATCTTATAACATTTTCTCCTAGGGGTGCCAATGCGGTTACGGTTAGCGGTTAGTGGCAATAACCGCTAACCGTAACCACCCTAGCGGTTAGTAGATTTCATTAACCGCAACCGCTAACCGCCTAACGGTTAGCGGTTAGCGGTTAACCGTGTTAGCGTTAATGAAATAGATAACCGCTAACCGCTTTTTCAAAATTGGGCTTTTTTTAGGCTTTTTTTTTGGCTTTTTAGTTTTTTTTGTCTCAATTACTATAAAAAGAGCCCATATTGAAAAATAAAAAACATTTGACCTCAAATTTATATTTACTTAAAAAAAAAACTTAAATATTAAATCATAACCGGTTAACTTTAAATAAATATAAAAATAACAAACACAACATATAAAAAAAAAAAAAAGCTCAACACAACTTTCACAACATATTTAAAAATAAAAGCTCAACACAACTGTTACAACGTATAAAAAAAAGGTTCAACACAACATATTAAAGAAGTTTAAATAAAACATTAAATGATACAAATAAAACATTAAAACTTCATCAAAGATTGTTCCTTTGAAATTATGGGATCGATTGAGTTCAAGGATGACTCTCTGGGTCTGGGGGGAGGTTGCTCATTGAGTCTTCAGTCGATATTTGAAGAGTGAGAGAGAGAGAGAGAAATGGGCAAATGCCGCGTGAGACTCTGAGAGTTTGAGAGAAATGGCCAAATGGGGGTTTTAACTTTTAGGGTTAGAATTAGAAAGAGATAAATATATATAACTGCAAAATGGTGTAGTTTTGCTTTCTTTCTTTTTTTCTTTCTTTTTTTTAATGATTTAAGATTAAAATTGTTCAAAAAATTGTCAATTTTTTTTAAAAAAAATACATTAATACTTTAATTATTGTTATAAGTATCACATTGTTGAATTTAATATCAATTACTTAATTTGATATTATATACTATATAGTCATATAATCTTAATAAATAATAATTAAATTAGATAATAAGATTAATGATTTAAATTATGAATTATATTTACTTAATCAAATTTGAGATCCTTTAGTCTTAATAGTTCAATTATTGTTGAATATGAACTTTATGTTATATAGATGATAACATAAACTAAGTCTCTAGATTATATATATATATATATAAAAGTATTAGCATGAACTTGAGACTCTCTCTTTGATTGAGAATTGAGATAGATTTTGCTACCCTTTTAACTTATATTAGTATGAACTTGCATACTTATAAGTTATAATCATATAAAATTATAAATTATAGTGATAATATATTAACACTTAAATTGTAATTTAATTATCTAAAACAAAAATGTGATTTAATTATTAATGATTAATTAATTATGTTATATGTATAAATATTATTATATTTATAATTATAAAATATAATATATTTAGCGGTTAGCGGTCGTTAGTGGAGTTATAGCGTTATAGTTATAGCGGTTATTTATAGCGGTTAGGCGGTTAGGCGGTTGGCGGTTATAGCGGTTACGGTTGGCGATTTATTAACACGCCGCATTACCCCTATTTTCTCCCATTCCATCAGTCAAAGAAGTTAAAATTAACGATTAACGGTCATGTGACTTGTATGTCCCATTTTAAATTTTTTTCCTCTCACTTTTGTCCTCACTTCAGATCAATAAAATGATGCTTCTACCCTCCTAAACCCTAATCCAACACATGAGAAGTGAGGGCAAAAGTGGAAAGAAAAAAAATTTAAAATGGCACATGTAAGTCACATGACCATTGACAGTTAATTTTAACCCGTTTGACAGACAAAAAAAAGGAAAAATATCATAAGATGGTAGTTTGATGGGGTTAAGTGTCATAGTTGGTAATTCATAGAAAAAAAATGTCTAGGCATTATAGTTCATAGGGACAAAATGTAATTACCTCTTAATTTTTTTTCTTTTAACAAAGACTCGATCTGTTCAAATGGTTGATGTGTCACTTTCACATCAGCCCAATAAAATGAAGGCCTAACATTTAGCATTGCTCGTCATATAGGATCAAATTGCTTCAAGTAACATGGTTGTGTTCATGAGTGCTACTACGTACTGAGATGGGTAACTGTCTACTTTGTCTTTGTTTCTCTTTGGGAGTTTTTCTTTTTGTTGATGCACAATTTCTGGTTGATGACGTGGCACGCTTGTTAGACTCCTGGTTTGAATGCTCCGAGTATGAATACCTGCACAATGAGGAAGACAATAGGATCGAAGAGAGACCGGGGGTGAGCCAGCGGGGCCACTCCGATGCCTAAGTCAGTGTTTGCTATAGAGTAACGAGAAAGCAATAATGTGTAGAGAGAGCAAGAAATTGCCTTACCAGAGTGTGTAATATGACTTGCATTATATAGGCATGGAGTGGTAGTCCCCTAACCAATGACTGACTCTTCCCTGATTTGCTGTGAGGCAATCTATTATCGAGTGATTTGAGTAGTCATCCGTTCCTTGATCTTCGAAGATTAGGATAGGATTTGGTTGTTGGCATTTGAATTTTGAATTCCTGTTGATAGAATATTTCATTCCGGGTTTCCAGGTGCTCAACATTTGAATTGGATGGATAAGATCACATCTCACGTCATTCAAAAGGATTCGAATTTTCGATCCCTAAATTTCCAGGTCTCGGATGCAAAGACCTTAAATTCAAGAGCCTTGGATGTGGGGGTCTCGGAGTTATCGAGTGTGAGTCTCAGAGTTCTCGAATTCGAGTCCTTGGTCTCGGAACATAGTCTCGGATTCGAGACATGGTCTCGGAGGCCTGAGGCCTGAGACGTTCTCGGACTTAGACTTGTTTGGGATTTGACTTGGGCCAGCGAACTATTGGGCTTGCATGAGGTTGATCCATGACCCAACACTTTTCACTTTGATTCTGAGTTTTAAAACCAATTTTATTTTTAACTTTAAAAATTGTGTGTTTTATTAAGTTTATAAGAAGTGAAAAGAGTTCTAGAAAAGTTTACGAGACAGCTAGCCCAATGATATTTGCTTTGGCAAAAAAGTCTAGCTACCTTGTAACAATTGCAAGCCTTTTATATAGTATGAACAAAGTGTATTGACTATGTATGCAGGACACTAATCATCAATGTAGAACAAATTTTGTTAAACTAATTAAAGACATCACATGATTCACTTCCTTTGTCCCCTAACTAGAGGGACGGTCTGTTGGGAGGTTGCAAGAATGACATGAACTTTTCATTCTTCCATCCATTGTAATACCTAAAGCCTTTTGACGACTTTGATATTGGGCAAGGTTTCATCCCCCCTTAACGCTTGGGGGCATGCGGTCTCACCACCTTCCGAATGGTCAAGAGTTCTTGCACCACCTCCTGATGGCTCGAGGGGTGGTGCAACCACTCCTTGGGGTTGCCAACCACCACATTCAAATGGCGAGAGAGTGGTCAATGCACCAAATCACATCCTTAATTAAGATGGCTAACTAGCCTCTTTAAGAATTAGTGGGTTATCAATCATTTCCTCTGGAGCAGTCAGCCTACCCTACCATACTCCATGTGGCCAACTATTAGCTCTTTTTCTTTTCTTTTTTTTTTCTTTTTTCTTTTTTTAATCATTATGTAATTTTCCTAACAACATAGCGATTTAGATTGTTGGAATTACTAGCTGCTGCAATTCTAAGAAATTGTGGGACCTCAATCACTCAACAATGCCTTTCAATTAATTTCAAATGCCATGTCCAAAATTGTCCTTCTAACCTATAATGTTTTCTTTTCAATAAGCAATCTATAAATGGTTGTTAGGCATACTTTTTAGATTTTTGGTCACAATATATAGTTCGAACCCTAAATGCTATTATGCACGATTTAACTACCTAACATTCAGAATTAAAATAAAAAATAAAATTAAAAAATCTTTCAAATGTTTTGAAATTAGAAATTGATAGTACCACGTCAACATAAATGCAGATCAAAATTCTTTAAAATTCTTAGAATATTCTACTACATTTTCATTTTTCATATGAAATGATTTGAAATTGGTTGTATTAACATTTACTTCTATTAAATCCATTAATTGATCAAGATTGACTGCAATTCTTTGCCCAAATTGCAGGCTGTCTGACTATGAGAGCGGACTCCAATAGGGTTCAGATGGGAGTTACTTCGAGATCCTCTTGAATTGACCGCACTCAAGACGATCAATTGCAGTCGATTTGGTCCGACGTCCAATACTTTAGGAATTCTAGGGATTGGGTAGATACACAACATAATAGAATTTAGTAATTGGCTTACCTTAACAGGATAATGGCAGAAAGGAAGTTGGCTAAGATCACCAGTCTGAACATAGAGAGCGAAGTTCGATAAACAACTCGAGACACTGCATTTGTAATGGAAAAAGGAACGGAGATAAACACAAACATCATAAACACATGATCAAAATCAAATATTTTGGTATAAAAAAAAAATAAAACAAAGTTTTTGATATATATAGAGAACACTTCTTACTCAGAATAAGCTGGTGCAACCATGGCTACCCAATCAAGCTTTGAAGGAAACAAAACTCCACTAACGGTAACATTGACGTACTCTTCGTCAGAAATGTTGGAAAAGGGACTAACACTAATGTCAAGAAAAGGGTTCAGATCTGGACAGTCCGAAAAGATTTTTCTATTCAGTGTCCGAAACTCCGATATCACAGTGTGATTTCGATGCATTGCTGTAGAGTTGACCGTCAAAGATGGCAACAATGACGAAGAAGAAGAAGAAGAAGCAGGAAGGATGATAACTAAGAGAAAGAAAAATTTCAAAGCCCAAGAAGTGGAACAGTCCTCCATCAGCAAGAACGAAAGGAGGCAAAAAAAAAAAAGTCTTAAATTATAGTACTGAAAATTTGAGATTCTAAAGGTAGATAGACAAGAAGGTTATGATTCTTGGGTTTCTTGTATATTTTCTTTTTGTTTTCAAAACATTTTTGGAAAACATTACTTACACACCTGTGAAGTATAAGCAGTTTTGTAATTATACCCTTCAAATTTAAAAATTTGCAATGTCAGTATTCTAATTGCACCAATTTTTTTTTTTTTTTTATAAATGCTCAAAATGCTCATTATTTATTTATTTTTTTTTTAAAAGTGATTTTTTTATATTTTGTTTTTGTTTTCATGACCTTTTTGGAAACTTCACTTACACTTGCGAAGTATAAGCAGTTTTGCAATCATAACCTTAAAATTTAAAAATTTACACGATCAGTATCACAAATTGCAACTCATTTTAATTTCATTAATTTTTTCATTCCGACATTACAAATTTTTAAACTTTAAAATTATGATTGCAAAATCACTTGTACTTTGAGGGTGTAACTGAAATCCGTAACTTTTTTTTTTTTTTTTTTCAAATCTATCACTTAGGCCTCGTTTGTTTGCAAATTGTCTAGTCCATTGCAAAAGGATTAGCTACCACTGGAAATAAATTAGCTACTCATATTCCTTTGTTTAGTTGTAACGCTAGAATAGACTATTTAATCATATTTCTTCATTTGATACAATGCTATATGTTGATGAATGAAATCGTATTGTAATCTTATTTCTTAAAATATCCTTATAATACGAATACAATTTATATTATTAAAGACCTTTTTTTTTTCTTCGAAACATAAACAACTATACTATTTTCTACTTCTTCTTTTTTTAATTATGTCACGTATGTGGGATTTTTTTTTTTTTTGCATCACCATCTTCAAAGAATCAAAAAGTTATTTTCCTATCCAGTAAAAAAAAAAAAAAAAAACACAGAACAGATACAAAAGCATCTAGAAATTATCAAAATGCTTGCAGGCCATTGAACTCGAAAGTATTCATTCAATATAGAGGGAAAAAATAAACTACATCAAGAATAGGAAAGAAAATACTGAGAGAAGAAAAGAAAACGATTCGTGATTCCAACGTACTCAATTATATTGGTGATTCCTTTTAGGATTCCAACCTAATTATATCAGTGTCTGAATGAAAAAAAAAAAAAAACCTAGAGAACGAAAAAAAAATTGAGAGAGAGAAAAAAAGCATGCGATTAAAAAAAAAACTCTAAGAGAGAAGAGAACGAAAAAAATGAGAAAGAATGAAGAAAACGAGAGGAACGAAGAACGAAAAAAAAAATCCAAGAAAATAGAGATCGAATAGAATAGAGGGATAGGGGTGTAAAGGCGGTGGTTAAATAACCGCCCGCCAACCGCTATAACTCGCTAACTGCTTAACCAACGCTAACTGCCTTAACCGCTAATCAAGAAATTAGCCTAGCGGTTAGCGTTTATTAGGTTTAATAACTGTAACCGCTAACCGCTTTTTATATAATATATTTTGGTAATTATAATTATAATAATATTTATACACATAACTTAATCAATTGATCATTAATGATTAAATCATTTTTTGTTTTCAATAATTAAATACAAATTGAGTATTAATATATTATCACTATAATTTATATGATTATATCACATGATCAATTGATTATTAAATCATTTATTATATAATAACATATTATATAATATGACTCATAAGTCATAAGTCTACAAGTTAATCATATGTTTTCATATTATTTATGTATAATGATAGTATGATACTTACAATTAAATTAAACAATGTGTTACCTATAACCACAATTGAATCAAAGCATTATTAGATACTTTATACTTAGAAAATATATCACATTATCTTAGATTCTTAGATCTAAGATAATTTTATTATATTAATATGAATTGTGATTTATGAGATAATATGATCATTTAATTTAAGTATGAGTGTATGACAATTAGATCATTAGGAATTTATGACTTAGGAGTTTGAGCATTATCATTAGATAATAAGTTCAATTCAAAAAAAAAACTAGTAAATATGATAATAATTTAAATCATTAATCATATGATCTAATTTAATGAGATCATATGATTATATAATATCAAAGACATAAATTTGTAATTGAATAAAATATTTTTGAAATGTATATATTTATATCTTCTATCATTTATTTATTTAATTTTTCCATATATATATTGTCTATTTTATATTAATAATAATAAGAATGAATTTCACATCAAAACGACGCCTTTTGAGAGAAAACGCATTAAGGGTTAGGTAGGATTTTTATCTTATTCTCTTCTCCTTCCCTATCTCACTCACGCCGTTTGCCTCTCTCTGCACTCTACATCGGACCGTCTCTCTCGCCACCTCTTTTCTCTAACTCTCTCTATCTCAGTTTTAATGTTTTATTTGTATCATTTAATGTTTTATTTGAACATTTTTTATTTTTTTTCAATATGCTGTGTTGAACTTTTTTTATATGTTTTATTGAACTTTTTTTTTATATTTTTTTATATGTTGTGTTGAACTTTGTTTCTATATATATATATATATATTATGAACTATATTTAATATTTATGAACTTATGATTTAATATTTAAGGATTTCTTAAAAAAAAATTTAAAGTAGGTCAAATATTTTTTATTTTTCAATATGAGCTCTTTTTATAGTAATTTGGCCCAAGAAGACACTAAAAATACAAAAAAAAAAAAAAACAAATGAGAGTGAAAAATGCTATAGTGCTTAAAAAAAGCCCAAAAAGCCAAAAAATGCCCAAAAAGCCCAATTTTAAAAAAGCGATTATAGCGGGTAGTTAATTATTTTACTAACTGCTAACCGCCGACTAACCGCTAATCGCTATCCGCTACCTGCCTAGCGGATACAGTTAGTGAAATTTAATAACCGCACAAAGGCGGTTACGGTTAGCGATTTTTACCAATAACCGCTAACCATAACCGCCTTTTTACCCCTAAGAGGGGAGAAAGATACATTGCTTTGAGAGATGGAGAGTTGCTTTGAGAGATGGAGAGTTGCTTTGAGAGATAAAGAACGTTGCTTTGAGAGATTGAAATCGTGAGAAGTGTGAGAAGCATAGGGGTTTTTTGGACAATTTTACTCGATATTTTTAATCCTTAAAAAGGATTAGCTAAGCTTACTCATTTTGAATGGCTTAACTAACCTCGTATGTGATTAGACTACTATTAGAAATAGAATGTTACCAAACGAAGGATTAGTTAACACTAATGTTAACTAATCCAATCCAATGGCCTAATCCGTGAACCAAACGGGGCCTTAATTTGAGTGGATGCTATAAATATGGAGCTTGTGTGGAGAACATTACGTGGTGCATGCGGTTTGGTTTTTTGAAGCTCTAACTTCTAACACCACGGAGGTTTTGTCTTTTTACTTGCCCGGATTTTTCTCCGAAGCATTTTTTTTTCTGGTTTGACTTTGAAGTTCATGAGCATAATTATACCCATCTGTTTTTTCTTTTTCTTTCTGATATGCATGGTGTATGTATGCATGAAGCATGCATCCTTTAATAACCACGATCGTGCTGCATCATGATACATGTGTCATGACTCACGAGCCTTACTTTTGAAAGCACAGTGGTTGGTTGCTAATTCAATGCCTTCCACACCCTTCTCTCTTATTATTTTCTCTGTTTCTTTTTATTTTGTTTGTGTGTATTTTTAGTAGTCAACTTCAATTTAATTGGTAGTATAGTGAGTGAGTGAGTGATTAATATAACGTAATTGAAAGTAGATTTAATGGTTTAACTTTTTTAGTCTAAATGGTTTAGCTCCGACGTGGTGTTTGGTTTGGATAATCTAATAGTCCTCCGTATTCGCATCATAAAAAATGTGATGTCTGAGAATTTGTGAGTGACTAATTAAGAATTTGATAGGATTCTCGAGATTATGAGATTACCAAGTTTGATTTATTTTAGACGTTTTGTAGGAATTACCTATGCTTTTCTAGGACCTAAGAATCTCCTAAAAGCCCATGGTATAAAAATGGTCGAAATAAACTTACCTCTAGCCCATTGAATGAGTCCAAGGCCCAACAAACTTAGGGCCATTACTCTTCTAGGAGACCCAAAAGACTCTAGAATGCTCTTTATGCTTATATATAAGACCTAAAAGGTACACATTTTCACTATTTTACACTCCTATCAATAATGTTCTCCTTATCTAATAAAGCTCTCCTCACGCCCTTACTGACTTAGGCCTAGGGATGGAACCAGGAAATTTTATAGGAGGGACCAACCAATTTTTATTTTTTATTTTTGGTTCTTTAGAATTTTTTATTAAAAAATATTATGGTTGTTTTTTATGAAGTAAAGATTACCATAAGGGCCAAAAAAGTGGGCATTTGAAAAAATATATATATATATATATCTCCTTAGTGGGTATGGCCCAAAAAAATTAAGAATAGGCCCAAAAAAAAAAAAAAGGGGGGTGAAATGACTAAAATTAAAACTCTACTTTTTTTTTTTTTTTTTTTTACTTATAAATTTTTTTTTCCCTTATTTTTGGGGGCCCACCGCATACCCCGATCCCACCTCCCTCTGTTACTTCTTAGGCCTTGGAGTCTCTCCAACCCTCCAGGGCCAACAAGTTTTTGACATCTTTTACCTCTTTTGCAGATGGAGCTCTTCCCTAGAAGCAACTTGAGGCCATTAACTAGTTCCGTACACCAACATTTTCCAAAATATCCTTACTGTTTCTCTTCAAGTGCACAAGAAATTAAACCGAGAATGCATGACAAGGAAGAAAAATTGTATGTGAAAATGTGGTTTTTATTTCATTTCCCCTCTAAAAAGGGTGTTTTTATAATTTTGTCCCATATCACAATTTCTGGTTTCTCTCTGATGTGAGAGATCCTCCTCAGAAAGAAGAGCCACTACAACTCAACGTCTCTCTCTGTGTTGAACTCATCAACTGCCATCCCCGCGAACCGAGACATTATTTGTGAGGCATCTACAAATTTGTCATTCTGCTCTTTAATGATGCGGAAGTTGTCCTCAACTTCCCTCGTTTCAGAATTCACAATCTGTAAAATTGATGAAAACAGATGAGAACTTTCACGCGTATATACAAAGAATATGTCTGTGTGTGTGTGTTGTATTGCCATTCTACAGTTCTAAGGTTTCACATTAAAACTTTGGCCCTGAACTTCCACGTGATTTTACAACCCCTCAAATTTTAAAATCTTACTTTGGACATTTGAACTTTCAATTACTCTCGATGTGAACCCCTCCATCATATTTTAAATGTTACATGACATTCATACCCCTGACTTTTATATAAAATTTCAATTTTCAAGACGTTTTTTAGTTAAAAAAATGAAAAGCATGGATATTTTGGTCTTTTTTGTATTTTTAATGGCTAAAATTAACGGAAGTGTTCTAATCGAGAGCAATTCAAAGTTCAGGGATCTAAAGTGAGAGATTTTAAAATTTAGGAAGGTTTGTAAAATCGTATGAAAGTTCAGGAAGCCAAAGTGAAGCTTTCCCTTAAAAGTATTAACTAATTGGCATTATGGTCTTCTTAAAGGCTTTATTTAATTTGTTTATGATACTACTTACCAAAAATACGTATAACTATTTTCATCTTTACATAAAATTAAAATTGTAGCATCATAGTCTCACACTGAGAAGATAATAAGTTTATATAGAGTGGTGGATTATGAAGAGCTCATCCGTACTAAGTCCTATGAACGAACTTAGCCAACATATGTTGATTTTAATTTCAGACAAAATTACGAGGTTAGTTACTGTTTTAAGGTGCCAATTATGTGATTTTTCAGTTTGCTCTTTCTTTTCCTCTTAAATTTCAATATTGGGCCTTAATCAAAGAGCTTCTTTACCACAATTGGGTCCTTAGAAGTCTTTTTCTTTAATATATAAAAGAAAACTTCATTATACTATTGCTATTTGGAGCCTTGTTCTATTGGGACTTCTAGTTGACTGCCTAACTGAATTTTCCTCTGTATTTTTGGAATTACCATATCTTGTCTAGTCAGAGTTTGAGCATACAAACCTCAAAGTTCATCTCTTCCTTTGTTGCATGCCCTCGATCTTACATAGCCAAACTTAGAAATCCTTCGTAAGCTCCAAGTATTCACCTGTCCAGGAGCAAGAACAGTAAATTTAAAAGCTCACCTATCCCATACAAAGACATGAAAATATATCTATATATTACTACATACTTACATGATCAGTTGTGAAGTTGTCCAAGGTGAAGCCGGCCATACCAATACAGCACGCACTGGGGCACTGTAATTGCTGTTATCATATGTGTCGACGCCATTTTCATCTTCTGTGGGCATGGCCTTGCATTCCTCTTCATAAACTGCGCAGGTTCTCTCATAATTATGAACATGGCCGAAGAGAGCCAGATCAACCTTGATCATGTTCAGAACACAGTGTTAGAAAATAGAATGCAACCAAAAATGGCCAAACTAATGATTTGAGAATGATCAAGAGCCAGAGGAGTTTACCTTATTCTCAAGTAGTAATGGTTCTACATCATCAACAAATTTCTTACCCACACTAAACACTCCATCTATTGAAGTATACATGGGTCTGTGCCTGCAATGGCAAATTTTATACTCATTTACAGAAAGACACTTCAATTTGCAAATAAAATATGACAACACTTAGACTATTTTAACTGAAATGAGATATAAATTGTAGAGTGAAGATTCCAATTCAAGATTTCAACTTTAATACCATGGTAAATCACTGCTTATCTCAAAATTTTAAGCTAATAAAAAAATGTAACATTTAATTAATACTTAAACACACAAACTAAAAAGCATCATACACGCGCACTTGCATAGATCCATGGTGTGGCAAATTGAGGCCACATTTCATAAATTAAAAAATAAAATAAAATTGTCTTTAAAGCCTACTTACCCCATAAAAATTAACCAATGAGTTTTTGATCGATCAATGATAGCTAGATCCTTTTTCATCCATTCATACTGTAACAGTAAATTATGAACAAATATTAAGTAAATCCCAATTAATCTTGAAGGATGTATTAGAAGAACCTGTTGTATCTTACCTGCTCAGAATTTTCTGACCAGTCATGCTCGGTGGAAATTATTGTGAAGTGAACACTTGCTTGTTCTATGGAATACTATGGCTTATCCTTTCCTTGGGTTGGCATTGGAAAACAAGTCTCACAAGGAACTCCGCATTCTCCAAATCGGTAGTAATGTATACTGATCTTGAGTCTACAAAATCCCTCAAAAATAATAATAATAATAATAATAATGTAGCTGCTAGCTCCATTTGTTGATCACTACATTTGTTCTATAATCATGCATGCCTGAAAGTGGCAGCTATCTGCATCCATAACAGCAAATAAAGAATCAATGATATATGTAGGAAATGAAAATGAGAGTAGCTCACCAATGATCATACCATCTTCTGAAAATGTAGTAACTTCTGATGTCTGCGTTTTTCCATCCCCATATTGTACTTGTTGAGGTGCCTTATCTGCACTAACCCATGTTATTCTCATCTGCACCACCATACTAATCTTCAATCAGTTGCTAAGGGTGCATTAGGCCCCATACTTTCGCACGGAAAAAGTATATTTTATACAAAATCACAGAAAATGTGTCTCGAATTGACCTGCATTTGAAAAACACACGATTATAAATGTCGAATAGCAATTTTTGTTGAAAATAATTTTGAATGGTGCACAAATTCTCATAAAATAATTACAATATGAAAATTAAAATAAAATAAATAAAATACAAGAGATGAAAAGTAGAATATGGAAAAGTCTCACAATGCTATAGAATCACGCAAAAGCGTTGTCTTTAAAGGTTGATTTGTGCCTCCCGGAATGTATAACTCGATACGATCAAATCCTTTGACATGCAACCTTCCAAGATTAGACTATAACATTTACCTTCATTAAGGACATACTTCCAATAACGAAGAGTAATAGAACAACCCAATTGTCAAAATGGATGAGGGACTTCAAAATATTGTTTGTAGAAAAAAACCAATTCTATAACATTTTACATTATGCCATAAAACATGTGTTTTACAACACATTCTACGTATTGGAAAGAAAAGATAGTATTTTTCCTCTAAATACTTTTTTGAGCTCAATGGATATATATATATACAAGTGCTGGAAAGTATTTTTTTTAATGTCATATAGGAAGTCTAATGACCAAACGGTCATAATAAAAAAAACTCCCAAGCATAAAACTTGTTACAAAGTGCAGTAAAACTCATTAACTCCAAACGGTTAAAACGGTTAAAGATATATATATATATATATATATATATATATATATATATATACACATTTAAAAGCTTATGACAATACGTTGAAGACTTGGTCTTCATTGTATGAAATAGTTAATAGAGAAAAGTATAAAATGGTCCCTCAAACTACCAACTTTTTGTAATTTAGCTCCCTAAAATTTCAGTTGATATAAAGTAACCTCCCAAACTACCAACCTCTTATAAAATAGCCCTTTCCATTAGTTACCACCGTGAAAATGGATGGAAAACCCAAAACGACGTCGTTTTGAGAATGAAAAGTTACGAAAATACCCTTGTTAGTTTAAGAAAAAAAAAATTTAAAAAGATTGAAACGGCGTTGTTTGGTGGGAATGTGGGATTCAACAAAAAGCCTTTCTTCCCCATGTTCTTTCTGCAACCCACAACCTAGAACCCAAACCCCATCTCTGTCGCTTGCAGAACCCAAACCCCATCTCTGTCGCTCGCTCGCATAACCCCAAGCCAATCTATGTCACTCGCAGATGGGTCACAGACCCCAACTCCATCTCCGTCGCTCGCAGAACCCCATCTGCGAGCGACGGAGCAGCTTATGATAATAATAAAATAAAAAATAATAATTTAATCTTTTCTGTGCTTCCTTTTCTTCGCTCAACATTCGGCAGCGATCAGCCAATCTAATATTGACTGCAGAAAAATTGTGCACTTGTATTTTGAGACAGGAAATCGCCCTTAAATTTTTTTCTTTCTGTCTGGATGGGTTCTTGTCTTCAACATATTGGAACCTAAGTTTGTCATGAGGTTTTAGCAATACAAGAATCATGGGAAAATGTGAATGTGGTTTACGGCTGTTGTGGAACTGGATTCTTTTGTCTACAAGTTCACCCTGAGTGTATATTTCTATGTCTTAATTTAAATGAACAACTGGATTTTTCTGTCACAATCAGGTGAATAATTCTGTTTGTATCCTTAACTTTTGAATGCAGGTCCCACAGGTTACAGAGGAGGCTGCAATTGCTGTTTTGGATTTGCACCCAACAGTTCTATCTCTTGCCCATGCCTACTCTCTTCTTGTGAGTTCTGTTGTTGAAATGAACTGTAAAACCCTAGTACTTTATTAAAATAGAAATGAACTGTAAAGGCCTCGGTTGTTAAGTGCAAGTATGCTGGTTTGATTTTGAGAAGTGGTCACCTCATCAAAATTTGTGGAAGGATATTACCATGTCTAGTTATTTTGATGACCCTGTTTTAGTGGCCCTAATCCAGCAATGGTCGTTGTTATAGAAGGTCAAGACACAGTTCTTGTGAGTGGGACCTGAAATTTTGATAGTTTGATTCACATTTGGGTACCAGAACTTCTAAGCTGCCGTGCTTATAAAATGTGCTAGTTTTTTGGATCTTGGAAATGGGCTCATGGAAGCAATGGAGGGCACCCTCTTGTATTGTTGTTTTCAGAGGTGCTTGGAAGACAAATGTTCTCCTTTTAATGCTGTGATGAAAAAGTTTAGAAGTCCAACCGTCTTTTAAATGTTATCTTGTATTAAGTTAACCTTAGTCTTCACAAGAACATGTTTGTCAAATTATCTCCCTGGGGCCTGTCTGAAACATGTCTGGAAAGTCATATGTTTGTGGAGGATAGGTGCCCATCCAGTGCTTTGTGTGGTTGACGGCATCCCCAACTGTCTGATTGGTGACGTTCTACTCTAATTGGTTGAAAGAAAATGTTCCTTCCTCGTGGTTGGTTCTAGTAGTTCTAATTAATTGTTTGTTTAGTTTATTTAATCATATTTCTTTTCACGATTAGTTTTATCATCTAGTGTTGATAAAGGACTGTGGTCACCAAACAGAACGATTTATTTGGTAATTTCCCTTATTCTTCTACTCACGTTGGCTTTAACTATCTGTTTTTGTTTAGGAGGAGACACAAGTGCGCAAGAGGAGATGCTCAGGAGGCAGAGTAAAGATGTGATCAATTCAGTTGCTAGTAGGAATATATTTCACTTTGTTTGGGGCAGCTGAGTTTTGTAAATTCACTTGGCAAAGAAAATATGCTTCATTGGTTGCACTAGACCTTCACATTCTGCAATGTAAACGAGATGGACAGATTGTGTATGTATTGAGAAAAGCTTTTGATGTAACAACAGGGCTATGCCTGTTTGGTAGGGCTTGGATCTTATCTCACGTTCTTGATTGAAATGGTCAGAAAAGACATGTTCATAAGACAATCGATATTTTTTCACTTGGATTATTGTGCAATTAACATAATCCATGTAACAGCAGTACATGGATGACATGATTAACTTTCGTTTACAGTCGAGATTAATCAAGGACAACAACATATTCAAACCAATTAGGCTGTCATATTTGTCAGAGATTCCTACCTAACCATTATGAAATGTAGAAAGGCATATCTTGACTAATTTTAATATGTAGAGGCATCCTGACTCTTAATTACTTTTTGTTTGGCTTAGTCTTAGTCAAGGGAAACATTTAGGTAGTTGTGAAATCATTATCTATAACAAATATAATTGTTACAAGCAACTGCAAGTTGCTCTTAGTTTATAGTATGGTTGGCTACTACTACATAGATCATCTTTATTACCAGGGTGAGTACCTCTATTTGCTTTTATGCATCTGTCAAGCTTAAAAATATAAAAGCAACCACCTAATTTGCCTTAATTTGTCTCTTCTGGTAAGGGCTTGAGTCTTAGTAGCACTCCTATCAAGTCTAAGGTTTGAACCCACTTAGGTGCAAACAATTTTTCGGGGCCAGTCTATTAGCTAAGCCGGAATATTACTTGATACGTGTGGAGGGGATATTTTGCATGAATTTGAGGTTTACCTAAATGAATGTGACCTTACTTTTGGAATGGTTCTTTGTTATTAAAAAAAAAAAATTAGTTTACCTCTGAACACCTCTCCATTTGCCCATGAATACCATGTATTTCTTAAGACCCCATGAACTACTATTTACTACCACCCCCTACCGTTAGTCAAGGACGTTAAATATAATAGAACATGAATAGTACCGTGAATAGATGTGGTTGAAATAGTGTTGTGGAGCAAATGATTGATTCGATTTAGCGTTTTTTGATAAGGGTCTTTGGTAACAAAATGGTAGTTCATGGGGGTCTTAGGTAACCTTGATAGTTCATGGGGCAAATGGAGAGAGTGGTAGTTCATGGAGGTAAATAATTCCCAAAAAAGAGTTATGTCAAAGCGACTAAATATTTTTATCGTAATATTTTAGAGTGCCCTAGACCTAGAAGCACCACCATTTTTTTTTATTTTTATGTAGTGTTTTATTTATTTATTTATATTTAGAAAGTGTTCGAGTTTGAGAAAAGTTTTGTAATTTTCTTTGAAAATGCTAGTAATTGGACCATTTATGAAAATCCATTTGGTTAATCAGTTTTGAGAAGTGTTTTCATGGTTAGAAAACTGAAAAACTTTTTATAAACATGGTTGGAGGCCTCTAACCTAGTTTTGAAGAAATTTTGTCTAGATGTTTTTGGGATGCCACTTCTATCCGTAACTTTCACAACTAAAAATACCTTCAAACAAATGAATAATACGATAATTTGCGCTACATATACTAAAATACTACATGCTTATTACTTATTTTGTACCATAAAATTCTCTCAAGTTACCTTATAAATGGGGGATTTGATCTAATATATATATTTGATCAACACTCTTCACTTGCTCTTTTAAAGTTCACTTTTTATGGGTGTACTTGACTCTTCCCATGAATCATACGTTAATTGCGTAGAAACCTTTGTAAATTAACTTTATGTCCTGGTTAGAGGACATGACTTGAATGAAAAGTTAATTAGCTGGAATATTATCATATTCCGAAAAAGCCACATTTCTTAAACAACTCTTTTAAGAAAACTCTTTCTCAAAATAAAACAATAAACAAATTAAAATATTTTTATTTTAATGGAGTTTCTTAAGCCATTTAGTTCTTATATATAATAAAAAAATAAGTAGAGAGTTTAATTCCTATAAATTGTTTGTGTACAAAACCCAAAAGTGAGAATAATTTTGAGTGGGAGAAAATCAAATGGCTAAGAAATATATGGTGATAATGGAGTTGATTATCCTATAGCGTTTTGAAGTACAAGCCAATGACCTTAACCTTGCCCTACCCTCTCTCTGCCCCTTTTCACTTCCCAACTGCCTCTCTCAACACTCTCAACTTGATGTTATGGGTCGTAGGGGTGTATTAGAGAAATGCATTTGGAAGGAACTTGGAGAATGTATAAGAAACTATAGATTTAGAAGCGTTGAATTTAATGAGTGTTTCATTTATAATTTTTTTCAGTGCACTTATAAGCTCTAATAATTTGTTATCATTAAATTTAGGGATGCCATATTTTATGCTCATGTTAAAGAGTGCATGAATTTGTGCTTTCCAACAATGGAATTTAACAACGAAAATTATGCAGCTTGTTTATTCAGCTGTTATGAAAAGTTCATCACGAAAAAGAATTAAGATGTCGTCTATATGTAAAACCAATGAGCTTCGAGGTCTGGTAAAAGATTCCTAACTATTTTTTTTTTCTTCTCTTTGTAGACAAATTTATCCTTCGGGACTAGTTCACAGAGCTCCCTGATATATAATTTATACATTAAGCTTGTTTATCTCTTTCAATTTTTGTTGATGGCATTGCAGATTTGTTGGATCTTTGGACTTGGTGTAGTGGAAATGTAACAACTCTTTGTTTTATTGCTCTTTTTGTTTATGTCTCTGTTGGGTTATAATGATATGAAGATGTAGAAGAAGCACTCTCATTAAGGTTATGTTTGGATTGTAATTTTGTTTTTGGGCATCGTGGACCTGAAATTGTTTTTTTGAGAGTATGCAAATTTTATTTGGCATGTCAATCAGTGTTCTTTATATTAGGTAGGATTTGGATTTTAACAGCTTAAAAGGGACACAATTTAACAGCTTTGACATGAAGACATGTTATGTGACACTGTTTTAGATTTGACAAAGTCATCATCTGATCAAACAAAAATGGTAGAATATTGATAAGCAAGTTTTTAAACAAAAATTTAACCCCCATCCCTGGCGCGGTGGTCAAGCATGTGTTAGAGTATGTTTGGGCTTGTGATTTTGCAGGCAAAACACATCTTTAAACAAAAATCACGGATATGTTCTGTTTGGAAGTGTGCGGAAGAAGTTCTAAAAACAATTTCGCTCAACAAAAAATTAATCATTTTTTTTAATTTTTATATTTTACTAAATGCTTAATTACATTTTTAAAACTTATTTTTAGTAAACTTTATTTTGAAATAGCTATTTTTCAAACTACAATCATCATTTTTTCAAATCACATGTTGCAAACCGAGTATAAATAAGCTATAAGGGACTTGATATATATAAAAGCACCACGACCTTAAACTATTGCCTTGTAGAAAAAAAATTGCTCTTAAACTATTGAATAGTAAACAGCAAGTTGATCTTTGAGTAATGATTTATGTATGTCATGCTTGAGTGAAATTACTCATTGGCATAATAATTTAGAAAAGCCGATAATCTTGAGTAGGAGGTGAGTACTTTTAACTTTCATGCTTTTATGCATCTATCAACCTTAATCACATCAAACCAACCACCTAAAACTAAACAAGGATTTATAGGTCCTCAAGGTTGTGTTTTCATGAAACCAAAAGCAATCGATCTTAATTCAGAAAACACATGTTCTCAAGACAATCGATCTTAATTCACTTGGATTATTGTGCAATTATTATAATCCATGTAACAGCTGTACATGGATGACATGATAAACTTTCTTTCAAAGTCTGAATTAAGGACAACATAATCAAACAAATTATATAAGGTGTCATATTTGTCAGAGATTCCTACCCAACCAATAAGAAACTAAAGTAGAAAGGGATACCTAGCATAATTTGGCTTAAGTCATGGTCAAGGGCAACAGCAACATTTTGGTAGTTGTGAAATCATTATCTATAACAAATATAATATCATTGTTGCAACCAAAGTGCTCTTTATTTATTGTATCGGAATGAACAAGCCAAAAGTGGTGGAAAGCACGTCGCCTTTAAACTATTGCCCAGAAAAAAAGAATATATGTATAATAATTGCATACTAATCAAGTTGTTCCTAATTTATAGTATGGTAGGACTTGGTTCTTATTTCACATTTTTGATTGAAATGGTCAGAAAAGACATGTTCATGAAATGATAGATAATTTGTTCACTTGGATTATTGTGCAATTAGTGTAATAAATGTAATATTAAAGTATTAATTAAATAATTAAATATATTTATTTTTATAAATTTAAACTAACTTTTAAGATAAATAACGATTTAATACATTCACGAACATAACATGATAAACTTTCTTTAACATGATAAACTTTCTTTTGAGGACAATATTTTCGAACCAATTAAGCTGCCATATTTGTCTGAGATTCCAGAGCTCATTGACTAACTGTAATATATTTTCAAACCAATCAGTTTTTGATTTTTCTTTTAACGAACGCTGATTGACAAATATATCAGAAAGTATGATAAAAATGTGATGTACTACTTCAGCTTCTACTATACCTCACCAATAAGAAATGAAGAAAGGGATATGAATTGAAATAAAAATAATAATTAGATGCATGTTACTGCATGTGCTAACAACGGATACATCTATTGTTTATTTTTCCCACAATACTCTGCATCTTTCTGCATGTGCCGTTGGATTAGAACGATAGAATTGTCTAGGCTTAATGGGAAGACCAATTATTTTACCAGATATTCCCTCGTAAAGAGAAATGTAGCACGAGACTGCATTGAGATACGAGGTTATTTTATTGAATGTCTACCTCGGCAGCTGTAATATGTATTGAGGAAATCTTGTGTACTACGTACAATGAGTAGCTTAACTAATGTGCTCTTATGCATCTATCAACCTTAATCAACAGCCCTGTACCTCGAACTAACCAATTTGAAATTTTACAACCACCACTTTTGAGACTCTAAAAGAAATTCAACCAATTACTTTTGCGTTTGAGAGCTTCGCTATCTTTGCATCATTTCCTGATTCAATATTCATTTCCACAAACAAAACCAGCAGCTATGCCAGTAGGAGAGATTTTTCTTCCTGTGTTCCTCCAAGTGCTGTTTGAGAAATTCCTCCAAGTACAAAGTTACCAACAATGACATGGTGTAGGGTCACAAATAATGAGTTATCAACCAAGATGTCTTTTATTGTTGTTGATAACGTATTATAAATGACGACACTAGGGTCATTGCTAATAATTGCTGTTGCGCTATTTGGGACAACCTCTAACATTATCAATGATGACACTAAGATTGTGGTTGATAATTTTGTTCAACGGGACAATTGTGTCGACCAATCATCCCTAAACTTTATTAGCAATGACTTTTGGGCGCCACTGAAAGCTAAATTTCTAGTAGTGAGATACACCTAACAAGAAAAATGACTTTTTAGCACTTCTATATTTATCGCAGGAAATATTAATCTCCTACCAAAGGGTGTCTTATTATAAATCAAAACAGTGACTTTTATGGTAGGAACAATAACTTCTGTAGGAATAGCAACTACTACATATAATCCATTAACTGTTGAATGATTTATCAAGGCTTCTTATTTCGGGTAATTAGCTAAACAATTATAATCATTGCAAGAAATGTTTATTCTGTTGAACTTTAATGGTTTAAACAATTATAATAAGATTTATTTTCTTTTAGGGGCTACCTTAATGGTTTAAGAGTTAAACTCTATTTCTTGTGCATACTTAGTACTAATTACTAGTGTTGCTGATGAGACAGAACACAGCCCTACAACTACAAGTGGTGCTTTATTAGATTGTAGAAATCTTTTTCTCTGTTTCATTGTTTTTCTTCTTTTTTCTGGTAGAGAGAACTTCCTTCTTATGGTGGACTCCACTGATTTAGTGAGAAATCAAAGAAAAAGCAAAATAGAAAGCTGTGGGTTGCATTATTTGACAAGGAGAGAAGACTTGTATTACCACCAATGGACCAATCCAACAGCTGTGATGACAATTATCTATCTCTCAAATGGCTAAAAATATAGTGCAAGATAATGTAGTAATTAATTATTTGCTTTAGGAGCTTTGTAAACTGTCTCTAAGCTTGTGTCTAAACTTGGGGCAGGAGAAGATATTCTACAGTGAGGTTTTACAACAATTTCGCCGTTATCAAATTAGGAGTCTCTCTAGTGTCTTATTTGGAAAATATGAGGCTGAACTTGCAAGACTTTGTTTGTTTGCACAAGATTGGTTATCTTAGGTGTAATTTAAGCATATGATATAGAATTAAAAATTGGTTCCGTTTTATTTTCTTTAAGGGTTTAAGAATTAATGAACTCATTCTCTTTTTCCTGTGCATATATACCCAATAGCCTAAAAAGTAGTACAGAGGCGTTGATGAGAAAAAACAGTCCTACAAGTGGTGCTGATTAACTTTATTGGATTCTGGAAATCTTTTTTTTTCTTTGTCTGTCTTTTTTTTTCTTGGTATAGAGAGAGCATTGATTCCGTTGGTTCCTGAAAGTGGCCAATTATGATGGATTCCACTAGGCTTGTAAACAAGTCTTTGTATATATATATTTTTTGGATAAATAAAGTCTTTGTATATCCAACGGCTGTGATGAGAATGATGTGAATTACAGTGTATTGGGTCCAAGTAAAAATGACAGAAGAAAAGCATGCACATGCAGGCCCCAACCACAAATGTCCCATCTTCTTCATAGCAGTTTCAACTTCTTGCAATTTGCAACAATCTGTAGCACCTCCTCAAGCTTTTCACTGCGTTTGAGAGCTTCGTAATCTTTGCTTCCTTTCCTGATTCTTCCTTTATAAAGAAAGCCATGGCAGAACTCTTACTTGGTCCCGTCCTGGAATTGCTGATTGAGAAACTGTCTCAGAAGTTGCTGAAGTTTGCAAGTCGATACAAGGGACTTGGAGAAAAGCTGGGCAAGTGGAAGAAAACGTTGCCAATAATTCAAGCCGTGCTTGATGATGCGGACGACAAGCAACATACTAATGGGGCGGTGAAACAGTGGCTGGATGATCTCAGAGACTTGACTTATGATGTGGAAGACATACTTGATGAGCTTGCCGCGGAAGCTTCGCTATGCGAATTGAAGGGAGAAAATGAGGGCAGCACAAGTAAGGTACGAAAACTCATCCCTGCTTGTTGTACTGGTTTGACCCCACACGCTCTTAAGATGAACACTAGGCTGGAGTCACAGATCACTCAAATTACCAATCGATTCAGCGATTTGGTGAATATAAAAGATCAATTGGGATTATTGAAAGGAACTGCTGCTGGGAGGTCATATAGGAAAACTGGGACACTGGCGCCAACATCTGTCATGAATGAACGTCGTGTTTATGGCAGGGATAAAGATAAAGAGGCTTTACTTGAGTTGTTGCGGAATGAAAAATGCAGGGATGCTCAACCCTCTGTGATTCCTATACTTGGTATGGGGGGTTTAGGAAAGACAACTCTTGCCCAGTTTTTATTCAATGATGAAGAAGTGCAAAATATGTTTAATCCCAAAGTATGGACTTGTGTTTCTGAAGATTTCGATGTTGACAGAGTCACAAAAGCAATTTCACAATCTCTCAATATTGAGGACTGTGAGGGCAAGGATCTAACTTGGTTGCAAGTCAAACTCCAGGAGAATCTGAAAGGCAAGAAGTTTCTAGTTGTTCTAGATGATCTTTGGAATGAGAAATATCATGACTGGACTATCTTATGTGCTCCTTTCCTAGTAGGGGCTCCAGGAAGTACAATCATCATCACAACTCGCAATCGGGGAGTTTCATCAATAGTGGGTACCGTTCCAGCTTACGATTTGCATGTGTTGCCAGAGGAGGCTTGCTTGTCTTTATTTACCCAACATGCATTGGGGGCAAATGATTTTAGTGCACATCTAAACCTTCAAGATATTGGTGAAGAAATCGTTAAAAGGTGTAATGGCTTGCCTTTGGCGGCCAAAACCCTCGGAGGCCTTCTACGCACTAAAGATGATCCTGATGAGTGGAAGAATGTGTTGGAGAGCAAGATATGGACTATGCCCGAAGAAAAAAATGAAATTATTCCCGCTCTTATGTTGAGCTACCACCATTTGCCTTCACATTTAAAGAGGTGCTTTGCATATTGTTCAATACTCCCAAAGGATTATGAATTTGAGAAGGATAAGCTTGTTCTATTATGGATGGCAGAAGGTCTAATTCAGACACGAGAAGGGGCTAAACAAATGGAAGATTTGGGTAGCGAGTATTTTGACAACTTGTTGTCAAGGTCCTTTTTCCAACAATCAAATATGAAGAAATCACGATTTGTGATGCATGACCTCATCAACGATTTGGCCCAATGTGTTGCAGGAGATACATGCTTTCGAATGGAGGATCGAATTGGGGTTAGTAATGGAGGGAGACTTCCTAAAAAGGCTCGACACTCTTCTTACTTGGGTGGCCAATACGATAGTACAAGAATGTTTGAGCCTTTTTTTGATCTTAGTTGTCTACGTACCTTTCTGCCTCTTATGCTTCCAAAATATAGATATTGTTATTTGACTCATAATGTTCCTCTTCAATTGTTGCCGAAATTGCAATGTTTAAGGGTGTTCTCTTTGAGTGGGTATTGCATAGTTGAGCTACCAGATTCAATTGGTGATTTGAAGCATCTACGGTATCTTGACCTTTCCTACACTGATATTAGAGTTTTGCCTGAATCAACAACCACTCTTTGCAACTTAGACTTTGATATTGGAGAATGTCACTATCTAAAGAAATTACCATCAAAGTTGGGGAACCTAGTCAACTTGCGCATCTCAACATTCTCAATGCAGATAAATTGGAAGGAATGCCCCCTCAAATAGGTAATTTAACATCTCCAAACATTGACTAATGTAATTGTGGGAAAAGACAATTGCTTCACATTAAAAGAGTTAGCTTCTTTGTTGCATCTTCGAGGACACTTATCATCTCACGATTGGAGAATGCCATTGAATCCAAGGATGCAAGGATGCTATTTCCATTGAAAAGCTCAAACTTTCGCTTTGTGTTTGGAATGGAGCGTCAATGAGACGAGTCAAAAAGATAGAACAAGTGAATTAGATACTTAACATGTTATTGCCTCACAAGAATTTGAAAGAGCTCACTATCGCACTATGGTGGTATAGAATTTTCAACTTGGTTAAAGTTCCTTCATTTCCTAATATGGTGCTCTTAAGAATTGAAAATTGTAGAAAGTGCACATCATTGCCAGCAGTTGGCCAACTACCATTACTCAAAGATCTTTTCATTGAAGGATGGCTAGTGTGAAAAATGTTGGTCATGAGTTTTATGGGGAAGGTTGCTCACAAACCTTTAGATCTTTGGAGACTTTGTGTTTTGAGGATATGGAAGAATGGGAGAATTGGAGCCCTAATGGAGTTCCCCACAAGCTTTCTATTAAAAATTGTCCCAAGCTGTTGGGGATGTTACCAAACCACCTTCCTTCACTACAAAATGTTGTTATAGAAGATGTGAGCAGTTGATAGTTTCAATTTCAAGCTTTCAGAGCTTTGCAAATTAGAAATTGAAGGATCAAAAGGGTGGTGTGCAAAAAAATAAAGTGGACTTCACCTCACTAAACTTTAAGTCTCTTTCAACAATTTCAGAATTCAAATGTCCAATAGAAGGGTTTATGAATTTAGAAGATCTAACTATCAAGATTGTGAGGAGCTAAAGCTTTTGTGGTCAAATGATGTGGGATTACTACAACCCCTCCCGTCTTCATAATATGATGGTTAGCAATTGTCAAAAACTAGTATCTTTGGTGGCAGAAGAAGTGAAAGAGCAGCCACAACAGGGTACGTCATCCACACGCAATGGCATGGAATCTTTACCCAAGGCAGTGGTGTATAACAGCATGTGTCTTGAGAGTATTTCTATTAGGGGATGTGATTCGCTTATGCACATAAGAGTAGGACAGCTACCTCCAACTCTAAAGAAGCTAATCGTAGTAAGTTGCAAGGAAATGCAGATTTTGTTTGACGGGGATGATACCATCAATTGTAGTAGCAGCAATTCTCTTCTTGAGTACTTGTATATTGACAGCTGTCCGTCCCTCAAATCTTTAACATCCAGCGGAGAATTACCGGCAACACTTAAAAGCCTTGAAATGTGGAATTGTAAAATGCTAGAGTCAGTGGCTAAAAGCTTCCCTCACAACTCCTCTTTAGAAAAAATTATTATTCGGTGGTGTGAAAACCTTAAATCCTTACCCATGGGCATACACAACCTTAGCCATCTACATCTTATTGATATTGACGGTTGCTCATCTCTTGTTTCCTTCCCGGACGGTGGGTTGCTCCCTCGCAACCTTAGACAGCTGTACATTGACAAATGTGAGAAAATGCAGGCCCTGCCCAACATCACATCTCTTCAAGAATTGAGAATATACAAATGTCCAGGCATTGTATCCTTTCCAAAAGAAGGTTTTCCCACCAACCTAACATCACTTACAATCGTAGATTGCAACATCATTGAGTCCTTGCTTGAGTGGGGATTGCACAAGCTTACCTCTCTTCAACGTCTTGAGATTCAAGGTGGATGTCCGGATCTGGTATCTTTTCCAGTAGAAGGTCTTCCCACCAACCTAACATCACTTGAAATCAGAGATTGCAACATCATTGAGTCCTTGCTTGAGTGGGGATTGCACAAGCTTACCTCTCTTCAACGTCTTGAGATTCAAGGTGGATGTCCGCATCTGGTATCCTTTCCAGAGATGATGCTGCCTGCCTCTCTAACCAGCCTCAACATCCGAAACTTCCAGAATTTGAAATACATATCTTCCAGAGGCTTCCGAAACCTCTCCTCTCTTAAAACTCTGAGAATTGGTTGGTGCCAAGCTGATGTCCTTTCCAGATGACGGTCTTGAAAGAACGCTGCAAGAAAGATCAAGGACGAGACTGGATCAAGATAGCCCACATCCCTTACGTTGAAATTGATGGTAGGTTCATCTATGACCCAGAAGAGGAGAATCAACTCATGGATGAAGACCGCCTACTTGATGTGTTTTATCAGCCGTAAGACAACTCTTATGGTTGCATTCTCTTCTTTGATTTCCAATGCATTCTGGCTCTCCATCCCCAGACTGTGAGGTTCCTTTGACTGTCTTCTGAATGTTGGCGTTGGAAAACCTCTTGCTGCTGTTCTTGTTGGTTTGGTGAATGCGACTATTCTTGTTGGAGTTAACGCATCACAAGTGTTTGTTAAAATGCCCAACGATCAAGTGAGAGAGAAGCTTTCCACCATTGAGTTTTTCATCACTAATTGCCATGTTGCTGATCATTACAGATTTGCGAATCATTACAAAAAGGTATGTAACTGGATTTTTTCTTCTTTGAATTGTTTCATCTTCAATCAAAGAATACATTAATGGACACACAAATAGTAAACATTTTCTGGTGAACTGTGATTGGTGAAATGTTTTCTCTTAGTGGTTTTGTGCCAATAGCAAGAGAAAATCATATTATCAAGCCTTTTTCCATTATGTTTGAGATTTAGACCAGAAAATGAAAAAAAATCTCATTCGGATCTTTCATCTGGGAACAATATAATCAAATTTGCATTGGTGTTATCAATTAAAATTTGAATAAATAACATCTTAATTACATGGGTCACTCCTCTGTATTCTTAATGGAGGAAAAGAATATTTATTAACTATCTTATAGTGTATATATACTCTAACATGCATTTGATTTTCATTATATCATACTTGAAAAGTTAATATACAAACAAGCATGTGTGTGTGTGTCCTAGAGAGAGATTGAACATAAAATCAGTTCTATTTGAGACTCTGTTTATATATGTTTGTATGAAAAGTTATGATTGTCATTGTCATCCTGACATTTTAGGTGTTAAATTGCAGATTGTAAAGGTGTGGACTTGAAGCTAATATATCTCATCGAGGTAAAAGTTCTTCCAAGCTGCAGAGAGCATCAAGACAGCTTAAGCATTTTATAAAAGCATGTCAAAGAGCCAGGTTTCTTTTTACCATATATAGAAAATGTTGTGTGGGAGATTGAACCTCCTCCTGTATATCATTGTAATCATGATCAGTTTGTAATGATTTGATTTCTCTCCATTCAAAATGAATGTCAGTTTTCAAATCAAGCAATTCCGAATGAAGAATGGGTACAATACTCAAAACAATTTTCCCAATATCATAGGTGGGCACAATTTTTTTAATGAATGCCTTATTTGCTATTTAAGTAGGTGAAGTGTCATGCGAAAAAGGTATAGAGTCTTCCTATTTAGGCCTTCATTTGGAATATAGTGTTGTCGTCTTAGCCTTTTGGATTGGATAGTGTATCTGTAAACTTTTTATTTTATTGTATTTATTATTAATCCTTTGATTTTGCTGCATGCTACTTTGGAATGGGTTGAATTATTGTTATCTGTTCAGAATCGACAATATCTGTTATCAAATTTTGTAATAACTGTTCTCAAATTTTCTGCTTGTGCCTTGTAGGTTTAATCACAACAGAAATTATGGATGTATTTGATGTGCAGAGAACATTAATGGCTCTTTTTCCGTGGAATTTTCCAAGAGGTGCCAAGACCTGGATAAAATGACAGTCAGCAATGCATTTCCAATTCAGCTCATGCAGGTATGAATGTTTTTGTGGGAAGTAAAATGAAAGTCTAAAGGTCATTTGAGTCGATCCATGTTGACGAGAAATGTCTGTTTACTTATACAACATGATTTCAATACTGTTTGTAATGAATTCAATGACACAAATCGAATGGTTTTCTGACTGCACATTCTGTTGCATTTGTGTTTCTATAGAAACATATTGGCTGCACAAAAATTGTATATATCCCTAATTTTTTAATGCAGGTCTCGCAGATTATAGAGGAGGTTGTCACTCTGTTTTGGATATACATCTCTTGCCCATTCCTACTCTCTTCTTGTGAGTTCCTTTTCTTTCTTTTGTTAACTCTATATTTGCAAGTCAGTGAGTGCCATTTGTAAGAGTGTTGCTTCAAATTGTTATAAAACAGAAAGCTTTATTTGGTAATGCTCCCTAAGATTATACTACTCTATAGCTTCAACTATTTGCTTTTGTCCAAAAAGAATGGCGTGAGAGGAGATGCTTAAGGAGTAAAGATGTGATGGTTCAATTTTATTTTCAACCAACTTTTTTTACTCCTTATTGAGGACCTTCATATTATGCAATGTAAATGAGAGTGCAGTTTATGTATTGGAGAAAGAGATTTAAGGTTTTGATGTTAAACAATGTTTTGTATATTATTCAGGAAAGCAGCCAATTTCATACCAAATCAAGCATAGGAAGAGTACATTTCATAATCAAAGAAAGATCACTAGTTAGGCGAAGAATTACTTGTGTTTTCAAAAATTCTACTTCCTCCACCAAATTTCCATCAAGGCTAAAGACACCGTCTGAGGAAGAATACATTGGTCTATGCCTGCAATTTACAAATGATACAGTTTATGATCTACATCACTCTGTTCAAGAGGCCTCTAACCATCAGCAGCGCAGGAGAACCAGGCCCACAGACCATTCATCATTCCACGGAAATTCACTTGTAATCCCTCAAGTATGATTAAGTAGATTTATATTTGCCTAAGAAACAATTTGGATGTTTTGGAACTTGGGTTTGTATATTTGTTAATTTTCCTGTTTGGGAATTTTATATTTGCAGTTTGTGATGCACAGGTGTAAGAGGCTCTTGTCGTTGTGTCTGGACTTTGAGCGTTGGCATTGAGAGATCTTGTTGCACCTCTTTCTTAATGTTCTTCTTGCTGGTTTCACTTAACAGCATAGATGTTTTTTTTTTTAGATTGTTCAAGTAACCAAGCAGAGTTTTCATTACTATATATTGCTGATTGTTAGAGATTCAGTAAACTATTGGGACCCCCCAAGAAAAAGGTAAGTAACTGAATTTTGATCATCTGGTAATGTTGGAGTCTGTATTGTGATAGTAGCCAATTATGAACGGTTTTTGATGGTTTATCATTTTCAGTAACTCAATTGATAGTGTTCATTTTGCAGAGTATTCGATTGTGAAGAAAGTGCATCTGTTGGCTTGAGAAAAAAACAGAGGAAGAACCCTGTAAATCCCAAACTTTGAGCCTAATCACTAAACCAGGAGCATATCTACTTTTTGTCCAATAATTTAGAATCACACCCTTGGAGGTTGAAGCCGAAGTTTTCAATGTTGAAAATGTTGATCATGGAAAGAATATTGATAGTAATAGTTCCTCCTTTATTTTTCTGGTTTATTCAGTGGTTAAAAAATGTAATTGATTTTTTTGCAATGCAATAATTATATTCATCTAATCACATTTTTATCATCATCTATTGAACAACATAGGTAAGGATGAAAAAGGTGAAGGGATGATGCCAAGAGGATGATTATGAATATGAAGAGGTATGTTTTACTGTGCATTGAACTTTTACAATCGTAGGAGATGTTGTGTATCCAAATAGACATAGAAAAGATACTTGAAATATTATTGAATTCATTTTGAACCGATCAAGAGTATAATTATTCTTTGTTGTTGATTCACATTACAACAACTTTGACTTCATCCTGTCTTGTTATCAAAGCAAGAAGCAGCTGATGTTTCAGTTAGAATATGTGTCGTGTTTAACAATTATCTTAGAGACGTGACATTTCCCTTAAATTTTTATCTATCTATTTATGGGTGTATTCTTATCCCTAAATGTATTGGAACCTTTAGTTTTTTTTTGTTTTTGACTTAATTTAAGATGAAGAAGTTGATTTTTCCGTCAGTGACCTTAACTTTTCAATGCAGGTCCAACAGGTAACAGAGGAGATTGCCATTGCTGTTTAGGATTTGTACCCAACACTTGTGCCCATGCCTACACTTTTCTGGTGAGTTTGATTTTTTTTGGGGTTAAACATTATACGAGCAAGTCAATAACTGCTATTTGAAAGTGTGTTATCAAGGGCTGTGGTCATCAAATAAAAACTTGATTTGATAGTTTTTCCCATATCCTACTCGCTTTAGCTTCCATCATCTGCATGTTTTCGACTAGGAGGGGCACACAGTGCACAAGAGGAGATGCTTAGAAGGCAGAGTAAAGATATGATAAATTCAATTGCTAGTGGGAATATAATTCACTTTGTTTGGCCAGCTAAGTTTTGTGGATTCCCTCGAACTAAGCAAGAATTCCTAGTTCCTGAAGCTTGTTGATGAAAACAAAAGCATTCTGCCTCATTGGTTGCAGTAGACCTTCATATTAGGACTGTAAATGAGATGGGCAGTTTGTGTATCTACTGTGGAAAAGCTTTTGAGAAGAACCAAGGGTCTCTTGCAATAATTGAGAGACATGAAGGAAGGTGATTGGAAACAGCAGAGCAAAATTGCAGGCTCTCTTTTTTACTTTTTACAGCAAATAATTGGGTACTGTTCACATTACCAATCAGCATTACAAACCACTACCAATCAGCATTACAAATCCCAAAAAACATGTTATTGTTGATGGGTGCTGTTCACATTACCTTGATTGCCTCTGATTCTTAGTTTTATTGCAATATATCAATCCAAACCCTCCATATCCTTGAACTATGTTGAAATGGTGATTTTATGTTGCAATTTTTATTTATGTATTCACATTGTTTCTTAGTTAGCCATGGATTATGGTTGTGTTTGAGCTAGTCATGTTCTTAATCCACACATTGTTTTCAAAGAGGTGGTTTAGTTACATAGTCTGAATTGCAAGTTTGCAACCACTGCATAATTGATTATGATCGTTGAATGATTTATCAGAATACTTTGGCTTCTTATTTTGGGTAATTAGCATTATTTTTCCTATGCATTTCTGGTATTTTGTTTCATGTTCATTGGCAAGGAAATTTTGTGGCATGGGTACATGTATCCCACAACCCACCCCCCAATGGGCTTTTATTGTTTTAGAGTAGTCATGAAGTCAAAGTCTCCTTCCCTCCATCTGTTGTTCTCTGGAGTTATCTGTTTATGGGAATCAGCCAGAGGAATTACTTCCTATTGTGTTCTCAAATTTTTAGTTTTGTGCCTTGCAGTTGTTTATTGTGGAGATTTTGGAGGGATGTGATGTGCAGAGAACTTTAGTGACTCTTTTTTCGATGAATTTTTCGAAAGGTGCCTGGATAAAATGATAGTCAGCGATGAATTTTTCATTCTATCTCTTGCCCACGCCTATTCTCTTCTTGTGAGTTTGTCTTTTTTTTTTTTCTTTAATTTATAGTCTAAGAGTGCCGTTTGAAAGAGTGTGCTTAAGGACTGTCATCACAAAACAGAGAGCTTTATTTGGTAATGCTCCCTTATACTACTAATTCTGGCTTCAACTATCTATTTTTGAGCAGGAGGGGAACACAAGTGCACGAGAGAAGATGCTTAGGAGGCAAAATAAAGATGTGATCAGTTCAATTGCTAGTAGGAATATTTGTTGACGAATTTGGAGTCCTACTTTTCAACAGCCTTTTCACTCCTATAAAGCAATCTACTCAGCCAAAAGCTCAACGGAGAACAAGAAGGTGAATCACAGTGCGTCTCATTTAGTTTTCTCACTATTTTACTGCCGCATGACCTACAGAATTTAGGGAAGATTTCTTTTTTTGCTATAGTTATATTTTGTGTGAGAGGAGATTTGGGTTTATTAGGGTTTTGGGTTTGGAGTATTTTTTCATCGCTATTGTCTGTAGTCCATTTTTTTTTTATATTGAATTTTCTCCTAGTTTGCCTGTGGTTGGTGTCATGTGTGATTGGATTATTTTTCTTCTGTTCTTTTCTTCTTTGGATTTTGAAATTTATTTTGTAACAACAAGTATATCACTTAGTTTGTGGTAGCTGATTGATAGGTCCTGAAACTTGTTTTGATGAAAGTAAAAGCAATATTCAATTCATTGGTCGCTATGGATGTTCATATATATGCAATGTATAATGAGAGTGGCCGTTTATGTATTGTAGAAAAAGGTTTTGATATTAAACAATATTTTGTATATTTAGTCAGGACTTCGATTTCATTTCACTTTCTTTTTGGAAAGACATGTTCCTAAGCCAATGGATCTTGTTCAGTTCAATTTGGACATTGATGGCATGATTATCTGAATTAAGGATGGCATTTTCACACCAATTCAGCCTTCATATCTGCCTGTAGATAAAATTGGACACACAGAAATACAGAATGAGTAAAAGGTAAAAACAGTTTGAAATTCAAGCATAAAAACATCCCTCTGTTGATTTCATAAAAGGTGGGAAATGAGAAAATTAAAAGTTCTTGAAAGTTGGGAAGCCTTAATAAAAAGTCTAGGATTATTGAAGAACAGCCGTATAGAGCATATGGATTCAACCATTGAAGAATTTTGATTTCAATGATACTTACAGTTTCTAATTAGAATACAAATGTTGTGATAACAACAAAAGAGAAGTAGCTCCCCAAGACACTTACAAAAATTATATTCCAACATCATGGGTTCAAAGAGAGGGATTTTACAAGGATTTAATATGAATCTGAAAATAATTGTGAAAACATTGAGGCATTGCTATAGTTATATCCGAATTAAGTTGGTGTTCTAACATCTATATTAAAACCTCGTATGAAGACTCTCTTAGCTATTATCTGCCCAACTATTATGTGAGGCAGGGACTGGCTTTCATCAAAACTGTTTGGATCCACACTATCCACCTAGTTAGTAATGTAGGCACAATTAATTATATAAGTAAGAAGACAACAATACATCATGTCAAGTATATTTACTTTGCAGGTGAAATTAACCTCACCTGAATTAGGGTTCATTTCATGAATTTGTTATAAAAATTGCAGGATTTGAATAATTTGAAATATGGTGGAAAGTGTTTGCCTATGAAATAAGTTGGATGTTTTGGAACTTGAATTTTATATTTGCCATTGGTGATGCATAGATGTTAGAGGCTCTTGTCGTTGTGTCTGGACTCTGAACGTTGGCATTGGAGAGATCTTGTTGCTCCTATTTCTTAATGTTCTTCTTGCTGTAATCCCAAACTCTGAGCCTAAGCGCCAAACCAGGAACATATCATGAATATTGATGGTAATTATATTCATCTAATCACATTTTTATCATCTATTGAACAACATAGGTAAGGATGAAGAAGGTGAAGGATGATGCCAAGAGGATGATTATGAATATGAAGAGGTATGTTGTACTGCTCATTGAACTTTACAAATAGACATAGAAAAAGAACTTCAATTATTATTGAATTCATTTTGAACTGATCAAGAGTATAATTATTCTTTGTTGTTGATTCACATTACAACAACTTTGACTTCATCCTGTCTTGTTATCAGCAGGAAGCAACTGATGTTTCGGTTAGAACTTGTGTTGTGTTTAATAATTATCTTAGAGACGTGACATTTCCCTAAAAGTTTGTTTTTGTTTCTGACTTAATTTAAGATGAAGAAATTAATTTTTCCATCATTGTCCTTAACTTTTCAATGCATGTCCCACAGGTTACAGAGGATATTGCCATTGCTGTTTTGGATTTGTACCCGCACTTGTGCCCATGCCTATTCTTTTCTTGTGAGTTTAACTTTTTTTTTTTAGGGTTAAACTTTATACGAGCAAGTCAGTAAGTGCTATTTGAAAGAGTGTTATCAAGTGCTGTGGTCATCAAATAAAAACTTCATTTGATAGTTTTTCCCATATCCTACTCACTTTGGCTTCCATCATCTGCATGTTCTCGACTAGGAGGGGGGCGCAGGTGCACAAGAGGAGATGCTTAGAAGGCAGAGTAAAGATATGATCAATTCAATTGCTAGTGGGAATATATTTCACTTTGTTTGGGGCAGCTAAGTGTGGATTCCCTCGAACTAAACAATAATTCCTAGTTCCTGAAGGTGGTTGATGAAAGCAAAAGCACTCAGCCTCATTGGTTGCAGTAGACCTTCACATTAGCACTGTAAATGAGATAGGCAGCTTGTGTATCTACTGCGGAAAAGCTTTTGAGAAGAACCAAGGGTCTCTTGCAGTAATTGAGTGATTGGAGACAGCAAACCAAAATTGCAGGCTCTCTTTTTTACTTTTTACAGCAAACAATTGGGATTGGGCGTTATAGATTTGAGTAGAGTTGTTCATTTGAAATTTGATATTTCTTGTGATGATATTCATTTTAGCCGGTTTTTCAATTGTATTGGAATGAAATTACAGTTTTCTGGTGTGAATTGGAGATTTTATTGGTCTAGTTGTAAGTTGTTCAAATTAATTCTTTTGTTATAAAATTGAGGTCCTATACAAATGCTTGAATGTTTAATTGAGGTTATTTGGGATTGAATTGAGAATTTAATAGTGTATTAACTATTAGAGGAAAGCAATGTTGAAAGATGTCTTAAATCAGAGTGTTTGGTATCATCACAACAAAGAAAAATGGTATGATAATTTGCACTACATATTACTCAATATGCTTCGTACTTCTTTAGTGCCAGTAAATATCAACACTCTTCACATGTTCTTTTTAGGTTAATTGAGAAAATTTGTTTGTAAGAGTTTATGTCTTGGTTAGAAGACATGACTTGAATGAAAAGTTAATTAACTCTAATATTATCATATTTTGAAAGGCCACACTTCTTCAATAGCTCTTTTAACAAGACTCTTTCTCAGAATAAGTCATTTAACAAATTAAAATATCTTTATTTAAATGTAGTTTCATAAGACATTTAGTTCCTATATATAATTAGAAAATAGGCAAAGAGTTTAATTCCTACAAATTGTTTGTGTACTAAACTCAAATGTGAATAATTTTGAGTGGGAGAAAATCAAATGGCTATGAAATATATGGGAAAATCTATTGTGGTAATGGAGTTGATTATACCAATTGTATTTGAAGGGCAAGCTAATGAGCTTACCCTACCTTCTCTATGCACCTCTTCACTTTCCAACTGCCTTCCCCATCCCTCTCAACTTGATGTTAATGGGTTGTATTGGCAAATTAAATAATTGCCTTCGTAAGGAACTTGGAACGTATAATAAAGAATATGGAATTGAAAACATTGAATTTAAGGAGTGTGTCATTTATAATTTTTTCGAGTGCCCTTATAAGCTCCAATCACTTGTTGAAGGTAGTGACATCAAAGTCTATGCTCGTGTTAAAAAGTGCACGAATTTGTGCTTTCCAAAATTGGAAGAGTTAAACACCAATAATTATGGAACTTGTTTATTCGATGTTATGAAAAGCGCATCAACAAGAAGAAGGATTGAGATCTCGTCTTATGCGGAACCAATGAGTTGCAGGTCTTGCAAAGAATGACTTCCTCACTTTTATGTTATCTAATTTATAAATTAAGCTTGTTTAACTCCTTCAATTTGTGTTGATGATTAATTTCAGGGTCAGAAATAAGATGGAGTTGCAGGTTTGAGGAATCTTGGACTTGGCGGTGTAGATATATAACAACTATTTGTTTAATAGCTTTTTTTGTTTTTGTCTCTATTGAATTATAATGATATGAAGATGCAAAGATACTATTATTCGATATTTTGTTTGGATTGCAATTTTGGTTTTTGGGCATGATGGACTTGAAATTAAGTAATTAAGGAGCTGTTTATGTTATTAAAGTATTGTTAGGGTGATTGAGAGTATGCTAATCTTATTTGGTTATGTGTTACACTCATCTACTAATAACTTCTTGTTTATGTAGTTTTTGTATTACACTTTTCTTTTGAGTGGTTGAACAAAACCACTACCATCCTATTGCTTTGAAAGCAATTGTCTCACAGAAATTTGAGACAGGAGATTGGATTTGTGTCTTTTTATTTTTTATTTTTAGCAACGTTTTGTATTGTTAACACTTCAGCTCTTTCTTTCGCTTTATTGATCAGACAGGACACAGCCTAGTCACTAGTGGGCCGGTGATGCCGTGATGGACCTTCAATTTTTGTTGATGGACGTTTGCTTATATTTCAGAAATTCAATTTTTAAAAAACTGTTATTATTATTAGTTTTGAATTCTGGAAATCTTTTTTTTTTTCTTTGGATTTCGTTGGGTCCCTGAATGTTGCCAATTATATTTACGGTGGACTCCACTCAAAATAGAAGGCTGAGACGTGCATTATTTGACAAGGAAGAAGACTTGTTTTGTATATATATATATATATATATATATATTTGGATGAATAAAGTCTTTGTATATCCAACGGCTGTGATGAGAATGATGTGAATAATATAGTGTATTGGGTCCAAGTAATCCTGACGAAAAGAAAAGGATTCACATGCGAAGCACGTAAATAGTAAATAGTAAAAAATGAGGATTCAAAGGCGCCCTTAGTGATGAAGCACGTAAATCTCTATATTTTGTAATTGTTTATTTTGTGCGTTCTTTTTATTTTTTGAATTGACATTAAGAAATACGATAGATTTTCTAACCACTTGTGTGATTAGTATACTAAAAATCTGAACTACATTTTTTTTTCTATACAAACAAATGTTGATATTTTTTTTTTTAGCCATTTTCTATGTAGTTTTAGAACTTTGATTAATGTAAGTGTTGTATTTTTGAGTATTTGTTGGTTGAATACTTGTATGATTTAGGAGTTTCAGTTGTTCTCTACGTAACAATGGGCAATTATATGAATAAAGTTCATAAGTTATTAAAAAAAAAAAATCAAAGTTATCAACAACTCTGTCTTTGTCATCAATGAGTGACATTTGAAAGAGTGTTCAATGACTCTGTTTCACAATGCTTTCAATTGAACTCTCTGTTTTTTACTGAGAGGAGGACACAAGTGAAGAAGATGAGATGTTTAAGTGGCAGAATAAAGATGGTGATATCATATTAGATTTGGAGATAAATATAAGAGAAATAGGAGAAGAATCAAAATCTCCTATTTTCCAAACGTATGTTTCAAGGAGACTAGGTTCTCTCTAAATTATGTCATTACACATTGGAGAAATTAAGCACTTAACAAAATAAACATTATCAATATTATGTTGATAAGCCGATAGATCTTGTTCACTTTGATTAGTGTAGAATTGGTATAAGTCCATGTTACAGCCAATAGTCTAAAAAGTAGTACATGCAGAGAGATATTGATGAGACGGACAAACAAGTGGTGCTGAGGGGGTTTATTGGATGGTGGATCTTTTTCTTTGCTTCTTTGTCTTTCTGTTTTTTAGTTGAATATGGTCAATTATGGTGGACTCCACTCCAGGCAATGTGATTTATCGAGGAATCAAAGAAAAACCAAAATCGAAAGTTCCCACTTGCATTATTTCACTTAGAAATAACTTGTTGTAAACGAGTCTTTGTATCGGATTGGAATCCATTCCCATTTCAAAGAAATGATAAATTCTTTAATTACAAATTTAAGTTGTTTCTTTAGGTCGAAATGCTTGAAAAATGCCACATATTAAAATTGTGGCCAAAAACACTTTTTTTCATAAACCCGAAAGACATTGTTTTGTTCAAAGTTTTTTTTACAACATATAAAGCAAGAACCTCATAAAAAAAAATTAAAAAAAAAGAAAAAAAAAAAAAACCTTAATTTTAATTGTAACATGCCCACATTTTTAATAGGTACCATTTTCAAACGTTTCCACAGTTTTTTTAAAAATAAAAAATAAAATTTGTAAGAAATCCTGATCCATATGTCACTACCAATGGACCTCTCCAACCATCAAATCATTTCATAGAATAGTTTCGCAGAGTGTGAAGAACTCATGAGCATCCATCCACTGTAAACTAATTAACCCAAAAGTAAAAAAACAAAACTCTCATAATTTGTCACTACCAAAGCATTAATAATATAATAATGAAGCTATTGCTAACCCCAAAATATAAAAGTCTTAATTAATTTGCTACAGTACTATTCTTTGATTTGGCTTAAGTCTTTCGTCAATGTTGGCTAGGAGTTTCTTATAATAAGAAAATTCTTCAAACTCGGTTATGTTATGTGAGAAAAGAGAGGTAGGCTGTGAAAAAATGTTATGAAAACTAGCTCATAATGTGCGCTATGCGCGAAATTCTTCATTATAATTTAGTTTTAAAATTTATACACAACTTAAGAATTTAATATGTGTTTTAAATGTTTATAGACACTTGACATTATTTTAAATGGGTTGGATTCTTTGTAACCAAATGACAGCTGAGGGGACATTTATTTGAGGATGTTCGTTCAGTGTTGAGAAGTATTCCCTGTTGGAAAATGGGCTTTGTTTGTAAAGAGGTAAACAATGTTGCTCATGCTTTGGCTCAATTGGCTAAATCTAGGACATGAACATGGTGTGGATGTATAACCCACCGGAATGTACGTATTCGAGATACTCTTGATGCAGAGTGTTTTGCTTTGCATTCTTTGACTTGATTATAATGAAAGACATTTCTTCGTTCAAAAAAAAAAAAAAGGTTGTATGATATTTCCTCTAAATTGATTTAGAGAAAATTTCTATCATTTTTATTATACTTTTCATTATAGGTTAAAAAAGACTTATAAAACTATATCTAATCTCTTTAACTAAAAAAATATTTAAAGTTATACACCAATACATAACTAAACATAGTGACACAAAGTTACACAAAACATTGAGTTGTTTAAAATGAAAATAATAGCAAGATGAAAACTTGTGGATTTTGATTATCAAAGTATTATTTTCAAATGTTATTTGTGGGATGCCTATTATATTTTAATGCAAATAAAAATTCATATAATTCTAAACATTTTTTTTATAAAAAAAGCAAACTAAACAAAATAGTTTTTTGTGAATACAAAATAAAACAAAATTTTTCACTAAATATTTAATGCAATCAAATCAATCCTCACATGAGGTTTAATGCTAAATATTTCTTTAAAGTTTCAAAAGTATTTATGTTCCTTTTATGCTTAACAATCAAATAGTTTTTTTTGTCTTGTTTTGCTTTAAAAAAAAAAAAAAAAAAAAGAGAGCAAAAAAACACTTTAAAAAATGGTAAAAAAATGGAGTAGATCACATAAAAGGAAAATAAATAAATAAATCCATAAAATATAAGAGCCTTTACTTTAGTTTAATCCATATACATTAAGACATGCATGTTTAATCTTTGTTTCCACAAGTATATATAATTTAAAATAAAAATTATTAAGAAAAAAAATAGCAAGAACAATACATGGATTATAATATAGAAAATTTGCAAGAATATTTAATATTTTAGTGTGATATCGATAATATTTTAATACTAATAAACACATATGATTTTAAATATACGAAAATAACACAGAGAAAATAAACAATTTTTTTAATGAAAATTTGTTCCCATAGCCATAGGTATGCATGGTTTAAAATGAAAAGTATAAAGAAAAAAATAGCAAAAAGAATATATAGATTCTAATTATCAAAGTACATAAAACACAAAGATCCAACAAAGTAACAAATTTTTTGATTAAATAGAAACCCATTAACGTCAAATTCAACCACCACAAAAGCACACAAAAAATGCATATAGCCAATTTGTTTAGAATTAATTAGAATTAATCCATGCAATACCTATATGGCCGATTTTATTATTATTATTATTATTATTTTGTGTGTTATGACATTGCAGGAAGAAGCACTTTGTGTTGGGAAAATAATATGGGGCAAAATCACTTTTAGTCTATTAGCAAGAAGCTTTGAGATAATTTTATAAAGGACATTGAACATTGAACATACTAATAAGTTGAAATTCAGTAACACACGTGGATTTTTAGTCTTGGGGATAAGAGCTATAAAAGTGGAATTCAAATCATTAGTCATTTCACCACAAGTAAAGCAATGATAAATGACAATTATCACACACACACACACATATATATATATATATATATATAAGCCAAGTTTTAGCTTAGAGAGTGATTAGATCGAATTGTGACAAGTGTCTAAACCCATGTTGAATGCGCATCTTAATAAAAAAAAAAAAATCCAAATTCTATGTTATATTGCTCCAATTTCTCTAATATATATCACTTTATCCCTATGTTATTTTTAGTATAACCATAATTTGTAAAATAAGAACAGTTGACATCTTTCTCCATGGAAAGCTCAAAGCCACAAGCAGTAATAGTTTCCAGCCTCGGCGTTGGCCACCTTGTCCGTGACCTTGAGCTCGGAAATCGCATGGTCGCCGATCACAACTTCCAACTCACCTTCTTCGTCGTCCTTGAATATCCTATCAAAGCTGCTGAATCCCAACTCATCCAATCAGCTAAGGCCCAGAAACTCCTAGACATCGTCCAACTGCCTCCCGTGGACCTCTCCGGCCAACTCCAACCCAATGCCCCGATCTTCACGCGCCTAACTGCCGTTATGCGCGAAATCAGAGAAACTCTCCGGTCTGCAATCTCCGCCCTGAAGCCAACCCCGAGCGCCCTCGTCGTCGATTTTTTTGGAACTCCGGCACTGGATGTAGCCGATGAGTTTCACATGTTGAAGTACGTGTTTGTTAGCTCTGCGTGGCCCCTTGCATTGATGTTATATGCGCCAATCCTTGACAAGGAGGTAGAAGGCGAGTACGTTGCCCTGAAAGATCCCATAAAGCTCCCCGGTTGCATGCCGGTCCGGCCCGAAGATGTGGTTAATCCGATGATGGACCGGACAAAGCAGGAATACAATTTCTTCCTACAGGTGGGTTCAAAGGCGCGAAAGAGTGATGGGGTTTTGGTGAACACGTGGGAAGATCTGGACGCCGCCACGCTTAAGGCAATGAGAGAGGAAGAGAGTTACGGGTCGGTACTGGTTTACGCGGTTGGGCCGTTGATCAGATCTGCTGGACTGCCGGTTTCGAGGACCCACTTGTTGGTTTGGCTAGACCAGCAACCGGTTGAGTCTGCTTTACATCGCGTTTGGGAGCCTTGGGGTTCTTTCAGCGCAGCAAATCACTGAGCTAGCTTCGGGGCTGGAGCTGAGCCACCAGAGATTTATATGGGTTAGCATACAAAACAAATAGAAACTTGAACCTCAACTTTCACCATTTATAGAAAGCTCGATCTAAAAAACTCTCAAATACTTCCAATTCTCTCGCTTAGGACCCTTCAAGGGTATAATGGGTATATAAATATATATATATGCCCATTATACCCTCCACTCAAAACCACGCTTTGGGCTTGTCCAAAATGACGTTTTGGGCAAAAAAATAGTTTTGCATTTTAGGTTTTTTTTTTTTGAAAAAGAAGGAAATTGAAAAAAAAAAAAAGTGGGGGAGAAATCGGTTGGAGCCACCTTGCCCAAAAATGGGGTGGCGGACCACCCATTTTTAGATGGTCCATCTTACCGAGATTGACCCCAGCTTAGTGGTCAGCCAAAGGCCAAAAAAAAAAAAAAAAAAAGCAGGTTTGGGATTTTGGGGTGGTCAAGGGCACAGGGGTGGCCACACCCCTACCGGTCGTGGGTGTAAATACCCCACCCTTAGTGGTCCGCCACCCCAAAATCCCAAACCCGCTTTTTTTTTTTTTTCTTTGGGGTGGCGGACCACCCCAAAGGCTGGGTGGCTCACTACCGGTATGTGGCTCAGCCATCGATTTCTCCCCACCTTTTTTTTATAATTTCCTTCTTTTTCAAAAAAAACTAAACTAAACCTAAAATACCCAAAACTATTGTTTGGGCAAAGAACGTCGTTTAGAACCCAAAGCATGAAGTTTTGGAAAGGTATAATGGGCATATTTCTCCAAAAGGGTCCTAAGTGAGAGAATCTGAAGTTCGTTATTTGAGAGTTTTTTCAGATTCGGGTTTCTAAATCGAGAAGTTGAAGTTTCAAGTTCCTCAAACAAATATTATGCTAAAAATATATAATAATTTTGTTGGAAAGTATTTTCTAACTTATGCTTACTAAGAGTAATTCTAAATATTGAATTCTCGTTGAGCCTTGAATTTTTTTAAAAAAAGACTGATACAAGAATTAATGGGCATTGTCACATTAATAGCTCAATAGGATGAAAGTTGAGTATCTAGTATTTTCACCTAACGTCCTCAAGGGCAGCTTAATCGGTTGGGGACTACACTTTAAGAAACAAAGGTCACTAGTTCGAATCTCTCCTCCTCTTCCTCTTGTATGGACATGTAAAAAAAAAAAAAAAGCATTATTTACCTAATAATGCCCTTATTGATGCAATAAGTAATATTATTTAGATAACTACCATACGATTCTCATACAACTTGATGTGACAGTAAACATTAGTTATTGGATAAAAATTTGTATTAAAAAACAAATTAATGGAGATTTCTTATAGGTGCTACACCCACCCAAAAAGAAGGATGCGGCCGAGGATAAAGGCGACAACGCGTTAGCCTACTTGCCTGACGGGTTCCTAGAGCGGACCCACAGTTTGGGAAAGGTGGTCACACAGTGGGTGCCACAATTGGACATCTTGCGACATCCATCGACGGGAGGCTTCTTGTCTCATTGCGGGTGGAACTCGTCGTTGGAGAGTATTCTAAGTGGTGTGCCTATGATAGCTTGGCCTATGTATGCGGAGCAGAAGATGAATGCGGCGATGCTTGCAGAGGAGGTAGGAGTGGCCGTTCGCCCTAAAGTTGTACCGACCAAAGCAGTGATGGGAAGGGAGGAGATTGAGATGCTGGTGAGGAAAGTTATGGAGGGTCAAGAAGGGAAGGCTATGAGGGCTAGAGTTAAGGAACTGAAAATCAATGGGGAGAAGGCTTTGAGTGAGGGTGGTTCTTCTTTCATGGCTGTGTCTCATTTGGCAAAGGAATGCATAATGAACTCCCAGCGCCAAAAAGTCAAGGCTCTATGAGCCGCTAGCAAATTAAATGGGGTATGATTGCTTATTTCGTTTGCTTATTTAATTTGTTTTCTGAGCAATGGAGAAATATTGGCTGGCAGTAGTTACTAATTTTGTGATGCATCGCTCTAAAACATTGATTGTTTGAGTATAAACTCATCATGTTTTTGTTGGTGTGAAGTTTGATGTGCATTTGAGTAATGTTACTCATGTTCATTTGTTAATCATCACATCTATTTTAAATTGGTTGACATAATAAGTTTTAAGTAATTTTTCATGTCAGATGCTAAAAAAAAAAAAAAAGTTAGAATTAAAACATGTGTAAAATAAGTGTAAAATATAAATGCATTTGGATTTGTGATGTTAAGTATTGCAGTATGAACTAACTTAACCCTTTTTTAAAGTGTTATATAATGCAGTAAACTTTTGACGAATTTGCATAGGCAAATAATCGTGTAGAAATTTATTTTTTAGCAAAGAATCACCAAGTAGCAATATATATATACTCTATTTTTGTTTCTTTTCCATCAATTCCTTTGACGACAATAGGGCTCTTCCTCAACATCAATTACTTTTGTTTTGTTTTGTTTTGTTTTGTTTTTGGTGGTTTTTATTTTTTTATTTTTTTTAACATTTTGGATAGAGTTTTTCTCCAAACTAAGTTGGAGAAAATTCCTCTAAATTAGTCTATAAAAATGTTATGTGTCTTTTGAGCATGTGAAAAACACATGTTTTCTTATATTAATGCTAGAGGTAAGATTTTTTAATCTCCCAAAAGTGATTTTTTAAAATTGTCATTGGATCAAAAATCAATAGTAAATCAATTTAAATTCAATGGTAATTTTAAAGGTCACGTCATTTTTAGGGACAATAGAAGAATGAAATTCCTATTTCTAGAATTACTCGCATTTTTAATAGCATAAATAAAGTTGAAATAAATTTTATTAAAAAAAAAATGTGGTTCTTATATGCAAAGGGACACAACATTTTTATGGACATGGTTGGAAACCAACATTCCAGTTTGGAAAAAAAATTTATTTAGATGTTTTTGGGATGTCACTTCGATCCGTAACTTTCACTACTTATAATACCATTAAATGAATGAATAGTATGAAAATTTAATAAGCATGTAACGTTACATGCTTAATTATGACTCATTTTGTGCCGGTAAATTCTCTCAAGTTAGCTTTTAAATGGGGGCTTTGATCTAATATATTCTATATATTTGATCAACAGTACTCTGCACTTGTTCTTTTAAATTTCACTTTTTTTGGGTGCCCTTGACTCTTCCCATGAATCATATTAATTGCATAAAGATCTTTGTAAAACTTTATGTCTTGATTAGAGGACTGTTAAACAATGGCTTCAATTGAACTCTCTGCTTTTTACTAAGAGGGGGACACAAGTGGAGAAGATGAGATGCTTAGGTGGCAGAATAAAGATGTGATTAGTTGAATTATTTTATTTTATTTTTTTACATTTTTTAATGTAAAGGAAATTAGAAATGCTATGAAGAAAGAGGGTAATTGAGGCCATATGCACTAGGAAATTGAATGCAAGCATGCAACCCTTAATATATAATATAACATCATGTGGACTTAAACAGGAAATCATTCATAGTAATAATTTTTTTATTTGTTTTTAAATTAAAAAAAATGTAAATTATATTCCTGTTGGATGGAAAATTTATATACGCCTGATTTCCATGGCAAACAACACAGCATATGTTGAAATGATATATTTGAAAGAAGGTGATATCATATTAGATTAAGAGATAAAAATAAAGGATATAAAGTGTTTGATTCTAACCTGCTCAAAATTTTGTGACCAATTATGCTCAGTAGAAATCACTGTGAAGTGAACACTTACTTCAATTACTTGTTCTATGGAATAACATGGCTTAAACTTTGCTGGGGTAGATTGATATAAGTCCATGTTACAGCCGTAGATTGATGGCATGATTAAATTTGTTTAACCATCTGAATTAAGGACACCATTTAATTTTCAAACCAATTAATAAACCCTTTTCTTGTGCATTTGATACCCAATAGTCTAAAAAGTAGTACAGAGAGTGGTGCTGAGGAAGTTTATTGGATGTATCGGATTGGAATCCATTACCATTTCAAATAAATGGTAAATTCTTCAATTACATAATTTAAGTAGTTTCTTTATGTCAAAATTCTTGAAAACTGCCACCTATTAAAATTGTGGCGAAAACTTTTTTTTTCAAAACTCAAAAGACATTTTTTGTTCAAAGCTTTTTAATTTTGTTAAAAAAATAATAATAAAAAAATAACTTAATTGTAACATGCCACATTTTTAATAGGTATCATTTGCAAGCGTTTCAATATAAAGAAATTGCTTAACATTCATAATTTAAAAATCTACAATTTAAAAAAAATAAAAATTGTAAGAAATCTTGATTCATTTGTGTCATTATCAATGGACTTCTCCAACCATCAAATTATTTCATAGAATAGTTTAGCAGAGTGAGAAGAACTCATGAGCATCCATCCACTGTAAACTAATTAACCCAAAAGTAAATAATAATAATAATAAATAATAATAATAATAATAATAATAATAATAATAATTAATAAAAATAAATAAATAAAAAGCTCTCAAAAAAGAAGCTATAGCTAACCCCAAAATACAGTAATTAATTTGCTACATTCTTTTAAGTCTAATTAAATTGTGCCCTAAGAAAATTCCTCAAGCTTGTTTTCTAAATATGTTATGTGAGAAAAGAGAGATTAGGTTGTAAATAAATATAATGCTCAATCATTTTAAATATTATGATAATTGTGACCAATCATCCTTAGACGTTATTAGCAATGACTTTTGATTGTCACACTGAAAGCTGAATTTATCATAGTGGGATGCAGTACCCAACAAGAAAAAAATAAACTAAAAAAACGACTTTTGGCACATCTATATTTATCGCAGGAAATATGTAATCCCTACCAAAGGTAAAATTTGAAATAATAAAAGAAAAATAAACTTGGTTCCCAAATAGCATAAGCCAAAAAAAGATAGCACAGAAAGACGATTAAAACCTTGAGTTGAGAAACGCGAAGAAAGGATTTAGTGGGATTTCATAGTTGTAACAAAACGACAGTAGAGTCCTGCCTTCCTTTTACTATCGGATTGGATAAGCACCAAGTGGGACTGATAGGGTGTGGTAAAGGACCATCATCCTCCATGTGCCTCATCTTAATGCGCCTTCGCAGATGAATCCCCTTCGTACCACTAGAATATTCTGTTTTTTCTCTACTATTACTATATATAGTGTCTGTGACTCTGTGATTTCTTTAAATAATTAATTATCTAACTAACCTTTTAACGCTCATTAAAAATAAAAAAAAAAATGGTATGTCCTTTCTGCGGGCTGGTTGTTGAATGGGGTTTGCTAGACGTTATTCTCATAGTATTTTTTTGGTGTTTTCTCAGTCTTATGTAAAATATGATTTAATAAAAAATAAAATTATAATCTTTTTTTATGATTAATTTTTATGAGTTAATAGTTAAATTCTAATGCTTTAAAACTTGTTTTTAAATTCAAAATTAAAACCTAAGGTGGAAGGTTAACCTTTTAGGATGATATCACCCAAAATAGATTTGATCATCTAAATTTGATGCTAATACCTCAATTTTGTTCTAATGCCTCATGAATTTATTGCTAATGCCCCAAATTTGATCTAATCTTTAAAAAATTGGTGTAAATTCTGATTTTTTAAAATCATGTTTTATATAAAGCTAGAGCAGGAAGAGCACTACAAAAAAATATTTTCTTGTTGAATAATTATAAAGAGAAATCACATAATCTACTCATCGGGATTTTTAACAATTTTGCTAATTGAACATTTAAAATTTATTTAGACAGATAACTTTTATACAATTGCTATTCAGACTAATAGCAGCTCAAGCTACAAAGTTATTATAAAAATCTTTATCCAAAACTCATCTTCATTCATATGGTTATCATGACGATCTTTAAACCTTTTTTTTTTTAATAAAAAGTGATTTAATAATTAATTAACATTATTGCATCAATCCAATAAATAATAGAATACTTTTTGGCACAATGAGAATTCACGTGTCATGAATATTCTTACAAAATTTCAACTCAATTGGATCACAAAATCTTATCGATTAGAACTGTGATCATGACATGACAACATTTCCATAATGCAGTTTTTCCTCCATTGCAGCCCTGCTTGAACAGCAATTCCAGAAACATAAATTCTCATCCTGCCAAGTCTGTCCGGACAGCAAGACAGCCTGGACAAAAGTTCCTAAAATACGTTTTTTTGTCCTCCGCAATGCCTATCCGCACAAGCACTTAACATGTCCGGACACCCCATAGATTTTAGGCCCAAAATGTGTTTTTAATGTGGGCCCATGTCTAGGGTTTTGTAGATGTTATAAATACATCTTTATAAAAGAGAAAGTGACAAATTCTACATCTAAAGTTCGCCATCGTGTGCTAAGAGAGTCTTGATATAGATCGTTAGTTCTCTCTCTTAGAGTGATCGTTTGTTTTACTTGTTGATTGTTAAAGTGAAGTCAATCGGAGTTCCAGTGAAGGGAGATCACGTAGAAGGATTGTGCCAACTATCTCTGAAAATGGCTATTGTGGTAGAAAGCAAGTGGGTCGCTTGTCTTATGCAAGATAGTGTCAATTGCAAATGTTTTGTAAGTGTGAACTTCTTGTAATCCTTTATTCTTTTACTGAGTTAATTGATTTCATGGGTTTAACTGTCTCAGAGAGGTTTTACTTTTATAAATTTTTCTAATTGGTTTCCTCTTCGTAACCAAAATATCTGTGTTCTTTATTGATTATTGCATATCTTTTTGTTGATTATAAATTGTTAGGTCAAATCTATTTCCGTATAATTTTGTGTGAAATACCTATACATTTAAAATAGGTTTTATTTGGAGCCAATTAGGTTTTTTCAAATGTAGTAATTAATTATTTGCTTCAAGAGCTTTAGTAATTAATTATTAATCCAACAGCTGATATTGTATCCCACCCAGTTTAAATGAGATTTTTTTTTTTTTTTTTTTAAGGTTTAGTCCATGGAGCGGAGGCACCTTTGGTATTATTTCTCTTGAAAATAGTAAAACTTTGCTGAAACTCTGTGGACATATCCCTTAGTAATGATGCACATAAATCTCTGTATCTTGTAATTATTTGGTTTTCTTTTTTTGGGATAGGGTAGGGAATGGGTTTGGGCTGGTGGTGATGTTCTTTAGAAATAAAAATTATTTGCTTTATTTTTTTTTCTTATTTATTTATTTTCATTTACTTTTTCAGTAACAAGTTGTAGAAACATGATTGAGCATCTACTTAGAGGCGAACTCTTTAATTTGATTTGCATGATGAGTTTAAATGGCACTGTTGGTCTTCTCCAATCCTGATTATTAAACTAATATATGTTTAATATATATGTATTTTTTTTATTCTCATATATTTTGAATAGGGTATGTGATTGTACATGCCTTTTCCTAGTCTGTGTGGCCTTAAATGTGACATGTTCAAATGTGTAACTTACATTTATCTTAGGTGTAATTTTAGCATATGATACAGAATTACAAATTAGTTCCGTTTTGTTTTCTTTAAGGGTTTAAGAGGATGGATTTGTTGTCTTGACCTTCGGGTTGAGGGGTTGATGATAGAATAAATCGGTGTGGGGGCTTAATTCTTATGGTCATATTTTTATTTTTAGTTGTTTTTATTTTTGTTTTTGTATTTTGACTACCTGTGTCTTAGATCTAGTCTGCACGAAGCAGATCTGTTCCATAAATATAATTATACATGGGTTAGCGGAAACTTGAAATCATTTTTATGACTTTATAACATTCATAACTTTGGGTTATAATTTTTTAGAGCTGTATGTTAAGTGATATAAAAGCTTTATGTTGGTGTAATTTCATTAAAAAAAAAAATGTTAATAAACTCATTCTGTTTTTCCTGTGCATACCCATTAACCTAAAAAGTGGTACAGAGAGGTGGTAAAAAAAAATTAAAAATTAAAAAAAAAAAAAAAAAAAAAAAGTGGTGCTGATGTACTTTCTTGGCTTGTGGAAATCTTTTGTATGTTTTTTTGTTTTTGTCTTTTTTTTTTTTCCTGGTAGAGAGAGAGCTTTGAACGTGGCTAATTATGGTGGACTCCACTCAAAATAGATTGCTAAGACGCGCATTGTTTGACGAGGGAGAAGACTCGTAAACAAGTCTTTGTATATCCAACGGCTGTGATGAGAATGATGTGAATTATAGTGTAAAGTAATCATGACAAAAGAAAAGCACTCACATGCCAAGCCCCCACAAACGTCCAATCTTCTCTCAGCCGTTTGAAGTTGTTGCCATTTGCAACTTTTGAGACGACTCAAGCTTTCACACACCAAAAAAAAAAAAAAAAACCACTATTTCGCGTTTGAGAGCTTTGCTATGTGAGAAAAGAGATATTAGGCGATAAATAAATATTATGCTCAATTATTTTTAAATATTATGATAATTGTGTCGGCCAATCATGCCTAAATATTATTAGTAATAACTTTTGATCGTCACAAAAAGTTGAATTTCTCATTATGAGATACAGTACCTAACAAGAAAAAAAAAAAACTAGAAAAATGACTTTTAGGACATCTATATTTTTCACAAGAAATATGCATACAATCTCCTACCAAAGGGTGTCTTATATCATGAAAATGGTGACTTTTGTGGTAGGAACAGCAACTTTTGTAGTTTTAATATCTTCACATTGCTACACTCTTTCCAACATTTGCAGCAACTTTTGTAGGAATAACAAATGCAACATATAATCCATTACGACTATTGAATGATTTATGAGGGCTTCTCATTTCAAGCAATTAGCTAAACAATTATAAACATTGCAGGAAATGTTTATTCTGTTCAACTTTAATGATTTAAACAATTATAATAAGCTTTATTTTCTTTTAGGTGTTACTGTAATGGTTCAATAGTAATAACTGGTGTTGCTGATGAGACAAAACACAGCCCCACAACTACAAGTGGGGCTTTAATTGGATTGTGGAAATCTTTTCCCTGTTTCTTTGCCTTTCTTCTTTTCTTGGTAAAGAGAGAGAGCTTTTTTTTCTCTATCGGTTGCATTATTTGACAAGGTACACAAATGTTTGTATCACCACCAATGGACCAATCCAACAGCTATGATGACAATTATCTATCTCTCAAATGGCTAAAAATATAGTGCAAGATAATGTAGTACTTAATTATTTGCTCTTAGGAGCATTAGTAATTAATTATTAATCAAATAGCCTGATATTTATTGTATCTAACCCAGTTTAAATGAGATTTTTTAAGGCATAATCCATAGAGTGGAGACATCTCGGTATTGTTTCTCTAAAAATAATAAAACTTCGTTGAAACTCTGTGGACATATCCCTTAGTGATGAAGCACTTAATCTCCTTATTTTATAATTGTTTGATTTTCTTTTGGGGTAGGTAGGGAACGGGTTTGAGTTGGTGGTGATGTTCTTTAGAAATAAAAATTATTTGCTTTATTTTTCTTTCTTATTTATTTATTTATTTTATTTTCATTTACTTGTTCCGGTAACAAGTTGTAGAAACATGATTGAGCATCTATTTGGAGGCGAGCTCTTTAATTTGATTTGCATGATGAGTTTAAATGGCACTGTAGGTCTTCTCTAATCCTGATTATTAAAATGATATATTTTTAACATATATGCATTTTTTTGTTCTCATACGTTTTGAATAGAGTATGTGATTGTCCATGCCTTTTCCTAGTCTTGTGTGGCCTTACATTTATCTTAGGTGTAATTTTAGCAAATGATATAGAATTACAAATTGGTTCTGTTTTATTTTCTTTAATTAAGGGTTTAAGAGTTAATGAACTCATTCTCTTTTCCTGTGCATACTACCCAATAGCCTAAAAAGTAGTGCAGAGAGGTGTACGTTGATGAGAAAAAAACAGTCCTGCAAGTGGTGCTGATGAACATTTTTGGATTCTGGAAATCTTTTGATTTTTTTCTTTTGCCTGCCTTTTCTCTTTTTTTGGATTCCGTTGGTTCCTGAATGTGGCCAATTATGGTGGACTCCATCCAAAATAGAAAGCTGTGATGAGAATGATGTGAATTATATCGTATTGGGTCCAAGTAATCCCGACAAAAGAAAAGCATTCACATGCGAAGCCCCCACAAACGTCCAATCTGAATTGGGGGTTGTTGTGAAGCTGTTTATGTTATTAAACTTTACTTAGGGTGATTGAGAGTATGCTATTTTCATAGAAATATATATTTGAACAAAACACATCAAGATTTATTATTTGTAAACAAGTCCCAAGATATTTCATGACCAAGTTCATTTATCAAACATAGGCATACGTGCGTATCTCAAAAGAAATGTGTTAAGATGGAGGCATTGCTATAGTTCTAACATCTATATTAAGACTATGACGCATTATGTGCCCAACTGTTATGTGAGGCAGGGATTGCCTTTCATCAAAACGGTTCGTATCCACCTAATTAGTAATGTAGGCACAGTTAATTGTATAAGTAAGAATAGCACCGTACACATTATACACCAGGTCAAGTAAATTTACTTTACAGGTGAAATTAAGTTCACCTTAATAAGGGGGGTTCATTTCATGAGTTTGTTGTAAAAATTGCAGGATTTGAATCATTTGAAATGTGGTGGAAATTGTTTGTCTATGAGACAGCAATAAGGTAAAAGAGGAACTCTTGTTGATCGGGGGAAATTGAGTAAAATTTCACATTAATAGGCTTTTCTTCTCTCTCTCTCTCTCTCTCTCTTTTTCACATTTTTTGATTTATTTAAAGGAAAGTACAAATGCTATGATTCTATGAAGAAACAGGGTAATTTTATTTTATTTTTTACATTTAAAAGTAATGAAAAATATATTTCTATTGATGGACAATTTATATATGTCCAATTTCCATAGTTTTCAATTGCAGTCATATAGGAACATATATTTATGGGTTATTTGTTGAAGAAGAAACCATCAACTACTAGGGTGGCTCTCAATGCATAACAATCTTTGAGGTCTTTAGCCATGTCCTTTTCATATAATTATTTGTATTTGTTAATATTTATTTTTTAAAAAATAATAATCTTTTATTATTTTATATTAAGTGGGATACATTTTTTATTATTTTTAAAAAGTGGTGAGGATTTGAAAAAAAATTCCTGAACAATTTTATCACTATTGCCGAAGATCCCAATTGTAATAGTTTAGCAGAGTGTGAAGAACTCTTGAGCATCCATCCATTGTAAACTACTTGACCCCCAATAAAAATAATAATAATAAAATAAAATTTGGGTTAACTCTTGGTCAACGTAAACATATATACTGGTAGTTGACAAGCTGTTATAAAAAAGACAAAGCATTAATCAATAATGTAATAATGAAGGAAGCCAGGAAGGTGGGATGGTAAATGCAAACAGGTGGAGAAGATGAGATTGCAGGCTTTCTTTGCTGATATTTGACTTTCTGTTTATTAGTTAATGACTTCACTAAAGGGTGGGTGGTAGTGTAGTACTAGTTGAGAGAGTATTTTGACTTAATGAAATTTTCACTAAAAAAAAAAAGCTATAGCTAACCCCAAAATACAAGTCTTAATTAATTTGCTACACTATTCTTTGTGATTTTGCTTAAGTCTTCATCAACGTTGGCCAAGAATTTCTTATAAATTGTGCCCTAAGAAAATTCCTCAAATTCAGTTTCTATATTATGTTTGAAAAAAGAGATTAGGCTGTAAATAAATATTATGCTCAATCATGTTTTAAATATTATGACAATTTTCATTAACCAATTATCCTTACGTTATTAGCAATGACTTTGGTCGTTATAGAAAGCTGAATTTCTCATAGTGAGATGCGGTTGAAGAAAAAAAAAAAATAATTCTAGAAAATGACTTTTATTAAGCATCTATATTTATTGAATTTAATGAAATCCTGATCCATTTGTAAAGGGTGGTACTAGTTGAGAAAGTTACATTATTTTGATTTATTGAAGTTTTCACTGAGAAGAAGCTATAGCTAACCCCCAAATACAAGTCTTAATTAATTTGCTACACTATTCTTGATTTGGTAGCTTAAGTCTTATAAGGAATTTCTTATATATATATAAGAAAATTTCGAACTTAATAATATAATATGTTATATGAGAAGAGAGATTAGGCTGTAAATAAATATTATGCTCCATTATTTTTAAATATTATGACAATTGTGTCGACCAATCATCCTAGACATTATTAACGATGACTTTTGGTCATTCAGAAAGCTGAAATTTCTCATAGTGAGATGTAGTACCTAACAAGAAAAAATAAAATACCTATTTTTGGGATAGGGTAGGGTATGGGTTTGGGTTTGGGCTATGGTGATGTTCTTTAGAAATAAAAATTATTTGCTTTATTTTTTTTTTTTATTTATTTATTTAATATGTTTACTTTTTCCAGTAAAAGTTGTTGTAAATAAATGATTGAGCATCTACTTAGATGCGAGCTCTTTAATCTGATTTGCATGATGAGTTTTAGTGACACTCTGAGTCTTTTCTAATCGGATTATTAAATTGTTATATATTTAAAATACATGTAATTATATATGTATTTTTTTATTCTCAGATATTTTTGAATAGATTATGTGATTTTTATGCTTTTTCCTAGTCTGTGTAATTTGAGCATATGATATAGAATTACAAATTGGTTACGTTTTATTTTCTTTAATTAAATCTAAGAGTTAATTAACTCATTCTGTTTTTCTTGTATTTTCGTACAATAGCCTAAAAGTAGTACAGAGAGGTGTTGATGAGAAAAAAAAAAGTCCTACAAGTGGTGCTGATGAACTTTGTTGGCTTCTGGAAATCTTCTGTTTTTTTCTGTCTTTTTTCTTTTTCTCCCCGATAGAGAGAGAGCTTTGAATGTGGCCAATTATGGTGGACTCCACTCAAAATAGAATGCTGAGACGTGCATTGTTGACAAGGGAGAAGACTTGTAAACAAGTCTTTGAAGATCCAACGGCTGTGATGAGAATGATGTGAATTATAGTGTATTGGGTCCAAGTAATCACATGCGAAGCCTCCACAAACGTCCAATCTTCTCTCAGCCATTTGCAACTTTTGAGACTCCTCAAGCTTTCACACAAAAACCCACTACTTCTGCGTTTGAGAGCTTCGCTATTTTTGCATCCTTTCCTGATTCAATATTCCTTTCCACAAAGCTTTCATAGAAGAAACCAATAATTCTGCGTTTCAGACCTTCGCTATCCTTGCATCCTTTCCACAAAGACAACCATGGTGGCAGAGATTTTCCTTGCTGCGTTCCTCGAAGTGCTGTTTGACAAATTGTTGTCTCTGGAGTTGCTGAACTTTGCACGTCAGTACGAGGGACTCGAAGAAAAGCTGGACCAGTGGAGGAAACGTTGCGAAGAATTGAGGCAGTGCTTGATGATGCGGAGAAGCAACATTCGAGGGCGGTGATCAAACAATGGCTGGATGATCTTAGAGACTTGGCTTACGATGTGGAGGATATACTTGATGAGTTCGACTGAAGGGAGGAGATCAAGCCAGATTCATCCCGTCTTGTTTCACTGGTTTTAAGTGCTCTTAAGATCAGTAGTAGGCTGGGTTCAAAGATTGACGCGATCACTGATCGATTCAATAAGATTGTGAAACGAAAAGATGATCTAAACTTTCAAACAGAAAGAGAGGGACACTGGCCTCAACTACTTTGGTGAATGAAAAAAAGATAAAGAGGCAATACTTCAAATGTTGTTGAATGAAAACGAAGTGATGCTGAAGTTTCTGTAATTCCTATAATTGGTATAAAGACAACTCTTGCTCAAGCTTTTGTACAATGATGAAAAATTACAAAATTTTTTAATATGAAAGCATGGGCTTGTGTTTCTGAAGATTACGATGATGTTAGAGTCACAAAAACAGTTTTGAAATCGTTACCTCTAAAAGTTGTGATGACAATGATCTGAATTTGTTGCAAGTCCAACTCAAGAAGGAATTGATTGGAAGAAGTTTTGGTCGTTCTGGATGATCTTTGGAATGAGAACTACAATGACTGGACTACTCTACGTGCTCCTTTCGAAGCAGGGGCTCCAGGAAGTGTGATTGTCATCACAACTCGCAATCAAGGTGTTGCATCAATGGCGGTTCCATTCCAGTACAGTTTGCAAGTATTGTCAAATGATGCATGTTTGTCTGTATTTACCCAACATGCTCTGGGGCAAGAACTTTTAGTGCATCCAACCCTTCAAGATATTGGTGAAAAGATCGTTGAGAGATGTAAAGGGTTACCTTTGGCAGCAAAGACCCTTGGAGGCCTCTTGCAATTCATTGGACCGTGATTATTGGGAAGATATACTTAAGAGCAAGATATGGGATATACCAGAGGAGAGAAGTGGAATTGTTCCGCTCTTATGTTGAGCTACCATCACCTCCCTTCACGCTTAAAGAGATGTTTTTGCGTGTTCAATACTCCCAAAGGATTACGAATTTAAAGAGTTGTTGGTTCTATTATGGATGGCAGAAGGTCTAATTCAACCACAAGAAAGGTAAGCAAATGGAAGATTTGGGTAGCATATTTTCACGATCCATTGTCAGGTCATTTTTCCAACAATCAAGCAACAATGGGTCACTATTTGTGATGCATGACCTCATCAACGATTTGGCTCAATTGGTTGCAGGAGATACATGCTTTAGAATGGAAGATAGAATTGAGAGCATCAACAAAGGAAAAATTTCTAAAAAAGTTCGGCATTTGTCTTACCTGGGTGACTATTATGATGGCCCTAAAAAGTTTGAGGTTTTCCCTGAACCCACGTGTCTACGTACCTTCATGCCTCTTATGCTACCTTGGATGGGGAGATGTTATTTGACTCATAATGTTCCTCTTATATTGTTGCCAAAATTACTATGTTTAAGAGTGCTCTCTTTGAGTGGGTACGCATAGTTGACTACGGAAACAATTGGTGATTTGAAGCATCTGCGGTATCTTGACCTTTCTTTCACTCGAATTAGAGGTCTGCCTGAATCAACAACAACTCTTTGCAACTTACAGACTTTGATATTGGAGAATTGTAGTTATCTAAAGAAATTACCATCAAAGTTTGGGAACCTAGTCAACTTGCGACACCTCAACATTCTCAATGCAAATGAATTGGAAGGAATGCCTCCTCAAATAGGTAATTTAACATCTCTCCAAACATTGACTAATGTAATTGTGGAAATGACAATTGTTGTGCATTAAAAGAGGGTTCTTTGTTGCATCTTGAGGACACTTATCATCTCACGATTGGAGAATGCCACTGAATCTAAGGATGCAAGGGATGCCATGTTAATTGAAAAGCTCGATCTTTCTGCTTTGTGTTTGGAATGGAGTGTCAATGTGGACGAGTCAAAAGACAGAACAAGTGAATTAGAGGTACTTAACATGTTATTGCCTCACAGGAATTTGAAAGAGCTCACTATCAGGCATTATGGTGGTATAGAATTTTCGACTTGGTTAAAAGGTCCTTCATTTCCTAATATGGTGCTCCTAAGGATAGAAAATTGTAGAAAGTGCACATCATTGCCGGCAGTTGGCCAGCTACCATTACTCAAAGATCTTTTCATTAAAGGCATGGCTACTGTGAAAAATGTTGGTCATGAGTTTTATGGGGAAGGTTGCTCACAAACCTTTAGATTTTTGGAGACTTTGTGTTTCGAGGATATGAAAGAATGGGAGAATTGGAGCCCTAATGGAGAGTTCCCACACCTGCACAAGCTTTCTATTAAAAATTGTCCCAAGCTGTTGGGGACGTTACCAAACCACCTTCCTTCACTACAAAATGTTGTTATAAAAAGATGTGAGCAGTTGATAGTTTCAATTTCAAGCTTTCCAGAACTCTGCAAACTAGAAATTGAAGAATCAAAAGGGGTGGTGCGCAAAAGTAAGGTGGACTTCACCTCACTAAACTTTAAGTCTCTTTCAACAATTTCTGAATTCAAATGTCAAGTAGAAGGGTTTATAAACGTAGAAGATCTAACTATTGAAAATTGTGAGGAGTTAACGCCTTTGTGGTCAAATGATGTGAGATTACTACAACCCCTCCCCCGTCTTCGTGATATGAATGTTACCAATTGTAAAAAACTAGTATCTTTGGTGGCAGAAGAAGTGAAAGAGCAGCCACAACAGGGAATGTCATCCACACGCAATGGCATGGAATCTTTACCCAAGGTAGTGGTGTACAACAGCATGTGTCTTGAGAGTATTAATATTAATGGATGTGATTCGCTGATTCATTTAGCAGTTGGACAGCTACCTCCAACTCTAAAGAAGCTAGCGGTATATAGTTGCAAGAATATGCAGGTTTTGCTGGACGGGGATGATACCATCAATTGTAGTAGCAGCAATTCTCTTCTTGAGTACTTGCATGTTGACAGCTGTCCGTCCCTCAAATCTTTAACATCCAGCGGAGAATTACCAGCAACACTTAAACACCTTAAAATGTGGAGATGTAAAATGCTAGAGTCAGTGGCGAAAAGCTTCCCTCACAACTCCTCTTTAGAAATAATTCGTATTTGGGGGTGTGAAAACCTTAAATCCTTACCCATGGGCATACACAACCTTAGCCATCTACATCTTATTGATATTGACAGTTGCTCATCTCTTGTTTCCTTCCCGGACGGTGGGTTGCTCCCTCGCAACCTTACACAGCTGTACATTGACAAATGTGAGAAAATGCAGGCCCTACCCAACTGCATACACAACATCACATCTCTTCAAGTATTGAGAATAAACGAATGTCCAGGCATTGTATCCTTTCCAAAAGAAGGTTTTCCCACCAACCTAACATCACTTACAATCAGAGATTGCAACATCATTGAGTCCTTGCACAAGCTTACCTCTCTTCGACATCTTCATATTCAAGGTGAATGTCCGAATCTGGTATCCTTTCCAGAGATGATGCTGCCTGCCTCTCTAACCAGCCTCTACATCAGAAGCTTCCAGAATTTGAAATACTTATCTTCCAAAGGCTTTCGATACCTCTCCTCTCTTAAAACTCTGAGAATTGGTTGGTGCGAAAAGCTTATGTCCTTTCCAGATGACGGTCTGCCTCCCTCACTCTTGGATCTTCGCATCGTTTGCTGTGAAAAGCTCACATCCTTCACAGAGGATGGTCTTCCTCCCTCACTCCAGCAACTTCATATTGCAAACTGTCCTCTGCTGAAAGACCGCTGCAAGAAAGATCAAGGACGAGCATGGATCAAGATAGCCCACATCCCTTGCGTTAAAATTGATCGCAAGTTCATCTATGAACCAGAACCAGAAGAGGAGAATCAGCACATGAGTAAATACGAACTAGATGATGCGTTTTATCAGCCGTAAGACAACTCTTTTGGTTGCATCCTCTTCTTTGATTTCCAATGCATTCTGGCTCTCCATCCCAGAATGGGAGCCTCCTTTGACTGTCTTTTGAATGTTGGCGTTGGAAAGACTGTTTTGTTGCTGTTCTTGTTGGTTTGATGAACGGCGACTGTTCTTGTTGGAGTTAACGACATCACAAATGTTTGTTAAAATGCCCAAATGACCAAGCAGAGAGAGAAGCCTTTTGACCATTGAGTTTTTCATCACTAACTGCGATGTTGCTGATCGTTACAGATTTGCGAATCATCACAAAAAGGTATGGAACTGGATTTTTTCTTCTTTGAATTGTTTCATCTTCAATCAAAGCATACATTAATGGACACACGAATCATAAACATTTTTCTGGTGAACTGTGATTGGTGAAATGTTTTTTCTGAATGGTTTTGCGCCAATATCAAGAGAAAATCATATTATCAAGCCTTTTTCCAATATGTTTGAGCTTTGGGCCTGAAAATGGAAAAATTTTCTCATTCTGATCTTTCATCTGTGTGCAAAATAATCAAATGCATTCCATTGCATTGTTGTTATCAATTAAAATTGAATAAATAGCATCTTAATTACGTGGCTCACAGTCTCTGTAATCTTATATGACACTCTAATATGCATTCGATTTTTCATTATATCATGTTTTGAAAAATAGTATAGAAACAAACGAGCACGCGCATGTGTGTGAGAGACGGAGACAGAACAGATAGAGAGAGAGAGAGATTTTGAAGAAAAAAAGAGTTATATTTGAGAGGCACTTTGTGTATATTCTTTTATATTTGTTTGTGTGAAAAGTTATAATTGTCGTTGATTTTTCAGATCATATTGTAAGAAGAGTGGCCTTCAGAAGCTAATATATCTCATCGAGGGTGACCCAAATTCTTTTGAAGCTGCCGAAAGCATCAAAAGGCTGTCTTACATCATCGAAATGGTGATTTTTATGCAATTACCTTATTCCATTCCATCTTAACGTATTTACATTGTTTCTGTCAATGCAATGATCTTACTTAGCCATGGATTATGGTCTTGATATAGAATGATCGATATTTGGCCTATTAAATATACATGGTTGTATTTGAGCAAGCCATGTTCTTAATCCACACATTGTTTTCAAGTTCCAAACCACTGCATAATCAATTATTATTGTTGAATGATTTATCATAATACTTTTGCTTCTCATGGTAGGCAATTAGCTTGGTTTTTCCATTGCCATTTTCTGGTATTCTGTCTCACATTAATTGGCAAGTAACTTTTGTGGCATGGGTACAGGAACCCCCTCCCCCCAATGACCTTTTATTTTTATTTTATTTTTGGGTGAGTCCTGAAGTCATAGAATTACTTTGTAATATCTGTTCTCAATTTTTCTCCTTGTGCCTTGTAGGTTTAATTACAACAGAAATTCTGGAGGGATTTGATGTGCAGATAACATTAATGGATCTTTTTCCGTTGAATCTTTCAAAAGGTGTCAATATTTGAGTAAAATGACAGTTAGCGGTGCATTTGCCATTCATCTCATGCAGGTATGAATGTTTTAGTGGGAAGGAAACACTAGCCTATGAAAGTCTAATGGTCATTTGAGTCAATCCATGTTGACGAGAAATGTCTGTTTACTTATGCAACATGATTTCAGTACTGTTTGTAATGAATTCAATGACACAAATTGGATGATTTTCTGCCTGTGCATTCTATTGCATTTGTGCTTTTATAGAAACACATTGGCTGCGCAAAAGAATGTGCACTTGGGACTTAGAGACTTGATAATTGCCCTTAAATTCGGATCTATCTATTTCTGGATGTGTTCTTGTCCTTCACGTATTGAAACCTTAAGTTTCTTGTGTTTTTTAGCTATGAAAGAACCATTGGAAACTGTAAATGTGTTCTCACATCCTTTCCAGAGGATGGCCTGGCTCCCTCACTCCTGCAACTTCAAATCTATGAGTGTCCTCTGTTGAAAGAAGGCTGCAAGAAAGATCATGGACGAGAGTGGTTCAAGATAGCCCACATCCCTTGTGTTGAGATTGATGGCTGGTTCATCTATGACCCTGAAGAGCACAAACCCATTTCTGATACAGAATCGGTGATATCAGAGTGAGGGGCTCCCCTACCCCCATTTGCCCACCACACAAATCATCATCGCCACAATTCACACATCACTCTGTTCAAGAGGACTCTAAACATCAGCGGTGCAGGAAGAACCAGGCCCAGCAAAACATTCATCAGTGCACACAAATTCACTTGTAATCTCTCCAGGTATGATGACGTAGATTTTACATTTGCCTAAGATGTTTTGGAACTTGGGTTTTTATATTTGTTAATTTTCCTGTTTGGGAATTTTATATTTGCCATTTGTGATGCATAGATGTAACAGGCTCTTGTCATGGTGTCTGGACTCTGAACGTTGGTATTGGAGAGATCTTGTTGCTCCTATTTCTTAATTCTCTTCTTGCTGGTTTCACTTAACAGCATGCAAGTGTTTACTAAATTGTTCCAGTATCCAAGCAGAGTTTTCATTACTATATTTGCTGATTGTTAGATATTCAGTGAATTATTGGGACCCCCAAAGAAAAAGGTGATTAACTGAATTTTGATCCTCTTGTAATGTTGGAGTCTGTATTGTGATAGTAGCCAATTATGAATAGTTTTTAATGGTCTACCATATTCAAGAACTCAGTTGATAGTGTTCATTTTGCAGAGTATTCGATTGTAATGAAAGCACATCTGTTGGCTTGGGAAAAAAAGAGGAAGAACCCTGTAAATCCCAAACTCTGAGCCTAATCGCCAAACCAGGAGCATATGTACTTTTTGTCCAATAATTTGGAATCACACTTTTGTGGGCTGAAGCTGAAGTTTTCAATGGTGAAAATGTTGATCATGGAAAGAATATTGATGGTGATTAGTCCTCCATTATTTTTCTGGTTTATTCATTGGTTAAGTAATTGATTCTATTGCAAATTTTTGATTGGGGCTGTTCTTTTATTTCCAATGCATTCAAGGTCTCAATCCCCAGAATGGGAGGCTCATTTGATTGACTTCTGAATGTTTGCGTTGGAAGGACTCTCTTGCTGATGTTCTTGTTGGTTTGGTGAACGTGCTACTGAACTGATCATTACAGTTTAGAGATATGCAAATCATTTCAAAAAGGTCTGTAACATGATATTTTCTTGTCTGTATTGTTTCCTCCTTAGTCAAAGAATACATTAATGGATACAAGAATAGTAAATAATTTTCTAGTGAACTGAGATTGGTGAAGTGGTTTTGTAAGTGGTTTTGCGCCAATAGGAAGAGATTCAAGCTTTTTTCCAATATGTTTGAGATTTGGACCAGAAAAATGGAAAAATATCTCATTCTAATCTGTCATCTGTGTGAAAAATAATCAAACGCATTCCATTGCATTGGTGTTATCAATTAAAATTTGAATAAATAACATCTTAATGACATCACTCACTGTCCTTGTAATCTTATTGGAGGGAAAATAATATTGATTAACTAGCTTGTAGTTTATATGACATATTCTAATATGCATTTGATTTTTTTCATTATATCATATTTTGAAAGATTAATATGCAAACAAGCATGTATGTGTGTGCGTGAGAGAGAGAGAGAGGGGGATTGAACAAAAAATTAGTTTTATTTGAGAGACTCTTTGTGTATATTCTGTTTATATCTGTTTGTGTGAATTTTGTTGATTGTCATTGATTTTTTAGATCATCCTGACCTTTTTAGGTGTAAAATTGCAGATTGTAAGAGGTGTGGACTTCAGAAGCTAATGGTTTTAGATCATCGAGGGTGGGCCAAAGTTTTTCTGAAGCTGCCGAGAGCATTGAAACAGCTTAAGCATTTTTGTGAAAAGTATGTCAACGGTTATATAAATGTTGTGTGGTAGATTGTAATCATGACCACTTTGTGATGATTTCATTTCTCCCTCCATTCCAAAATATGAATGTCCTGGTTTCAAATCAAGCAATTTCGGATGAAGAATGGGTACATACTCAAAAAGATTTTCCCAATTTTTTATAAATGTCTTGTTTGCTATTTTAGTAGGCAAATACAGAAAGATGTATAGGGAGTATAAACTTTTTACCTTGTGTTTTATTTGACCTGCATTTTTTATATGATGTTGTGCTTTGTTACTTTCTAATCTGCATTCTCAAATTTTTCATATTGTGGCCTTGTAGTGTTTTACTCAGAAATTCTAGAGGGATATGATCTCCAAAGAACATTGCTGTTCTTCAATCACAATCAGGTGAATAATTTCCCTTAAGTTATGATCTATCTATTTTTGGATGTGTTCTTGTCCTTAACTTATTGAGTTTGTTGAGTTTTAGTAATGAAAGAACCATTTTGAAAATTTGAAAATGGTCTATACTAGTTGTAGAACTGGGTTCTTTCATCTACAGGTCTACAGCCCGTGTATATATTTCAGTATGACTTAATTTTAAATGAAGAACTGGACTTTTCGATCACAATCAGGTGAATAATTTTGTATATATCTTTAATTTTTGAATGCAGCTCCCACAGGTTACAGAGGAGGTTGCCATTGCTGTTTTGGATTTGTAGCCGGCATTAATTTGTATCACTTGCCCAGGCCTACTCTCTTCTTGTGAGTTCTGTTCTTTCCTTTTTTTAAACTTTATACAAGCAAGTCCTTGAGTGTTGTTTGAAAGAGTGTGATGAAGGGCTGTCTTCACCAAACAGAAACTTTATCTGGTAATTTTTCCTTTATTCTACTCACTTTAGCTTCCACCATCTGTTTTGGACACAAGAGGAGATGCTTACAAGGAGATGTTTGGGGCAGCTGAGCTTTGTGAATTCTCTCCAACTAAACAAGGATTCCTAGGTCATAAAGCTTGTTGATGAAAGCGAAAGCACTCTGCTACATTCGTTACGGTAGACCATCACATTAGCAGTGTAAATGAGATGGGCAGTTTGTGTATGTACTGTAGAAAAGCTTTTGAGAAGAACCAAGGACATGAAGGAAGGTGATTGAAAACAGTTGAGCACAATTGCAGGCTCTCTTTTTACTTTTAAAGCTAACAACTGGGTCATATAGATTAGACAGGACACAACCTACTAGAGTTATGGTGCCTATGCTTCTGGAAAAATTGGGATAAGGCTTGATTAGAGTTTGGGTTGGACAATTAATTACTGGGATCCCTGCTTTGTGGTTCATGACAGGTGGTAAACGCTGAGGCCTATTTTTTCCATGTGTTGTGAACTCTCGGTGATGTTGTTAGTGTAAATTTTTTGTAATGGATGAGCTAAGCAATGAGGAGAAACTTAGTTGTAGTTCATTTGAAATCTGAAATTTCTTGTAATGATGTTTATTTTAGTTGATTTTTCCATTGCATTGGAATGAATAAATAAAGTTGAAAGTTATAGTTTTCTGGTCCAATTTAAATTCTTCAAATTGCATGTCCTGTTATAAAATTGAGGTCCTCTACAAATGCTTGAGTGTTTAGTTGAGTTTATTTGGGATTGAATTTATAGTAATATTTGAGAATTTAAAATGCATAATTTTATTTATTTATTTTTTTATTTTTTTCTATTTAGAGGAAAGAAATGTTAGAAGGTGGCTTGTGATTGGTATCATCACAACAAAGAAAAATGGAAAGGGTACTGAAGGGGCCATGACCCACAAAATTTTAAATGAATAAATGGTATGACAATTAGCACTACTTATGCTCAAATATTACATGCTTATTACTCATTTTGTGCCAGTAAATTCTCTCAAGTTGCCTTTTAAATGGAGGCTTTGAGCTATAATATCAAATTCTGACTTGAATGAAATGTCAATTAATAAGACTATTTTAATAAGACTATTTCTTAGAATAAATCATTTAACAAATTAAAATATCTTTATTTTAATGGAGTTTCTTAATTAAGCCATTTAATTCCCATATATAATCAGAAAATAGGTAAAGACTTTAATTCCTATAAATTGTTTGTGTACAAATTAAACTCAAAAAGGGAGAATAAATTTGAGTGGGGCAAAATCAAATGGCCAAGAAATATAAGGGAAAACCTATGGTGGTGATAGTGGAGTTGATTGTCTTCATAGTGTTTGAAGTGCAAGGTAATAACCTTATCCTATTTTCTCTGTGCACCTCTTCACTTTCCAACTGCCTTCTCCATCCCTCTCAACTTGATGTTAATGGTTGTATTGGCAAATTAAATTAATGCCTTCGAAAGGAACTTGGAAAGTGTAATAAAGAACATGGAACTGAAAGCCTTAAATTTAATTAGGAGTGTGTCATTTATAATTTTTTTTCAATGCCCTCATAAGCTCCAATCACTTGTTGAAGGCAATGACATCAAAGTTTATGCTTGTGTACGTTAGAAAGTGCATGAATTTGTGCATTCCAAAATTGGAAGAGTTAAACATCGATAATTATGGAACTTGTTTATTCGACTGTTTTGAAAAGTGCATCAACAAGAAGAAGGATTGATATCTCGTCTTATGCAGAGCCAATGAGCCATGAGGTCTTGTAAAAGATGAATTCCTCGCTTTTATGTTATCTGATTTATAAATTACTCTAACTCCTTCAATTTATGTTGATTAATTTCAGGGTCAGAGAAATAAGATGGAATTGCAGGTTTGAGGGATCTTGGACTTGGTGTAGATATATAGCAACTCTTTGTTTAATAGCTCTTTTTGTTTTTGTCTTTGTGGAGTTACAATGATATGAAGAGGTAAAGACACTATTATGTGATATTTTTTTTGGATTGTAATTTTGTTTTTTGGGGCACGATGGACTTGAAATTGGGTAATTAAGGGGTTGTTAATGTTATTAAAGTATTCTTAAGGTGATTGAGAGTATGCTTAGCTTATTTGGTTATGCGTTACACTCATCTTCTAAAAACTTCTTGTTTATGTAGTTTTTGTATTGCATTTTTCTTTGGAGTGGTTGAACAAAACCACTACCATCCAATTGCTTTGAAATCATTTGTCTCGTAGAAATTTGAGATGGGGGATTGGATCTGTGTCCTTTTACTTTATATTTGGCAACGTTTTGTATTGTTGAAACATATGTTAATGGTTTTAACTTTTAACACTTTCTTTGAAACAATGTGTGAAAAAAATACTCTTAAAACTCCAATTTTAAAGCGACTCATGATTTAATATTAGACACCTTAAATGTCTCTCCAAAAGTAAAACTACTCTAGGGGCCAGCCAACTCCAAACACTCAAACGCCCGTTTTGGTTTCATTTGTTAGATCCGATTCTTCCCTACCACAATTTCATTTTGGTTTTCTACCCCTACGTTGACCATCCAATGTTGGAAGCATTGAATTTAACGATTGTGTCACTTATCATTTTTTCCAATGCCCTTATAAGTTCTGATCACTTGTTGAAGGTAGTGACATCATAGTTTACGCTCGTGTTAAAAAGTGCATGAAATGGTGCTTTCAAAAGGGAAGTTTGATGTGAGGTCTTTCTACAAGGTCCTTACCCATAAATAATGAGACTATTTGTTTTCCTTGGAGGAGTATTTGGTGGACAAAGGCTCCTTGTAGATAAAAAAACACAATCCAAATAATGTTCTGGAATGATGAAGTATTTGGATTTTGAACTTAAACTGATATAATAATGTTCAGGAGTTGGCATATCAAGACATCTTTACCAATACTTCTTTAAATATAAACCCTTCCAAACAGACATCACCTTTAATTTACAACATATCTTCACCAACTGAAACAGATTATTCGGTATATGAATACTATAATAAACACAGATAGCTATAACTATAACCGTATAGTTTCCACTTTCCAGGAATAAAATTGAAGGCAAAAATTCAAAACTATACTCAATTTTCGTACTCTACTATTCACTTAGCTCATCTTCAATGCCAAAAACACTAAACCTCGCAGACGCCTGCTTTACATATGATTTGAATGGCTAAAAATTTAATTTTTTAATTTTTTTTTGAAGGGAGTGAAGGACGCATGCATGTCCATTGAAATCCAGTGAGTTTCTTCAAGGACCAGCAAAATTATCACTCGATTTTCGTTTTTTTTTTTAAATAAAAAAAAAGAAAAAAAAAATTTGAAAAAGAGTTCCATTTCCATAATTAATTTTTTTGCTTTAGGAGTTTTGTAAACTAACTCTAAGCTTGTATCTAAACTTGGGGTAGGAAAAGATATTCTCCGGTGAGGTTGTAACAATTTCGCCATTATCAAATTAGGAGTCTCTCCTAATTTGGAAAATATGAGGCTGAACTTGCAAGACTTTGTTTGTTTGCACAAGATTGGTTATCTTAGGTGTAATTTAAGCATATGATATAGAATTACAAATTGGTTCCGTTCTATTTTCTTTTAGGGATTAAGAGTTAATGAACTCATTCTCTTTTTCCTGTGCATATATACCCAATAGCCTAAAAAGTAGTACAGAGAGGTATTGATGAGAAAAAAACAGCCCTACAAGTGGTGCTGATGAACTTTATCGGATTCTGGAAATCTTTTGTTTTTTCCTGACTGTCTTTTTTCGTTTTTTCCTCTAAATTTTTTTCATTTAGTTAAATTTTTTCATTTTTTTCATTTCGTATAGAGAGAGCTTTGGATTCCGTGGCCAATTATGGTGGACCCCACTCAAAATAGAAGGCAGACACGCGCATTATTTGACAAGGGAGAAGACTTGTAAACAAGTCTTTGTATATATATCCAACGGCTGTGATGAGAATGATGTCAATTACAGTGTATTGGGTCCAAGTAATCATGATTCATGATAGAAGAAAAGCATGGACATTTCGAATCCTCCTCTCTCCCTCTTGTGTGAACATGTAAAAAAGAAAAAAAGAAAAAGCATGCACATGCGAAGCCCTCACAAGCGTCCCATCTTCTTCATAGCAGTTTCAACTTCTTGCAATTTGCAACTTTTGAGACTCTTCAAGCTTTCACAGAAGAAACCTTTGCAACTTTCTTGCAACAACTTCTGCGTTTGAGAGCTTTGCTATCTTTGCATCCTTTCGTGATTCAATTTTCTTTTTCACAAAGAAAGCCATGCCAGTAGGAGAGATTTTCCTTGCTGCGTTCCTCCAAGTGCTGTTTGAAAAACTGCTGTCTCCGGAGTTGCTGAAGTTTGCACGTCGATACGTGGGACTTGAAGAAAAGCTGGGCAAGTGGAAGAAAACGTTGTCAAGAATTCAGGCCGTGCTTGATGATGCGGACGAGAAGCAACATACTAACGGGGCGGTGAAACAGTGGCTGGATGATCTTAGAGACTTGGCTTACGATGTGGAAGACATACTTGATGAGTTTGCCACGGAAGCTTCGCTATTCAAATTGAATGGAGAAAATCAGGCCAGCACAAGTAAGGTACGAAAACTCATCCCTGCTTGTTGTACTGGTTTGACTCCACATGCTCTTAAGATCAATATTAGGCTTGAGTCACATATCACTGAAATTACCGATCGATTCAACGATCTCGTGAAGCAAGAAGTTGATTTGGGATTATTGAAAGGAACTGCTGCTGGGAGGTCATATAGGGAAACTGGGACACTAGCGCCAACGTCTGTCATGATTGAAACTCATGTTTATGGCAGGGACAAAGATAAAGCTGCTTTACTTGAATTATTGCGGAGTGAAAAATATAAGGATGCTCAACCCTCTGTGATTCCTATACTTGGTATGGGGGGTTTAGGAAAGACAACTCTTGCCCAGTTTTTATTCAATGATGAAGAAGTGCAAAATGATTTTGATCCAAAAGTATGGGCTTGTGTTTCTAAAGATTTTGATGTTGACAGAGTTACAAAAACAATTTTACAATCTCTCACTTCTGAGAACTGTGATGGCAAGGATCGAAATTGGTTGCAAGTCAAATTCCAAGAGAATCTAAAAGGCAAGAAGTTTCTAGTCGTTTTGGATGATCTTTGGAATGAGAAATACCATGACTGGACTATCCTTCGTGCTCCTTTCCTAGCAGGGGCTCCGGGAAGTACAATTATCATCACAACTCGCAATGGAGGAGTTTCATAACGGTGGGTACCGTTCCAGCTTACCATTTGCAGGTGTTACCAAATGATGCTTGCTTGTCTTTATTTACCCAACATGCATTGGGGGCAAATGATTTTAGTGCACATCCAAACCTTCAAGATATTGGTGAGGAAATCGTTAAAAGGTGCAATGGCTTGCCTTTGGTGGCAAAGACCCTTGGAGGCCTTCTACGCACTAAACATGATCCTGATGAGTGGAAGGATGTGTTGGAGAGCAAGATATGGAATATACCCGAAGAAAAAGGTGAAATTATTCCAGCTCTTATGTTGAGCTACCACCATTTACCTTCACATTTAAAGAGATGCTTTGGGTATTGTTCAATACTTCCAAAGGACTATGAATTTGAAGAGCAACAGTTGGTTCTATTATGGATGGCAGAAGGTCTAATTCAGCCACAGAAGGGGGACAAGCAACTAGAAGATTTGGGTAGCCAGTATTTTCACGATCTATTATCAAGGTCCTTTTTCCAACAATCAAGTATGGAGAAATCACAATTTGTAATGCATGACCTCATCAATGATTTGGCTCAATGGGTTGCAGGAGATATATGCTTTAGAATGGAAGATAGAATTGAGAGCATCAACAAAGGAACAATTTCTAAAAAAGTTCGGCATTTGTCTTACATGGGGGACTATTTTGATGGCCCTAAAAAGTTTGAAGATTTTTCTGAACTCATGTGTCTACGTACCTTCATGCCTTTTATGCTACATAGGAAGGGGTAATGTTATTTGACTCATAATGTTCCTCCTATATTGTTGCCAAGATTACTATGTTTAAGAGTGCTCTCTTTGAGTGGATATTGCATAGTTGAACTACCAGATTCAATTGGTGATTTGAAGCATCTGCGGTATCTTGACCTTTCATACACTCAAATTAGAGGTCTGCCCGAGTCAACAACTACTCTTTTCAACTTACAAACATTGATATTGGAGAAGTGTCGTTGTTTAAAGAAGTTGCCATCAAAGTTGGGGAACCTAGTCAACTTGCGCCACCTCAACATTCTCAATGCAGATAAATTGGAAGGAATGCCTCCTCAAATAGGTAATTTAACATCTCTCCAAACATTGACTAATGTAATTGTGGAAAAAGACAATTGTTGTGCATTAAAAGAGCTAGGTTCTTTGTTGCATCTTCGAGGGACACTTATCATCTCACGATTGGAGAATGCCATTGAATCCAAGGATGCAAACGATGCTATGCCAATTGAAAAGCTCAATCTTTCTGCTTTGTGTTTGGAATGGAGCTTCAATGTGGATGAGTCAAAAGAGAGAACAAGTGAATTAGACGTACTTAACATGTTATTGCCTCACAAGAATTTGAAAGAGCTCACTATCAGGGAGTATGGTGGTATAGAATTTTCAACTTGGTTAAAAGGTCCTTCATTCCATAATATGGTGCTTTTAAGGATTGAAAATTGTAGAAAGTGCACGTCATTGCCAATAGTTGGCCAACTACCATTACTCAAAGATCTTTTCATTGAAGGCTTGGCTAGTGTGAAAAATGTTGGTCATGAGTTTTATGGGGAAGGCTGCTCACAAACCTTTAAATCTTTGGAGACTTTGTGTTTTAAGGATATGGCAAAATGGGAGAACTGGAGCCCTAATGGAGAGTTCCCGCACCTATGTGAGCTTTTTATTAAAAATTGTCCCAAGCTGTTGGGGACGTTACCAAACCACCTTCCTTCATTACAAAATGTTGTTATAGAAGAATGTGAGCAGTTGATAGTTTCAATTTCAAGCTTTCCAGAGCTCTGCAAACTAGAAATTGAAGAATCAAAAGGGGTGGTGCGCAAAAGTAAGGTGGACTTCACCTCACTAAACTTTAAGTCTCTTTCAACAATTTCTGAATTCAAATGTCAAGTAGAAGGGTTTATAAACGTAGAAGATCTAACTATTGAAGATTGTGAGGAGTTAACGCCTTTGTGGTCAAATGATGTGAGATTACTACAACCCCTCTCCCCCGTCTTCGTGATATGAATGTTACCAATTGTAAAAAACTAGTATCTTTGGTGGCAGAAGAAGTGAAAGAGCAGCCACAACAGGGAATGTCATCCACACGCAATGGCATGGAATCTTTACCCAAGGTAGTGGTGTACAACAGCATGTGTCTTGAGAGTATTAATATTTATGGATGTGATTCGCTAATTCATTTAGCGGTTGGACAGCTACCTCCAACTGTAAAGCGGTTAGAGATACGGAATTGCAAGAATATGCAGATTTTGCTGGACGGGGATGATACCATCAATTGTAGTAGCAGCAATTCTCTTCTTGAGTACTTGCATGTTGACAGCTGTCCGTCCCTCAAATCTTTAACATCCAGCAGAGAATTACCAGCAACACTTAGAAGCCTTGATATATTGTTTTGTAATATGTTAGAGTCAGTGGCGAAAAGCGTCCCAGCCAACTCGTCTTTAGAAACAATTCGTATTGTGTTGTGTGAAAACCTTAAATCCTTACCCATGGGCATACACAACCTTAGCCATCTACATGATATTTCTATTTACGGTTGCTCATCTCTTGTTTCCTTCCCGGACGGTGGGTTGCTCCCTCGCAACCTTAGACAGCTGTACATTTACAATTGTGAGAAAATGCAGGCCCTACCCAACTGCAAACACAACATCACATCTCTTCAAGAGTTGAGAATATACAAATGTCCAGGCATTGTATCCTTTCCAAAAGAAGGTTTTCCCACCAACCTAACATCACTTGAAATCAGAGATTGCAACATCATTGTGTCCTTGCTTGAGTGGGGATTGCACAAGCTTACCTCTCTTCAGCTTCTTGAGATTCAAGGTGGATGTCCGCATCTGGTTTCCTTTCCGGAGATGATGCTGCCTCTACATCCGAAACTTCCAGAATTTGGAATACTTATCTTCCAGAGGCTTTCGATGCCTCTCCTCTCTTAAAACTCTGAGAATTGGTTGGTGCGAAAAGCTGATGTCCTTTCCAGATGACGGTCTGCCTCCCTCACTCTTGGATCTTCGCATCGTTTGCTGTAAAAAGCTCACATCCTTTACAGAGTATGGTCTTCCTCCCTCACTTCAGCAACTTCATATTGCAAATTGTCCTCTGCTGAAAGAACGTTGCAAGAAAGATCAAGGACGAGCATGGATCAAGATAGCCCAAATCCCTTGTGTTAAGATTGATGGCACGTTCATTTATAACCTAGAAGAGGAGAATCAGCCAATGGATGAAGACCGCCTATTCTGTGTGTTTTATTTTCTAGAGAATTGAGAATGGTAAAATGTTTTTTGAGTGATTTTGCTCTAATAGCAAGAAAAGATCACATTATCAAGCCTTTTCCATTATGTTTAAGATATAGACCAGAAAATGGAAAATATCTCATTTTGATCTTTCGTCTGTGTGCATAATAATAAAATGCATTCCATTGCACTGGATTAAAAATTAAATAAATAACATCTTAATTACATGGGTCACTGTCTCTGTAATCTTATTGGAGGGAAAATAATATTTATTAACTAGCTTGTAGTGTATATGACATACTTCGAAAAGTAAATATACAAACAAGCATGTTTTTGTGTGTCAAAGAGAGAGAGATTGAACATAAAATCAGTTCTATTTGACAGACTCTGTTTATATATGTTTGTATGATAAGTTATGATTGTCATTGATATTTTAGATCATCCTGACATTTTTAGGTGTTATATTGCAGACTGTAAGAGGTGTGGATTGAAGCTAATAAATCTCATCGAGGGTGGCCTAATGTTCTTCTGAAGCTGCAGAGAGCATCAAGACAGCTTAAGCATTTTTATAAAAAGTATGTCAAAGAGCCAGGTTTCTTTTTACCATATATATAAAATGTTGTGTGGGAGATTGAACCTTGTCCTGTATATCATTGTAATCATGATCACTTTTTGACGATTTGATTTCTCCCACCATTCCAAAATGAATGTTCAGTTTTCAAATCAAGCAATTCCGAATGAAGAATGAGTACAATACTCAAAAAGATTTTCTCAATATCATAGGTGGGCACAATTTTTTAATGAATGCCTTATTTGCTATTCAAGTAGGTGAAGTGTTATGCGAAAAGATGTGTAGGGAATCTTCTTGTTTTGACCTTCATTTGGCATATGGTACGGTGCTTCTTAGCCTTTTGGATTAGATAGTGTATCAGTAAACTTAATTTTTTTTTACTGTATTTATTGTTAGTCCTTTGATTTTTGCTGCATGCTAATTTGGAATGGGTTTAATTGTTATTAGATATTGCTTTGATTTGTAGAACAAAAGAAGAATAGGTTGGTTATGATGCTACACCCTGTCTTGCTATCAGCTAGAACATATGGAATAAGAATCGACGGTCAGGCCTAAAGAATAACCGGGGCAGTTTTTGATTGGATTGATTATTTGAAGGTATGAGACATAGATTCTTTCAATGGTCAATTGAGCAACCAGAGTGGATAGTATGATGGTTTTGCCTCCTTACATTTCGTCTCGTGCCTTGTAGTTGTTTACAACAGAAATTCTAGATGAATTTGATGTGCAGAGAACATTAATGGCTCTTTTTCCGTTGAATTTTTCAAGAGGTGCCTAGACCTGGATAAAATGACAGTCAGTGATGCATTAGCAATTCATCTCATGCAGGTATGAATGTTTTTGTGGGAAGTAAAATCCATGTTGACGAGAAATGTTTGTTTACTTATACAACATGATTTCAATATTATTCGTTTATGAATTCAATGACACAAATCGAATGGTTTTCTAACTGCACATTCTATTGCATTTATGCTTTTATAGAAACATATTGGCTGCACAAAAATTGTGCACTTGGGAACTGCACATTCTATTGCATTTGTGCTTTTATAGAAACAAATTGGCTGCACAAAAATTGTGCAGCGACTTGATAATTGCCCTTAAATTCTGATTCATCTATTTTTGGATGTGTTCTTGTCCTTCACTTGTTGAAACCTTAAGTTTCTTGAGTTTTTTGCTATGAAAGAACCATTGAAAAATGTAAATGCGGTTTTATACGACTTAACTTTACATGAAGAACTAGATTTTTCAATCACAATTTTGGTGAATAATTTTGTATATATCCCTAATATTTGAATGTTGGTCCCACAGATTATGAAGAAGATTGTCATTATGTACCTGGCACATTTTAGAAAGGGACAAGTGCATGAGGGGGAGATGCTTAGGAGGCAGAGTAAAGATGTGATGGTTCAATTACTAATGGAAATATTGTGGCGGATTTGAACTCTTTCAAGTAGCCGACTTTTCAGTCCTTATTCTGAACCTTCATATTCTGCAATGTAAATGAGAGTAGCAATTTATGTAAGGTAGAAGGAGGTTTTGATGTAAAACAATGTTTTGTATATTAGTCATGGCTTGGATTTATTTCACATTCTCTAATGAAAAGCCAATCGATCTTGTTCAATTCAATTTGGACATTGATGGCATGATTATCTGAATTTAGGATGACATTTTCAAACCAATTCAGCCTTCATATCTGTTTGTAGATAAAATTAGACACACAGAAATACAAAATGAGTAAAAGGCAAAACCGGTTTGAGATGCAAACATAAAAGCATCCCTCTGTTCATTCCATAAAAGATGGGAAATGAGAAGATTAAAGGCCTTGGAAGTTTTGAAGCCTTAATAGAATGTCTAGGATTATGTACTGACCTCTAAGTTCAATTCTTTCTTTATTGCATTCCCTCTCAGGTATCCAAACTGTGAAATCCTAGATACATTCCAGCTATCCACCTGCGCCAAGTTCACTATCAGACATATGCATACATGTGTATATGCATGCATGCATAATATGCAGGGAGAGAGAGCTAATATGAGATTTACTCACATAATTTGAGAACTTGTCCAGGGTAAATCCAGCCATACCAACAACTACGTGCACTGGGGCGCTATAATTGCTGTGATCATATATGTCTATCCCATTTTTATCTTTTCTAGGCAAAGCCTTGCATTCGTTTTCGTAAACCGAGCAAGATCTCTCATAATTATGGACATGGCCAAAGAGAACCAAATCGACCTGGTTAATAGCAACCGAACAGAGCCAGTTCACACCAAGTCAAGCAAGGGAAGAGTACATACGTTTCATAATCAAAGAAAATATAACTAGTTAGGCCAAAGGGACTTACTTTGTTTTCCGAGAGTAACGATTCTACTTCCTCTTCAAAATTTTCATCAACGTTAAAGATACCATCTGAGGAAGAATACATTGGTCTATGCCTGTAATTTAAAAATGTATTAGAAACAAGCCATTTTATCCATTTTTGAGCAATGCTATGCAGCCTGCTCAATTCGGACGGCTCCACAGCAAGAAGTTGCAGCACACTTTCCGGCTTTATTCTCACCATTGTAGGACATGGGCAGCTTGCTTCATACAGGCTTCTTGGCGGCGGCACAAGAGGAGGATGGCGGTAAAAGATCTCAACATGAGGGAATGCTTTGCTTTCAATCAGAAAGAGGCGGATGAGACAGGGCAAGAAGAAGAGGAACATTCTTCTGCTGGTTCAAGTCCTTCTCAGGCAAGAATGAACCTGGGGATCACAATACTGGCTTCAAGGTTTTCTACAAACACAAGGAAAGGAGCTCATAGGATAAAATATGAGATGCCAAAGTTAAGGAAACCCAAAGAGCCTGACTTCTCTACTGAGCCTTATGAATGAGTGTATAGCTACAAATTCAAAAGATAGTTTGATGCTATATACACATTTTAAATAAAGAAAGCCACAGGTACAATGTAAGCTATACCAACATCATGAGTTCACCACCTCCCACTCTTTTAAGGGGGGATGTCTTGGATTGAACTCATAGGAAGAGAGGGATCTTATGAGGATTTAACCTATATCTCAAAAGAATTGCAAAACGATTGAGGCATTGCTATAGTTATATCTGAATATAGGGATTGCCTTTCGTCAAAACTGTTTATATCCACAATATCCACCTAGTTAGTCATGCAGACACAATTAATTATATAAGAATAGTACAATACACCAGGTCAAGTAAATTTACTTTGCAGGTGAAATTAAGTTCACTTTAATAAGGGTTCATTTCATGATTTCGTTATAAAATTGCAGGATTTGAATAATTTGAAATGTCAGGGAAAGTATTTGCCTATGATGCATCAATAAGGCAAAGAGGAACTCTTGTTGATTGGGGGAAATTGGCTAAAATTTCACATTAATAGGCTTTTCTTCTCTTATTTATTTTTATTTGAGGCTATTTGCACAGGGCAATTGAATGCAAGCATGCAACCCTTAATAATATAACATTATGTGGTGGAGTTAAGACAGGAAATCATTCATGGTAACGCCACACAAATTCACTTGTAATCTCTCCAAGTATGATTAAGTAGATTTTATATTTGCCTCAGAAACATGTTGGGCATGCACTTGTGATGTTTGTGTCCCATATTAAGAAAGTATAAAGAATAAAAGTAGTTAATATACCTAAATGGACCTAAGCCCATTAGTTTAGGCTTTTGGGCTAGAAGCGGTGTCCTAATATGTATATTAATTTACTCTTGTTTGACTCCCCTTTGGTGTTTCTCTCCCCAACAAAACAGTTTGGATGTTTTGGAACTTGGGTTTGTATATTTGTTAATTTTCCTGTTTGGGAATTTTATATTTGCCATTTGTGATGCATACATGTAAGAGGCTCTTGTCGTTGTGTCTGGACTTTGAACGTTGGCATTGGAGAGATCTTGTTGCTCCTATTTCTTAATGTTCTTCTTGCTGGTTCACTTAACAGCATACAAGTGTCTATTAAATTGGTTTGGTGAACGTGGGACTGAGCTGATCATTACAGTTTACAGATTTGCAAATCATTTCAAAAAGGTATGTAACGTGATATTTTCTTGTCTATGTTAATATGGAGTTGAAAGCATTGAATTTAACAATTGTGTTACTTATCATTTTTTCCAATGCCCTTATAAGTTCCAAAATATCCGAAGTTATAAACTCCTCTCTCTCTCGCGCGCACACACATGCTGAACTGTTAAGAATCACCTCTTCAATGTGATAAAGTATTGGGATTTTGAACTTAAACTGATATAATAATGTTCAGGAGTTGGCATATCAAGACATCTTTACCAATACTTTTTTAAATATAAACCCTTCCAAACAGACATCACCTTTAATTTACAACACATCTTCACCAACTGAAACAGATTATTCGGTATATGAATATTATAATAAACACAGATAGCTATAACTGTATAATTTCCACTTTCCAGGAATAAAATTGAAGGCAAAAATTCAAAACTATACTCAATTTTCGTACTCTATTATTCACTTAGCTCATCTTCAATGCCAGAAACACTAAACCTCGTAGACGCCTGTTTTACATATGATTTGAATGGCTAAAAATTTAATTTTTTTAATTTTTTTTTTTTTTGAAGGGAGTGAAGGACGCATGCTTGTCCATTGAAATCCAGTGAGTTTCTTCAAGGACCAGCAAAAATATCATCCGATTTTCCTTTTCTGAAAAAATATATTAAAAATGAAAAAAAAAAAAAAAAAAAACAATTTGAAAAAGAGTTCCATAATCAATTTTTTTGCTTTAGGAGTTTTGTAAACTGACTCTAAGCTTGTGTCTAAACTTGGGGTAGGAAAAGATATCCTCCGGTGAGGTTGTACAACAATTTCGCCATTATCAAATTAGGAGTCTCTCTAATGTCTTATTTGGAAAATATAAGGCTGAACTTACAAGACATTGTTTGTTTGCACAAGATTGGTTATCTTAGGTGTAATTTAAGCATATGATATAGAATTACAAATTGGTTCCGTTTTATTTTCTTTAATTAATGGTTTAAGAGTTAATAAACTCATTCTATTTTTCCTGTGCTTACCCAATAGCCTTAAAAGTAGTACAGACAGGTTTCGATGAGAAAAAAACAATCCTACAAGTGGTGCTGATGAACTTTATTGGATTCTGGAAGTCTTTTGTTTTTTCCTGTCTTTTTTTCATTTTTTCCTGGTATAGAGAGAGCTTTGGATTCCGTGGTCAATTATGGTGGACTCCACTCAAAAGAGAAGGCAGACGTGCATTATTTGACAAGGGAGAAGACTTGTAAACAAGTCTTTGTATATATATCCAACGGCTGTGATGAGAATGATGTCAATTACAGTGTATTGGGTCCAAGTAACCATGATTAATGACAGAAGAAAAGCATGCACATGCATGCGAAGCCCCCACAAGCGTCCCATCTTCTTCTTTGCAGTTTCAACTTCTTGCAATTTGCAACTTTTGAGACTTTTCAAGCTTTCACAGAAGAAACCTTTGCAACTTTCTTGTTACTACTTCTGCGTTTGAGAGCTTTGCTGTCTTTGCATCCTTTCGTGATTCAATTTTCTTTTTCACAAAGAAAGCCATGCCGGTAGGAGAGATTTTCCTTGCTGCGTTCCTCCAAGTGCTGTTTGAAAAACTGCTGTCTCAGGAGTTGCTGAAGTTTGCACGTCAATACGTGGGACTTGAAGAAAAGCTGGGCAAGTGGAAGAAAACGTTGTCAAGAATTCAGGCCGTGCTTGATGATGCGGACGAGAAGCAACATACTAACGGGGCTGTGAAACAGTGGCTGGATGATCTTAGAGACTTAGCTTACGATGTGGAGGATATACTTGATGAGTTCGCCACGGAAGCTTTGTTATGCGAATTGAAGGGAGAAAATCAAGCCAGCACAAGTAAGGTACGCAACCTCATCCCTGCTTGTTGTACTGGTTTGACTCCACATGCTCTTACCATCAACATTAGGCTTAAGTCAAAGATCACTGAAATTACCAATCGATTCAACGATCTCGTGAAGCAAGAAGGTGATTTGGGATTATTGAAAGGAACTGTTGCTGGGAGGTCATATAGGAAAACTGGGACACTGGCGCCAACATCTGTCATGATTGAACCTCATGTTTATGGCAGGGACAAAGATAAAGCTGCTTTACTTGAATTATTGTGGAGTGAAAAATGTAGGGATGCTCAACCCTCTGTGATTCCTATACTTGGTATGGGGGGTTTAGGAAAGACAACTCTTGCCCAACTTTTATTCAATGATGAAAATGTGCAAAGCTTTTTTGATGTAAAAGCCTGGGCTTGTGTTTCAGAAGATTTCAATGTTGTTAGAGTCACAAAAGCAGTTTTGAAATCGATTACCTCTGAAAGTTGTGATGACAATGATCTGAATTTGTTGCAAGTCAAGCTCAAGGAGAAACTGCAAGGCAAGAAGTTTTTAGTCGTTTTGGATGATCTTTGGAATGAGAAATACCATGATTGGACTGTCCTTCGTGCTCCTTTCCTAGTAGGGGCTCCGGGAAGTACAATTATCATCACAACTTCATAATAGGGAGTTTCATCAACGGGTGGTAATTGCCCAGCTTACCATTTGCAGGTGTTACCAAATGATGCTTGCTTGTCTTTATTTACCCAACATGCATTGGGGGCGAATGATTTTAGTGCACATCCAAACCTTCAAGATATTGGTGAGAAAATCGTTAAAAGGTGCAATGGCTTGCCTTTGGCGGCAAAAACCCTTGGAGGCCTTCTACGCACTAAACATGATCCTGATGAGTGGAAGGATGTGTTAGAGAGCAAGATATGGGATATACCCGAAGAAAAAAGTGAAATTATTCCAGCTCTTATGTTGAGCTACCACCACCTACCTTCACATTTAAAGAGATGCTTTGGGTATTGTTCAATACTTCCAAAGGACTATGAATTTCAAGAGCAGCAGTTGGTTTTGTTGTGGATTGCTGAAGGTCTAATTCAGCCACAAAAGGGGGACAAGCAAATAGAAGATTTGGGTAGCCAGTATTTTTGTGATCTATTATCAAGGTCCTTTTTTCAACAATCAAGTACAAATGAATCACGATTTGTGATGCATGACCTCATCAACGATTTGGCTCAATGGGTTGTAGGAGATATATGCTTTAGAATGGAAGATAGAATTGAGAGCTTCAACAAAGGAAAATTTTCTAAAAAAGTTCGGCATTTGTCTTACCTGGGTGACTATTTTGATGGCCCTAAAAAGTTTGAGCCTTTTTTTGATCTTAGTTGTCTACGTACCTTTCTGCCTCTTATGCTTCCAAAATATGGAGTCTGTTATTTGACCCATGATGTTCCTCTTCAATTGTTGCCGAAATTGCAATGTTTAAGGGTGTTCTCTATGAATGGGTACTACATAGTTGCTTTACCGGATTCAATTGGTGATTTGAAGCATCTGAGGTATCTTGACCTTTCCAACACTCGAATTAAAGGTCTGCCTGAATCAACAACAACTCTTTGCAACTTACAGACTTTGATATTGGAGAATTGTCGTTATGTAAAGGAATTGCCTTCCAAGTTGGGGAACCTAGTCAACTTGCGCCACCTCAACATTCTCAATGCAGTTAAACTGGAAGGAATGCCTCCTCAAATAGGTAATTTAACATCTCTCCAAACATTGACTAATGTAATTGTGGGAAATGACAATTGTTGTGCATTAAAAGAGCTAGGTTCTTTGTTGCATCTTCGAGGGATACTTATCATCTCACGATTGGAGAATGCCACTGAATCAAAGGATGCAAGGAATGCCATGTTAATTGAAAAGCTCGATCTTTTTGCTTTGTGTTTGGAATGGAGCGTCAATGTGGACGAGTCAAAAGATAGAACAAGTGAATTAGATGTACTTAACATGTTATTGCCTCACAAGAATTTGAAAGAGCTCACCATTAGGCACTATGGTGGTATAGAATTTTCGACTTGGTTAAAAGGTCCTTCATTTCCTAATATGATGCTTTTAAGGATTGAAAATTGTAGAAAGTGCACATCATTGCCAGTAGTTGGCCAACTACCATTACTCAAAAATCTTTTCATTAAAGGCATGGCTACTGTGAAAAATGTTGGTCATGAGTTTTATGGGGAAGGTTGCTCACAAACCTTTAGATCTTTGGAGACTTTGTGTTTCGAGAATATGGAAGAATGGGAGAATTGGAGCCCCAGTGGAGAGTTCCCGCACCTGCGTGAGCTTTCTATTAAAAATTGTCCCAAGCTGTTGGGGATGTTACCAAACAACCTTCCTTCACTACAAAATGTTTTTATAGAAAGATGTGAGCAGTTGATAGTTTCAATTTCAAGCTTTCCAGATCTCTGCAAACTAGAAATTGAAGGATCAAAAGGGGTGGTATGCAAAAGTAAGGTGGACTTCACCTCACTAAAGTTTAAGTCTCTTTCAACAATTTCTGAATTCAAATGTCCAGTAAAAAGGTTTATGAATGTAGAAGATCTAACTATTGAAGATTGTAAGGAGCTAACGCCTTTGTGTTCAAATGATGTGGGATTACTACAACCCCTCCCTCGTCTTCGTGATATGAAAGTTCACAATTGTGAAAAACTAATATCTTTGGTGGCAGAAGAAGTGAAAGAGCAGCCACAACAAGGTATGTCATGCACACTCAATAGCATGGAATCTTTACCCAAGGTTGTGGTGTACAACAGCATGTGTCTTGAGCGTATTATTATTAGTGGATGTGATTCGCTGACGCACATAGCAGTAGGACAGCTACCTTCAACTCTGAAGAAGCTAAGCGTAGACAATTGCAAGAATATGCAGATTTTGCTAGATAGGGATGATACCATCAATTGTAGTAGCAGCAATTCTCTTCTTGAGTACTTGACTATTGACAGCTGTCCGTCCCTCAAATCTTTAACATCCAGCGGAGAATTACCCGCGACACTGAAACGCCTTCGAATGTGGAATTGTGAAATGGTAGAGTCAATGGCGAAAAGCGTCCCTCACAACTCGTCTTTAGAAACAATTAATATTATGTGTTGTGAAAACCTTAAATCCTTACCCATCGGCATTCGCAACCTTAGCCATCTACATGAGATTTCTATTACCAGTTGCTCAACTCTTGTTTCCTTCCCGGACGGTGGGTGGCTCCCGCGCAACCTTAGAGAGCTGCAGATTTACAATTGTGAGAAAATGCAGGCCCTACCCAACTGCATACACAACATCACATCTCTTCAAGAATTGAGAATATACCTATGTCCAGGCATTGTATCCTTTCCAAAAGAAGGTTTTCCCACCAACCTAACAACACTTATAATCAGAGATTGCAACATCATTGAGTCCTTGCTTGAGTGGGAATTGCACAAGCTTACCTCTCTTCAACATCTTCAGATTGGAGGTGGATGTCCGGATCTGGTATCCTTTCCAGAGATGATGCTGCCTGCCTCTCTAACCAGCCTCTACATCCGAAACTTCCAGAATTTGAAATACTTATCTTCCAGAGGCTTGCGATACCTCTCCTCTCTTAAAACTCTGAGAATTGGTTGGTGCGAAAAGCTGATGTCCTTTCCAGATGACGGTCTGCCTCCCTCACTCTTGGATCTTCGCATCGTTTGCTGTGAAAAGCTCACATCCTTCACAGAGGATGATCTTCCTCCCTCACTCCAGCAACTTCATATTGCAAACTGTCCTCTGCTGAAAGAACGCTGCAAGAAAGATCAAGGACGAGCATGGATCAAGATAGCCCACCTCCCTCGCGTTGAAATTGATGGTAGGTTCATCTATGACCCAGAAGAGGAGAATCAGCTCATGGATAAACAACGCCTACTTGATGTGTTTTATTATCCGTAAGACTACTCTTTTGGTTGCATTTTGGCTGTGGCTCTTCTTTGATTTCCAGTGCATTCTGGCTCTCCATCCCAGACTGGGAGGCTCCTTTGACTGTCTTTTGAATGTTGCCGTTGGAAAACCCTCTCGCTACTGTTATGTTTGTTTAGTGAACATGTGACTATTCTTGTTTGAGTTAATGGCATTAGAAGTGTTTGTTAAAATGCCCAAACGACCTTGCAAAGAGAGAAGGCTTTCGAGGATTGAGTTTTTGGTTACTAACTGCCATGTTGCTGATCATTACAGATGTTCGAATCATTACAGAAAGGTATGTAACTGGATTTTTTCTTCTTTTAAATGTTTCATCTTCAATCAAAGAATACATTAATGGACAAAGGAATAGTAAACATTTTTTCTAGAGAATTGAGATTGGTAAAATGTTTTTTGAGTGATTTTGCTCTAATAGCAAGAAAAGATCATATTATCAAGCCTTTTCCATTATGTTTGAGATATAGACCAGAAAATGGAAAATATCTCATTTTGATCTTTCATTTGTGTGCATAATAATCAAATGCATTCCATTGCATTGGATTAAAAATTAAATAAATAGCATCTTAATTACATGGGTCACTGTCTCTGTAATCTTATTGGAGGGAAAATAATATTTATTAACTAGCTTGTAGTGTATATGACATACTCTAATATGCATATGATTTTTCATTATATCATACTTCGAAAAGTAAATATAACAAACAAGCATGTTTGTGTGTGTCTAAGAGAGAGATTGAACACAAAATCAGTTCTATTTGACAGACTCTGTTTATATATATTTGTATGAAAAGTTATGATTGTCATTGATATTTTAGATCATCCTGACATTTTTAGGTGTTAAATTGCAGATTGTAAGAGGTGTGGATTGCAGCTAATATATCTCATCGAGGGTAGCCCAATGTTCTTCTAAAGCTGCGGAGAGCATCAAGAAAGCTTAAGCATTTTTATAAAAAGTATGTCAAAGAGCCAGGTTTCTTTTTACCATATATATAAAATGTTGTGTGGGAGATTGAACCTTGTCCTGTATATCATTGTAATCATGATCACTTTGTGACGATTTGATTTCTCCCACCATTCCAAAATGAATGTCTAGTTTTCAAATCAAGCAATTCCGAATGAAGAATGGGTACAATACTCAAAACGATGTTCTCAATATCATAGGTGGTCACAATTTTTTAATGAATGCATTATTTGCTATTTAAGTAGGTGAAGTGTTATGCGAAAAGATGTTTAGGGAATCTTCTTATTTTGACCTTCATTTGGCGTATGGTACAGTGCTTCTTAGCCTTTTGGACTAGATAGTGTATCTGTAAACTTAATTTTTTTTTTATTGTATTTATTGTTAGTCCTTTGATTTTTGCTGCATGCTAATTTGGAATGGGTTTAATTGTTATTAGATATTGCTTTGATTTGTAGAACAGAAGAAGAATAGGTTGGTTATGATGCTACACCCTGTCCTGCTATCAGCTAGAACATATGGAATAAGAATCGACAGTCAGGCCTAAAGAAGAACTTGGGCAGTTTTTGATTGGATTGATTATTTGTGATTGGATTGATTATTTGAAGGTATGAGACATAGATTCTTTCAATGGTCAGTTGAGCAACCAGAGAGGATAGTATGATGGTTTTGCCTCCTTACATTTTGTCTTGTGCCTCGTAGTTGTTTACAACAAAAAATTCTAGATGGATTTGATGTGCAGAGAACATTAATGGCTCTTTTTCCATTGAATTTTTCAAGAGGTGCCTAGACCTGGATACAATGACAGTCAGTGATGCATTAGCAATTCATCTCATGCAAGTATGAATGTTTTTGTGGGATGTAAAATCCATGTTGATGACAAATGTGTATTTACTTATACAACATGATTTCAATATTGTTCGTTTATGAATTCAATGGCACAAATCGAATGGTTTTCTAACTGCACATTCTATTGCATTTATGCTTTTATAGAAACATATTGACTGCACAAAAATTGTGCACTTGGGAACTGCACATTCTATTGCATTTGTGCTTTTATAGAAACATATTGGCTGCACAAAAATTGTTCACTTGGACTTAGAGACTTGATTATTGCCCTTAAATTCTGATTCATCTATTTCTGGATGTGTTCTTGTCCGAAACCATAAGTTTCTTGAGGTTTTTTGCTATGAAAGAACCATTGAAAAATGTAAATGCGGTTTTATACGACTTAATTTTACATGACAAACTAGATTTTTCAATCGCAATTTTGGTGAATAATTTTGTATATATCCCTAACATTTGAATGTTGGTCCCACAGATTATGAAGGAGATTGTCATTATGTACCTGGCACATTTTAGAAAGGGACAAGTGCATAAGGGGGAGATGCTTAGGAGGCAGAGTAAAGATGTGATGGTTCAATTGCTAGTGGGAATATTATGGCGGATTTGAACTCTTTCAAGTAGCCGACTTTTCAGTCCTTATTTTGGACCTTCATATTCTGCAATGTAAATGAGAGTAGCAATTTATGTAATGTAGAAAGAGGTTTTGATTTAAAACAATGTTTTGTATATTAGTCATGACTTGGATTTATTTCACATTCTCTAATGAAAAGCCAATCAATCTTGTTCAATTCAATTTGAACATTGATGGCATGATCATCTCAATTTAGGATGACATTTTCAAACTAATTCAGCCTTCTTATCTGTTTGTAGATAAAATTAGACACACAAAAATACAGAATGAGTAAAAGGCAAAACCGGTCTGAGATGCAAACATAAAAACATCCCTCTGTTGATTTCATAAAAAGTGGGAAATGAGAAGATTAAAGGCCTTGGAAGTTTTGAAGCCTTAATAGAATGTCTAGGATTATGTGCTGACCTCTTAAGTTCAATTCTTTCTTTGTTGCATTCCCTCTAAGGTATCCAAATTGTGAAATCTTAGATACACTCCAGCTATCCACCTGCGCCAAGGGACAAGATCAAGTTCACTTATTAGACATATGCATACATGTGTATATGCATGCATGCATAATATGCAGGGAGAGAGAGCTAATATGAGATTTACTCACATAATTTGAGAATTTGTCCTGGGTAAATCCAGCCATATCAACAACTACGTGCACTGGGGCGCTATAATTGCTGTGATCATATGTGTCTATCCCATTTTTATCTTTTCTAGGCAAAGCCTTGCATTCCTTTTCGTAAACCGAGCAAGATCTCTCATAATTATGGACATGGCCAGAGAGAACCAAATCGACCTGGTTAATAGCAACCGAACAGAGCCAGTTCATACCAAGTCAAGCAGGGAAGAGTACATACATTTCATAATCAAAGAAAATATAACTAGTTAGGCCAAAGGGACTTACTTTGTTTTTCGAGAGTAACGATTCTACTTCCTCCACAAAATTTTTATCAACGTTAAAGACACCATCTGAGGAAGAATACATTGGTCTATGCCTCTAATTTAAAAATGTATTAGAAACAAGCCATTTGATCCATTTTTGAGCAATGCTCTACAGCCTGCTCAATTCAGACGGCTTCACAGCAAGAAGCTGCGGTACACTTTCCGGCTTTATTCTCACCATTGGAGGACATGGGCAGCCTGCTTCATACTGGCAGCTTGGTGGCGGCACAAGAGGAGGATGGCGGTAAAAGATCTCAACACGAGGGAATGCTTTGCTTTGAATCAGAAAGAGGCAGATGAGACAGGGCAAGAGGAAGAGGAACATTCTTCTACTGGTTCAAGTCCTTCTCAGGCAAGAATGAACCTGGGGATATCAATACTGGCTTCAAGGTTTGCCCTACATCAAAACTATTTGTATCCACAATATCCCCCTAGTTAGTAATGCAAGCACAGTTAATTATATAAGAATAGTACAATACACTAGGTCAAGTAAATTTACATTGCAGGTGAAATTAAGTTCACCTTAATAAGGGTTCATTTCATGATTTCGTTATAAAATTGTAGGATTTGAATAATTTGAAATGTGAGGGAAAGTATTTGCCTATGGTGCATCAATAAGGCAAAGAGGAACTCTTGTTGATTGGGGGAAATTGGCTAAAATTTCACATGAACAGGCTTTTCTTCTCTTATTTGTTTTTATTTTTTTACACTTTTTAAATGTAAAGGAAAGTTCAAATGCTATGAAGAAACAGGGTAATTGAGGCAATTTTGTGGACAATGCTTTAGAAGGAGCTACTTTTTTGTGTGCGTGGTTTTACCATAAAACCACATGTTCAAGTAACCAAATTTGGTAAGAAAGAAAACGCTTTTAAGAAAAAAATGGTTAATTTCAGGGTTAGTAATAAGATGGCATTAATTGTAGATTTGTGGGATCTTCAACTTTGTTGAGTTTTATTGATATGAAGATGTAAATTAGACACTGTGAAGTGTAATAAAGAATATGGAATTGAAAGCCTTAAATACAAGGAGTGTGTCATTTATAATTTTTTTCCAGTGCCCTTATAAGGTCCAATTACTTGTTGAAGGTAATTACATCAAAGTTTATGCTCGTGTTAAAAAGTGCATAAATTTGTGCTTTCCAAAATTGAAGAGTTAAACAACATTAATTATGGAAATTGTTTATTCAACTATTATGAAAAGCGCATAAACAAGATGAAGGATTGAAATCTCGTCTTGTACAAGAAGAATGAGTTGTTTATGTTATTAAAGTATTCTTAGGGTGATTGAGAGTATGCTAATCTTATTTGGTTGTGCTTTACACTTATCTGCTAATAACTTCTTGTTTATGTAGTTTTTGTATGACATTTTTTCTTTGAGTGGTTGAACAAAACCATGCAGGCCACTACCATTGTCTCCTAGAAGTTTGAGACAGGGGATTGGATTTGTGTCTTTTTATTTTTTTATTTTTAGCAACATTTTGTTTTGTTGAAACATATGTTAATGGTTTAAACACTTTCTTTGAAACAATATGATAAAAAATACTCTAAAACTCTAATTTTAAAGCCACCCATGATACAACATTAGGGACCTTAAATAACTCCAAAAGTAAAACCAATTTACAGGCCAGCCAAACGCTCAAACACCCGTTTTGGTTTCATTTGGTAGATTCGATGGTTCTCTACCCCTACTCCCAATTTGTAGTAGTCTATACATTTATTCTCTATTGCCGACGAGACTGATTGTTCTTGGATAAGTGTAATTGAATTTATTGAAGTCACTCCAATTATACGTAGTTAACTTATAGAATTTTGGGGAATTAAACGTCATTAATTGCAACAACAAAAATTGCCTTTTAGAATAAATTAAGAAACAAAATTAAAATATCTTTGTTTTGATGGAGTTTCTTAAGCCATTTAGTTCCTATATATAATGAAAATATAGGTAGAGAATTTAATTAATTAAATTGTTTGTGTACTAAAATTTTGAGTGGGAGAAAATCAGATGGCTAAGAAATATATGAGAATAAGTATGGTGGTAGTAATGGAGTTGATTATCCCGATAGTGTTTCAAATGATCTTACCCAATACTCTCTCAACACCTCTTCACTTCCCAATTGCCTTTGCAATTCCTCTCAACTTGATCATGAAGGTCGTATTGGCATATTATTTTATTGCCTTCAAAGTGAACTTGGAAAATGTAAAAAGGAACATGGAGTTGGAAGCATTGAATTTTACGATTGTGTCACTTATCATTTTTTCCAATGCTCTTTTAAGTTCCAATCACTTGTTGAAGGCAGAGACTTCAAAGTTTATGCTCGTGTTAAAAAGTGCATGAATCTGTGCATTTCAAAAGGGGAAGTTCCTAGGGTCAAGTATGGAGCTTGTTTATTCAACTGTTATCAAAAGCGCATAAAGAACGGCAAGCGTTATTGAGATATCGTCTATAAGTAAAACCAATGAACTTCCAAGTCTGGTAAGAGATTTGTAATGACTTCCTTTTCTCTTCATGGATATAATTGCAAATAGAAATAAAAGGATCATAATCAGTTACATATTTATTCTTCCCAATTCATGCATTAAGCTTGTCTAACTCCTTCACTTTGTGTTGATGGTTAATTTCAGATATTAAACACTATGATTTTGATATTGATATGAAGATGCATATTAAACACTATGATTTTGATATTATGTTTGTGTTACAGTGCTTTAGGAGTTTATTTTATTCATATTTGTTTTTATTTCCATGTTAATCTTTATTTTCATGTAAGAGTCTTGATGACTAAAACTTAATTTATATTCCAATAAGAGCTGCTGACTCAACGCTAACTCTCTTATGAAATATTCCAACAATGTAGTAAAGAAAGAGAGAGCTTCGGATTCCATTGGTTGCTTGAATGTGGCCAATTATGGTGGACTCCACTGATCTAGTGAAGAATCAAAGAAAAAGCAAAATGAAAAGCTGTCAGTTGCATTATTTGACAAGGAGAGAAGACTTGTACACAAGTCTTTGTGTAACCACCAATGGGCCAATCCAACAGCTGTGATGACAATTATCTATCTCTCAAATGGCTACAAATATAGTAACTAATTATTTGCTTTAGGAGCTTTGTAAACTATCTCTAAGCTTGGGTCTAAACTTGAATGAAAAGCTCGAGCCTTAAGAACAAGTTATATAATAAAAGAGATTAAGGCAAGTGATTGGAACAAACAGAAAAAAAGATTAGTGTGTAAATAAATATTATGCTCAAGCATTTTCAAATATCTTCTCCTTAAGCTGCAGGTTTTATTGTTTTCTTATTTTTTTTAAAACAAGCTATCTTTCTTGCAGATTGGGGTCTTATTTATTCATTTATTTTTTTTTTCTTTTCATTTAAATCATTTATCCTTCTTCTTTTCGTTATTTTTCTTCCTATTTGATAGAGCAAATATGGTTTGTTATTATTATTTTTTCCTTTTTTGCAGATTGTTATTATTGGATGAATCCCTATCATGTTGTTACGGAGTTGTTGTGTTTAATATGGAAAATATGAGGCTGAACTTGTAAGGCTTTGTTTGTTTGCACAAGATTCAAATACCAAGCTCTTTCTTGCCCCTGTTTTGTGCTTCTAGGATTCTTTTCCTATATCATGCTAGATACCAATGTCCTAATTATATGTATGAAAATTTTAAAGATGTGTGTTAGGCTATGTGGAGCTTGATTTTGTATCTGACCCGGTTCAAATGGGAATTTTTTTTAAGGCTTATTCCATGGGGCAGAGGGGCTTCTGGTATTGTTTCTCTTGAAAATAGTAAAACATAGCTGAAACTATGTAGACATAGCCCTTAGTGATGAAGCACGTAAATCTCCTCATTTTGTAATTGTTTATTTTGTGCGTTTTTTTTATTTTTGAATCAACTTTGAGAAATATGATAGATTTTCTAACCATGTGTACTAAAAATCCGAGCTACCTTTTTTGTTTCTTTTTTTTTTTTTTCTATACAAACAGATGTTGATACTTCTTTTTTGCCATTTTCTATGTAGTTTTAGAACATTGTTTAAGTAAGTTATATCTGAATTGAGGTGGTGTTCTAACATCTATATTAAAAGCTCATATGATGACTCTCTCACCTATTATTTGCCCAACTATTATGTGAGGTCGGGATTGCCTTTAATCAAAATGGTTTGGATCCACAGTATCCGCCTAGTTAGTAATGTAGGCACAGTTAATTATATAAGTAGGATTAGTACTTAAATACTCCAGGTCAAATAAATTTACATTGCAGGTGAAGTTTAGTTCACCTTAATAAGGGTTCATTTCATGATTTCATTATAAAATTGTAAGATTTGAATAATTTGAAATGTGAGGGAAAGTATTTGCCTATGATGCATCAATAAGGCAAAGAGGAACTCCTGTTGATTGGGGGAAATTGGTTAAAATTTCACATTAATAGGCTTTTCTTCTCTTATTTATTTTTATTTATTTTTACATTTTTTAATGTAAAGGAAAGTTCAAATGCTATGAAGAAACAGGGTAATTAAGGCTATTTGCACAGGAAAATGAAAAGGAAAAAATGTAAATCAAACAAGAATTGAGGGGCATGAAGGAAGACGATTGAAAACAGCTGAGAGCCAAATTGCAGGTTCTCTATTACCGACGAGACTGATTGTTCTTAGATAGGTGTAATTGAATTTATTTAAGTCACTCCAATTAACTTCTTCAATAATACGTAGTTAACTTTTTAGAATTTTGGGGAATTAAAAGTCATTAATTGCAACTACAAAAAATGCCTTTTAGAATAATTGAAGGAAACAAATTAAAATATCTTTGTTTTAATGGAATTTCTTAAGCCATTTAGTTCCGTATATAATGAAAATATAGGTAGAGAGTTTAATTCCAATAAATTGTTTGTGTACTAAACTTTTGAGTGGGAGAAAATCAAATGGCTAAAGAAATATATGGGAACGTATGGTGGTGGTAATGGAGTTGATTATCCTGTTATTGTTTCAAGTGCAAGCTAATGATCCTACCCAATCCTCTCTCAACACCTCTTCACTTTCCGATTGCCTTCTCGATTTCTCTCAACTTGATCATCAAGGTCGTGCTGGCATATTAGTTTGTTGAGTTTTATTGATATGAAGATGTAAATTAGACACTATGATTTTGATATTATGTTTGGAATGATCGATGGACCTGGAATTGGGGGTTGTTGCGAAGCTGTTTATGTTATTAAACTTTACTTAGGGTGATTGAGAGTGTGCTAATCCTATTTGAGCTTATTTTCATATAAATATATATTTGAACAAAACACATCAAGATTTATTATTTGTAAACAAGTCCCAAGATATTTTGTGGTGGGGGAAGGTACTCCATCTCTTCTCTCTGTGAGCACAATCTTTCATGACCAAGTTCACTTATCAGACATACACATACATATGCGTCTCAAAAGAATTGTGAAAAGATCGAGGCACTGCTATAGTTTTAACATCTATATTAAGACTCTATGACGTGTTATGTGCCCAACAGTTATGTGAGGCAGGGATTGCCTTTCATCAAAACGGTTTGTATCCACCTAGTTAGAAATGTAGGCACAGTTAATTATATAAGTAAGAATAGTACAATACACATTATACACCGGGTCAAGTAAATTTACTTTGTAGGTGAAATTAAGTTTACCTTAATAAGGGGGTTCATTTCATGAGTTTGTGGTAAAAATTGCAGGATTTGAATAATTTGAAATGTGGTGGAAAGTGTTTGTCTATGACACAGCAAAAGAGGAACTCTTGTTGATTGGGGGAAGTTGAGTAAAATTTCACATTAATAGGCTTTCCTTCTCTCTCTCTTTTTTAATTTTTATTTAAAGGAAAGTACAAATGGTATGATTCTATGAAGAAACAGGGTAATTTTTTTTTCACATTTTTTTTTTTTTTTTTTACATTTAAAAGTAATGAAAATTATATTTCTGTTGGATGGACAACTTAGTTTATATATGTCCAATTTCCATGGCTAACAACACAGCTAGTTAGTAATTATGCATTGGAGATATAAAAGCAAACCCCACGTACATGTCAACCATAGTAAACCCAAGAAATAGACATCGGAATGAATATAATTCAAATTTCAAAGCTGATTACTTGGGAATTTACTTTTATCTGGAATGACAGTAACAATACTTATTAAAGTATGCAAATGAAAAAGGTACCTCTCTTGGTTTCCAATTGCAGTCATGTAAGAAACTCGTGATGCTACAGGGCTTATTTGCTGAAGGAAAAAATCACATTCAACTAAAAAGCCAGTGGCATAGTTTATATCTCCAATGCCTAAGGCAAAGAGTTTTTTGATGGATTAACGAAAGCCATGTCCTTTTCATCCCCTCATATTGAAACATTTGCACATGTTTGAAAGATGGTGATATCATATTAGATTTGGAGATAAATATAAGAGAAATAGGAGAAGAATCAAAATCACCTATTTTCCAAACGTATGTTTCAAGGAGACTAGGTTCTCTCTAAATTAAGCACTTAACATTGATAAGTTCAAATGTTTGAGGCAGTTGAGTTTTGTGAATTTCCTCGAACTAATCAGTGTTGTGTATATTAAGTCCAGGGTTGGATTTTATTTCACATTCTTTGTTGAAATGATAAGAGAAGTCATGTTCACTTTGATTAGTGTACAATTGGTGTAAGTCCATGTTATAGCCAATTGTCTACAAAGTAGTACGCGGAGGTATTGATGAGACAGACAAACAAGTGGTGCTAAGGGAGTTTATTGGATGGTGGATCTTTTTCTTTGCTTCTTTGTCTTTCTGTTTTTTAGTTGAATATGGCCAATTATGTTGGACTTCACTCCAGGAAATGTGATTTATTGAGGAATCAAAGAAAAACCAAAATCGAAAGCTCCCACTTGCATTATTTCATTTAGAAATAACTTGTAAACCAGTCTTTTGTATCGGATTGGAATCCATTACCATTTCAAATAAATGGTAAATTATTTAAGAAGGTTTGTTAGGGGTTCTCTTCCTAGTGTTCTCTTAACGTTTTCCTAGTCTTACGTAAATATGATTTAAGAAAGAATAAAATTTTAGTACCCTTTTTTTGCTAATAAATTAATTTTTATGAGTTAATATTTAGATTCTAATGCTTTAAAACTTGTTTTGGATTCAAAACTAAAACCTAAGGATATAAGGTTAACCCTTTAGGAATGGTATCATCCAAAATGATTTTATCATCCTAAATTTAGTGTTAATGCCTCAATTTTGGTGTTAATGCCTAAAAAAACTAGTAGTAGAGTCACTACAATTTTATTTTTCCTCAAATTATATTCTACGTAAGATTGAGAGAACATTAAGACTAAGGAAAGAACCCCTAGCATTTTCCATTATTTAATTATAGTCGATTCTTTACATGAAAATACTTGAAAAATGCCACCTATTAAAATTGTGGTCAAAACGCTTTTTCTCCGTAAACCCAAAAGACATTTTGCAAGAACCTCATTAAAAAAAAAACCCACTCAATTCTCAATTGTAACATGCCATATAAATGCCACCTATTAAAATTGTGGTCGAAAATGCTTTTTCTCTGTAAACCCAAAAGACATTTTGCAAGAACCTCATTAAAAAAAAAACCACTCAATTCTCAATTGTAACATGCCATATTTTATAACTTACTTTGGTAGTTGTAATTTGTAAAATTACAACATAGAAACAAAATTCTCTTAATTTGGCCTTAGGATTTATTTGAGATTGCATTTAAGAAATATAGTTCTTATGTTAAAAAAAAAAAAAACTTATTGGCAAAAACTTCATTTTTAAACTTTTACGTTTTAGCCATTTTTAGGTTTTTGACTTTCAAAAGGCTTTGAATTTTTGTTACCAAACATTTATTTTATTTTATTCAAACGAGTTTTTAAGATATTAAACATACTTTTAAGATCTGAAAATACAATCTCAAACATTCCTCTGTCAATGTAAACATTTTAGTAGTTCACATATCGTTATAAAAAAGACAAAACATTAATAATATAATAAAAAAGGAGGGTGGGATGGTAAATGCAGACAGGTGGAGAAGATGAGATTGCAGGCTTTCTTACGCATTACTGATCAGACAGGACACAGCCAAAGTCCTAATGGGCGATGCCGTGATGTACCTTCAGTTATTTTTATTTTTTTTATGGACGTTTGCTTTATATTTGAGAAATTAATTTTTTAGAATTCAAAAACTAATAATAATAAGAGCATTCATAATGAATGAGTTAAATGATATTTTTATCTAAAATAATTTCTTAAATTGATAAAATGACTCTTTACATTAAAGAAACTAAAAAAAATGTAGAATAAATATTTTATTAAATGAGTTAAAAAAAAAACTACATATAGTGGTAATATTCAAAGAACTATTTTCCTAAATTTTCTTTTCATGTCTTTTTTTTTTCCTACTATCTCTCCCAAAATTTTATTTCCATTTTTTTTTATTGTTTCTCTCACCTCTTTCATTTTTTTTCAAAATTTTCTTCAACTATTTTTCTTTCACATCTCATTTTTTCTAAAATTTTCTCCTATTATTTATCTATCCACATTACTTTTTTCTCAAAATTAAAAAATATAATATTTAAAAAAATACAATCATTATAAAAAATAAAATAAAAATTAAATGATATAGATAAAAATATAACTAATCAGATGTAGGAAGTCATTAAAAAATCATTAGTTAAATTAGATAAATTGAGTTTTAAAAAACTATTTTACATAAAAAAAATTCACTCTTTTATTGTGAATGCCCTAATAGTCTCTTACAAAAACGAAACCAAAATTACAAATTAAAACCAAATATTTAAAAGAGTAATGTTTATAGACAGTTATATTGTTGTCATACAATTAAAATTATTGGTCCAGTTGTAAGCTCTTAAAATTATGGTCCAAGTATTCATGACAGAACAAAAGCATGCTCATGCGATCGAAGCCCCTACAACCACAAATGTCCCATCTTCTTCTTACCAGTTTCAACTTCTTGTAATTTGCAACTTAATCTGTAGCACCTCCTCAAGCTTTTCATTGCGTTTGAGAGCTTCGAGATCTTTGCTTCCTTTCCTGATTCATTCCTTTCCAAAAAGAAAGCCATGGCAGAGCTCTTACTTGGTCCCGTCCTGGAATTGCTGGTTGAGAAACTGTCTCAGGAGTTGCTGAAGTTTGCAAGTCGATACAAGGGACTTGGAGAAAAGCTGGGCAAGTGGAAGAAGACGTTGCCAAGAATTCAAGCCGTGCTTGATGATGCGGACGAGAAGCAACATACTAACGGGGCGGTGAAACAGTGGCTGGATGATCTCAGAGACTTGACTTATGATGTGGAAGACATACTTGATGAGTTTGCCACTGAAGCTTTGCTATGCAAATTGGAGGGAGAAAATGAGGGCAGCGCAAGTAAGGTACGAAAATTCACCCCTGCTTGTTGTACTGGTTTGACCCCGCATGCTCTTAAGAAGAACACTAGGCTGAAGTCACAGATCACTCAAATTACCAATCGATTCAGCGATTTGGTGATTCAAGAAGATGAATTGGGATTATTGAAAAGAAATGCTGCTGAGAGGTCATATAGGAAAACTGGGACACTGGCGCCAACATCTGTCATGAATGAACCTCGTGTTTATGGCAGGGACAAAGATAAAGATGCTTTACTTGGACTATTGCGGAGTAAAAAATGTAGGGATGCTCAACTCTCTGTGATTCCTATACTTGGTATGGGGGGTTTAGGAAAGACAACTCTTGCCCAATTTTTATTCAATGATGAAAAAGTGCAAAAAAATTTTGATCCGAAAGGATGGGCTTGTGATTCTGAAGATTTCGATGTTGACAGAGTCACAAAAACAATTTTACAATCTCTAATCTCTGAATTGTGATGGCAAGGATCGAAATTGGTTGCAAGTCAAACTCAAGGAGAAATTGGAAGGCAAGAAGTTTCTAGTTGTTTTGGATGATCTTTGGAATGAGAAATACAATGATTGGACTATCTTACGTGCTCCTTTCCTAGTAGGGGCTCCAGGAAGTACAATCATCATCACAACTCGCAATCGGGGAGTTTCATCAACAGTTGGTACTGTTCCAGCTTATGATTTGCAGGTGTTACCAAATGAGGCTTGCTTGCCTTTATTTACCCAACATGCATTGGGGGCAAATGATTTTAGTGAACATCCAAACCTTCAAGATATTGGTGAGAAAATTGTTAGAAAGTGTAATGGGTTGCCTTTGGCAGCAAAAGTCCTCGGAGGCCTTCTACGCCAACCATGATCGTGATGAGTGGAAGGATGTGTTGGAGAGCAAGATATGGAATATACAAGAAGAAAAAAATGAAATTATTCCCGCTCTTATGTTGAGCTACCACCATCTGCCTTCACATTTAAAGAGGTGCTTTGCATATTGTTCAATATTCCCAAAGGATTATGAATTTGAGAAGGATAAGCTTGTTCTATTATGGATGGCAGAAGGTCTAATTCAGACACAAGAAGGGGCTAAACAAATGGAAGATTTGGGTACCAAGTATTTTGACAACTTGTTGTCAAGGTCCTTTTTCCAACAATTAAATATGAAGAAATCACGATTTGTGATGCATGACCTCATCAACGATTTGGCCCAATGTGTTGCAGGAGATACATGCTTTCGAATGGAGGATCAAATTGGGGTTAGTAATGAAGGGAGACTTCCTAAAAAGGCTCGACACTCTTCTTACTTGGGTGGCCGATACGATAGTACTGGAATGTTTGTGGCTTTTTTTGAACTCAAATGTCTACGTACCTTTTTGCCTCTTATGCTACCTTCTGTGGGATACTGTCATTTGACTCATGATGTTCCTCTTAAATTGTTGCCAATATTGCAATGTTTAAGGGTGTTCTCTTTGAGTGGGTACTGCATAGTTGAGCTACCGGATTCAATTGGTGATTTGAAGCATCTACGGTATCTTGACCTTTCTTACACTCAAATTAGAGGTCTGCCTGAATCAACAACTACTCTTTGCAACTTACAGACTTTGATATTGGAGAATTGTTGTTATCTAAAGAAATTACCATCAAAGTTGGGGAACCTAGTCAACTTGCGACACCTCAACATTCTCAATGCAGATAAATTGAAAGGAATGCCTCCTCAAATAGGTAATTTAATTTGTCTTCAGACATTGTCTAATTTAATTGTTGGAAAAGGCAATTGTTGTGCATTAAAAGAGTTAGGTTCTTTGTTGCATCTTCGAGGGACACTCATCATCTCACAATTGGAGAATGCCACTGAATCCAAGGATGCAAGGGATGCTATGTTAATTGAAAAGCTTGATCTTTCTGGTTTGTGTTTGGAATGGAGCGTCAATGTGGATGAGTCAAAAGACAGAACAAGTGAATTAGACATACTTAACATGTTATTGCCTCACAAGAATTTGAAAGAGCTCACCATCCAGCACTATGGTGGTATAGAATTTTCGACTTGGTTAAAATGTCCTTCATTTCCTAATATGGTGCTCCTAAGAATTGAAAATTGTAGAAAGTGCACATCATTGCCAGCAGTTGGCCAACTACCATTACTCAAAGATCTTTTCATTAAAGGCATGGCTAGTGTGAAAAATGTTAGTCATGAGTTTTATGGGGAAGGTTGCTCACAAACGTTTAGATCTTTGGAGACTTTGTGTTTCGAGGATATGGTAGAATGGGAGAATTGGAGTGCTAATGGAGAGTTCCCACACTTGCGTGAGCTTTCTATTATAAATTGTCCAAAGCTATTGGGGATGTTACCAAACCACCTTCCTTCACTTCAAAATGTTGTTATAGAAAGATGTGAGCAGTTGATGGTTTCAATTTCAAGCTTTCCAGAGCTATGTAAACTAGAAATTCAAGGCTCAAAAGGGGTTGTGCATGAAAGTAAGGTGGACTTCAACTCACTAAACTTTTACTCTCCAACAATTTCAAAATTCAAATGTCAAGTAGAAGGGTTTATGAATGTAGAAGTTCTAACTATTAAAGATTGTGAGGAGTTAACACCTTTGTGGTCAAATGATGTGGGATTACTACAATCCCTCCCTCGTCTTCGTGAGTCGTATGTTTACAATTGTGAAAAACTAGTATCTTTGGTGGCAGAAGAAGTGAAAGAGCAGCCACAACAGGGAATGTCATCCACACGCAATGGCATGGAATATTTACCCAAGGCAGTGGTGTACAACAGCACGTGTCTTGAGAGTATTCATATTAATAGATGTGATTCGCTGACTCATTTTGCAGTAGGACAGCTACCTCCAACTCTAAAGAAGTTAAGGATAGAGAATTGCATGAATATGCAGATTTTGCTGGACGGGGATGATACCATCAATTGTAGTAGCAGCAATTCTCTTCTTGAGGACTTGTTTATTTATAACTGTCCGTCCCTCAAATCCTTAACATCCAGCGCAGTGATGTACAGCAGCACGTGTCTTGAGAGTATTCATATTAATAGATGTGATTCGCTGACTCATTTTGCAGTAGGACAGCTACCTCCACCTCTAAAGAAGCTAAGGATAGAGAATTGCATGAATATGCAGATTTTGCTGGACGGGGATGATACCATCAATTGTAGTAGCAACAATTCTCTTCTTGGGGAATTGAATATTGACAGCTGTCCGTCCCTCAAATCTTTGACATCCAGCGGAGAATTACCAGCAACACTTAGAAGACTTCATATGTGGAATTGTAAAATGGTAGAGTCAGTGGCGAAAAGCTTTCCTCACAACTCGTCTTTAGCAGGAATTGATATTGGGTGGTGTGAAAACCTTAAATCCTTACCCATGGGCATACACAGCCTTAGCTATCTACATGATATTTCTATTGTGAGTTGCTTAACTCTTGCTTCCTTCCCGGACGGTGGGTTGCTCCCTCGCAACCTTAGAGAGCTGCGGATTATAAATTGGGAGAAAATGCAGGCCCTACCCAACTGCATACACAACATCACATCTCTTCGAGTATTGCATATTCACAAATGTCCAGGTATTGTATCCTTTCCAAAAGAAGGTTTTCCCACCAACCTAACATCACTTACAATCACAGATTGCAACATCATTGAGTCCTTGCTTGAGTGGGGATTGCACAAGCTTACCTCTCTTCAACATCTTCAGATTCAAGGTGGATGTCCGCATCTGGTATCCTTTCCAGAGATGATGCTGCCTGTCTCTCTAACCAGACTCTGCATCAGAAACTTCCAGAATTTGAAATACTTATCTTCCGAAGGCTTTCGATACCTCTCCTCTCTTAAAACTCTGAGATTTGGTTGGTGCGAAAAGCTGATGTCCTTTCCGGATGACGGTCTGCCTCCCTCACTCTTGGATCTTCGTATTGAAGAATGTCCTCTGCTGAAAGAACGTTGCAAGAAAGGTCAAGGACGAGAATGGATCAAGATCGCCCATATCCCTTACGTTGCAATTGATGGTAGGTTCATCTATGACCCAGAACCAGCGGAGGAGAACTAGCCCATGGATCAACACCGCCTAGAAATGTTATTCCTTGCTTGATTTCCAATGCATTCGGGGTCTCCATCCCCAAAATCGTAGGCTCCTTTGATTATTTTCTGAATTTTGGAGTTGGAAAGACACTCTTGCTGCTGTTCTTGTTGGTTTGGTGAACATGCAACTATTCTTGTCATAGTTAACGCATCACAAGTGTTTGTTAAAATGCCCAGGCAATCAAGCAGAGAGAGAATGCTTTCGACCAGTGAGTTTTTCATCACTAATTACCATGTTGCTGATCATTACAGATTTGCGAATCATTACAAAAAGGTATGTAACTGGATTTTTCTTCTTCTTTGTAGTGTTTCCTCCTCGATCAGAGATTAATACATTAATGGACACAAGAATAGTAAACGTTTTTCTGGTGAACTGTGATTGGTGAAATGTTTTCTCTTAGTGGTTTTGTGCCAATAGCAAGAGAAAATCATATTATCAAGCCTTTTCCATTATGTTTGAGATTTAGACCAGAAAATGAAAAAATATCTCATTCGGATCTTTCATCTGGGAGCAATATAATCAAATTTGCATTGGTGTTATCAATTAAAATTTGAATAAATAACATCTTAATTACATGGGTCACTCCCTCTGTATTCTTAATGGAGGGAAAAGAATATTTATTAACTATCTTATAGTGTATATGACATACTCTAACATGCATTTGATTTTTCATTATATCATACTTCGAAAAGTTAATATACAAACAAGCATGTGTGTGTGTGTCCTAGAGAGAGATTGAACATAAAATCAGTTCTATTTGAGAGACTCTGTTTATATATGTTTGTATGAAAAGTTATGATTGTCATTGTCATCCTGACATTTTTAGGTGTTAAATTGCAGATTGTAAAAGGTGTGGACTTGAAGCTAATATATCTCATCGAGGGTGGCCCAAAGTTCTTCCGAAGCTGCAGAGAGCATCAAGACAGCTTAAGCATTTTTATAAAAAGTATGTCAAAGGGCCAGGTTTCTTTTTAGCATATATATAGAAAATGTTGTGTGGGAGATTGAACCTCCTCCTGTATATCATCGTAATCATGATCAGTTTGTAATGATTTGATTTCTCCTCCATTCCAAAATGAATGTCCAGTTTTCAAATCAAGCAATTCCGAATGAAGAATGGGTACAATACTCAAAACAATTTTCCCAATATCATAGGTGGGCACAATTTTTTAATGAATGCCTTATTTGCTATTTAAGTAGGTGAAGTGTCATGCGAAAAGATGTATAGGGAGTCTTCCTATTTCGACCTTCATTTGGAATATAGTGTTGTACGTCTTAGCCTTTTGGATTGGATAGTGTATCTGTAAACTTTTATTTTTATTGTATTTATTATTAATCCTTTGATTTTTGCTGCATGCTACTTTGGAATGGGTTGAATTATTGTTATCTGTTCAGAATCGACAATATCTGTTATCAAATTTTGTAATAATTGTTCTCAATTTTTCTGCTTGTGCCTTGTAGGTTTAATCACAACAGAAATTATGGATGTATTTGATGTGCAGAGAACATTAATGGCTCTTTTTCCGTGGAATTTTCCAAGAGGTGCCAAGACCTGGATAAAATGACAGTCAGCAATGCATTTCCAATTCAGCTCATGCAGGTATGAATGTTTTTGTGGGAAGTAAAATGAAAGTCTAATGGTCATTTGAGTCGATCCATGTTGACGAGAAATGTCTGTTTACTTATACAACATGATTTCAATACTGTTTGTAATGAATTCAATGACACAAATCGAATGGTTTTCTGACTGCACATTCTGTTGCATTTGTGTTTCTATAGAAACATATTGGCTGCACAAAAATTGAATATATCCCTAATTTTTTAATGCAGGTCTCGCAGATTATAGAGGAGGTTGTCAGTCTGTTTTGGATATACATCTCTTGCCCATTCCTACTCTCTTCTTGTGAGTTCCTTTTTCTTTCTTTTGTTAACTCTATATTTGCTAGTCAGTGAGTGCCATTTGTAAGAGTGTGTGCTTCAGAATTGTTATTGCAAAACAGAAAGCTTTATTTGGTAATGCTCCCTAAGATTATACTACTCACTATGGCTTCAACTATTTCCTTTTATCCAAAAGAATGACGTGAGAGGAGATGCTTAAGAGGCAGAGTAAAGATGTGATGGTTCAATTTTTATTTTTCAACCAACTTTGTTTTACTCCTTATTGAGGACCTTCATATTATGCAATGTAAATGAGAGTAGCAGTTTATGTATTGGAGAAAGAGATTTAAGGTTTTGATGTTAAACAATGTTTTGTATATTATTCAGGAAAACGGAGCCAATTTCATACCAAATCAAGCATAGGAAGAGTACATTTCATAATCAAAGAAAAGATCACTAGTTAGGCCGAAGGGAATTACTTGTGTTTTCAAAGAGTAACGGTTCTACTTCCTCCGCCAAATTTCCATCAAGGCTAAAGACACCGTCTGAGGAAGAATACATTGGTCTATGCCTGCAATTTACAAATGATACAGTTTATGATCCATACATCACTCTGCTCAAGAGGCCTCTAACCATCAGCAGCGCAGGAGAACCAGGCCCACAGTCCATTCATCATTCCACGGAAATTCACTTGTAATCCCTCCAAGTATGATTAAGTAGATTTTATATTTGCCTAAGAAACAATTTGGATGTTTTGGAACTTGTGTTTGTATATTTGTTAATTTTCCTGTTTGGGAATTTTATATTTGCAGTTTGTGATGCACAGGTGTAAGAGGCTCTTGTCGTTGTGTCTGGACTTTGAACGTTGGCATCAACAGCATAGGAGAGATCTTGTTGCACCTCTTTCTTAATGTTCTTCTTGCTGGTTTCACTTAACAGCATAGAAGTGTTTATTAAATTGTTCAAGTAACCAAGCAGAGTTTTCATTACTATATATTGCTGATTGTCAGAGATTCAGTAAACTATTGGGACCCCCCAAGAAAAAGGTAAGTAACTGAATTTTGATCCTCTGGTAATGTTGGAGTCTGTATTGTGATAGTAGCCAATTATGAACGGTTTTTGATGGTTTATCATTTTCAGTAACTCAATTGATAGTGTTCATTTTGCAGAGTATTCGATTGTGAAGAATGTGCATCTATTGGCTTGAGAAAAAAACAGAGGAAGAACCCTGTAAATCCCAAACTCTGAGCCTAATCACTAAATCAGGAGCATATCTACTTTTTGTCCAATAATTTAGAATCACACCCTTGGAGGTTGAAGCTGAAGTTTTCAATGTTGAAAATGTTGATCATGGAAAGAATATTGATAGTAATAGTTCCTCTTTTATTTTTCTGGTTTATTCAGTGGTTAAAAAATGTAATTGATTTTTTTGCAATGCAATAATTATATTCATCTAATCACATTTTTATCATCATCTATTGAACAACATAGGTAAGGATGAAAAAGGTGAAGGGATGATGCCAAGAGGATGATTATGAATATGAAGAGGTATGTTTTACTGCACATTGAACTTTTACAATCGTAGGAGATGTTGTGTATCCAAATAGACATAGAAAAGATACTTGAAATATTATTGAATTCATTTTGAACCGATCAAGAGTATAATTATTCTTTGTTGTTGATTCACATTACAACAACTTTGACTTCATCCTGTCTTGTTATCAGAGCAAGAAGCAGCTGATGTTTCAGTTAGAATATGTGTCGTGTTTAACAATTATCTTAGAGACGTGACATTTCCCTTAAATTTTTATCTATCTATTTATGGGTGTATTCTTATCCCTAAATGTATTGGAACCTTTAGTTTGTTTTTGTTTTTGACTTAATTTAAGATGAAGAAGTTGATTTTTCCGTCAATGACCTTAACTTTTCAATGCAGGTCCCACAGGTAACAGAGGAGATTGCCATTGCTGTTTAGGATTTGTACCCGACACTTGCGCCCATGCCTACACTTTTCTGGTGAGTTTGATTTTTTTTTGGGTTAAACATTATACGAGCAAGTCAATAACTGCTATTTGAAAGTGTGTTATCAAGGGCTGTGGTCATCAAATAAAAACTTGATTTGATAGTTTTTCCCATATCCTACTCGCTTTAGCTTCCATCATCTGCATGTTTTCGACTACGAGGGGCACACAGTGCACAAGAGGAGATGCTTAGAAGGCAGAGTAAAGATATGATAAATTCAATTGCTAGTGGGAATATAATTCACTTTGTTTGGCCAGCTAAGTTTTGTGGATTCCCTCGAACTAAACAAGAATTCCTAGTTCCTGAAGCTTGTTGATGAAAGCAAAAGCATTCTGCCTCATTGGTTGCAGTAGACCTTCATATTAGGACTGTAAATGAGATGGGCAGTTTGTGTATCTACTGTGGAAAAGCTTTTGAGAAGAACCAAGGGTCTCTTGCAATAATTGAGAGACATGAAGGAAGGTGATTGGAAACAGCAGAGCAAAATTGCAGGCTCTCTTTTTTACTTTTTACAGCAAAGAATTGGGTACTGTTCACATTACCAATCATCATTACAAACCACTACCAATCAGCATTACAAATCCCAAAAAACATGTTATTGTTGATGGGTGCTGTTCACATTACCTTGATTGCCTCTGATTCTTAGTTTTCTTGCATTATATCAATCCAAACCCTCCATATCCTTGAACTAACCTTCCAAAAGGCTGTCTTGCATCATTCGAAATGGTGATTTTTATGTTGGAGCAACTTTTGTAGTATTTATGTATTCACATTGTTTCTTAGTTAGCCATGGATTATGGTTGTGTTTGAGCTAGTCATGTTCTTAATCCACACATTGTTTTCAGAAGTTCAAATTCAAAGAGGTGGTTTAGTTACATAGTCTGAATTGCAAGTTTGCAACCACTGCACAATTGATTATGATCGTTGAATGATTTATCAGAGTACTTTGGCTTCTTATTTCGGGTAATTAGCATTATTTTTCCTATGCATTTCTGGTATTTTGTTTCATGTTCATTGGCAAGGAAATTTTGTGGCATGGGTACATGTATCCCACAACCCACCCCCCCAATGGCCTTTTATTGTTTTAGAGTAGTCATGAAGTCAAAGTCTCCTTCCCTCCATCTGTTGTTCTCTGGAGTTATCTGTTTATGGGAATCAGCCAGAGGAATTACTTCCTATTGTGTTCTCAAATTTTTAGTTTTGTGCCTTGCAGTTGTTTATTGTGGAGATTTTGGAGGGATGTGATGTGCAGAGAACTTTAGTGACTCTTTTTTCGATGAATTTTTCAAAAGGTGCCTGGATAAAATGATAGTCAGCGATGAATTTTTCATTCTATCTCTTGCCCACGCCTATTCTCTTCTTGTGAGTTCTGTCTTTTTTTTTTTTTTTTTTTTTCTTTAATTTATAGTCTAAGAGTGCCGTTTGAAAGAGTGTGCTTAAGGACTGTCATCACAAAACAGAGAGCTTTATTTGGTAGTGCTCCCTTATACTACTAACTCTGGCTTCAACTAACTATTTTTGAGCAGGAGGGGAACACAAGTGCACGAGAGAAGATGCTTAGGAGGCAAAATAAAGATGTGATCAGTTCAATTGCTAGTAGGAATATTTGTTGACGAATTTGGAGTCCTACTTTTCAACAGCCTTTTCACTCCTATAAAGCAATCTACTCAGCCAAAAGCTCAACGGAGAACGAGAAGGTGAATCACAGTGCGTCTCATTTAGTTTTCTCACTATTTTACTGCCGCATGACCTACAGAATTTAGGGAAGATTTCTTTTTTTGCTATAGTTATATTTTGTGTGAGAGGAGATTTGGGTTTATTAGGGTTTTGGGTTTGGAGTATTTTTTCATCGCTATTGTCTGTAGTCCATTTTTTTTTATATTGAATTTTCTCCTAGTTTGCCCTCCTGTGGATGTATGGTTAAGCCAAACTACATTATATCTTGGTGTCATGTGTGATTGGATTATTTTTCTTCTGTTCTTTTCTTCTTTGGATTTTGAAATTTATTTTGTAACAACAAGTATATCACTTAGTTTGTGGTAGCTGATTGATAGGTCCTGAAACTTGTTTTGATGAAAATAAAAGCAATATTCAATTCATTGGTCGCTATGGACGTTCATATATATGCAATGTATAATGAGAGTGGCCGTTTATGTATTGTAGAAAAAGGTTTTGATATTAAACAATATTTTGTATATTTAGTCAGGACTTCGATTTCATTTCACTTTCTTTTTGGAAAGACATGTTCCTAAGCCAATGGATCTTGTTCAGTTCAATTTGGACATTGATGGCATGATTATCTGAATTAAGGATGGCATTTTCACACCAATTCAGCCTTCATATCTGCCTGTAGATAAAATTGGACACACAGAAATACAGAATGAGTAAAAGGTAAAAACAGTTTGAAATTCAAGCATAAAAACATCCCTCTTTTGATTTCATAAAGGGTGGGAAATGAGAAAATTAAAAGTTCTTGAAAGTTGGGAAGCCTTAATAAAATGTCTAGGATTATTGAAGAACAGCCGTATAGAGCATATGGATTCAACCATTGAAGAATTTTGATTTCCAATGATACGGACTTAGAAGCTTACAGTTTCTAATTAGAATACAAATGTTGTGATAACAACAAAAGAGAAGTAGCTCCCCAAGACACTTACAAAAATTATATTCCAACATCATGGGTTCAAAGAGAGGGATTTTACAAGGATTTAATATGAATCTGAAAATAATTGTGAAAACATTGAGGCATTGCTATATGTTAGAAGAGCTTATTAGGGTTAATATGTTATGTGGGTATTTTGGTAATTGTATTCAAAGTTACAATATATATATATGCATTACGAGAGAGGGAGACCATTGAAATCAAGGCGTGCCTCCTCTTTTCCTCTCTATTTTTCATGAAACCTCTCAACATGGTATCGAGCCTAGGGTTTAATCTTGTTCTTGATACTGCGCCTTTAAATAAATCCCCATTCCCTTTCCTCCTTTATTCCTATTTCTTTTCCTGAAAAAAAAAAAAAACTGGTCGTGTTGTTGCTACAAGAAGACTGAGGCTCCGGGCTCAATGCCCGTGATAGGAGAGCGATGGTGTCGAGATCACCGTCATCAATGGGGTGATGTCGCCGTCATCGCTGTGGTTGTTTCCGTCGTCGTGGGTGCCGTGGGTGCTGTTTTTAATTCCTGATTTACAAGAATGCTTCAGGGTAGCCGTTTGGAGTCGTGGGTTCTCTTTGTTTGGTGTCATCGGTTCTCTCTGTGATATTTGGTGCCGTCTGTGGTGGCCGGAGACACATTTTGTTGGTTTAAGTTGTGGTGCGTCTTCCGGTGAGCCGACCGTGGGTTGATATTGTGGATTTGATCAAGTTTGATCACCGGTGTGCTCTGTTTTCGCCGTCACAGTGGTTGCCGGCATGGTCTGAGTGTTGTCGGCGAAATTCTGGTTGTTATTTGGAGAAGAAGAATCCTGTTTGGTTACAGGTGCTGTCTGTCCTCTATCCGGGATAAGGATATCCTGAAGGTATTCCTAATCCTGGAATAGGCTATTCCTAATCTGGAATAGGATATCCTGGTTCAGTTTCAGCTTCAGTTTTACATTGTTTTCACAGCCGGTTCAATTGTTTAGTTCAAGTGTTTCCTATTCCAGCCAGGTTTGAGTGGTTTCCAGTTGATACAAGCTTATTTCAGGTATTCTTTGGCTCCCGGTACAGACTTTATTTGTTGTTTGGTTGCTGTTTTTTTTTGTTTGGCTCAACTGTTATTGCTGGACTGTTGCCTGTTGGTATACTTTGAGGTAGATTAACACACACATGGCTCCTGAATCAAATTTAGCTCCTGAATCAAATATAATCCCAACGACTGCTATGGGTAATACCCCTATGACATATGTGAAACTAAATGGAAAAAATTATGTTTATTGGGCACGATCAGTGGAGATATTCTTGAAAGGAAAAGGTCTATATGATCATTTGACATCAGGAAAACCATCTGAAGCTAGCTCAGCTAGCCGTTGGGACCAAGAAGACAACCAAATTATTTCTCTAATGCTGAATAGTGTTGAGCCTCATATTGGATCTTCGTGTATTTATCTTCCTCCTGCCAAGGATATTTGGGATCATCTTAGTCATATGTACTCGGTGCGGGAATATTACTCAATTTATGAAGTGTGCAAACAATACTTTGGACTTGAGCAAGGTGCTCAAATCAGAGACGAATACTACAATCAGTTGTCGCATCTAAGGAGAGGAATATGTATCAACCACTCTCTACTGATCTGAAGAAAATGGAAAAGCAACGCCAAGATGTGGATGTGGTTCGGTTCCTTCTTGGCTTGAAACCCGAGTATGAGTCTGTTCGTGCACAGATTTTGGGTGGTTCAGACCTCCCATCTCTTCCTGAGGTGTTTTCTGGATTCGGTATACTCTTTTGACCAAGGTCCTCATTGAGTTCGAGCGTAATGGTGAGCGCGCTGCTTTTATTGCTGCTCGAGGCAACTTTGGTAGTTCCCGTGGGGGTCGTGGTGGTCGTGGTGGTCGTGGTATTCGTGGTGGACGTGATCCCCGAGGACGTGGTCGGACTGGGGGACGTGGGCCTCTCAAGTGTACTCATTGTGGCCGTACTAATCATTCTGTGGACTATTGTTGGGATTTACATGGCACACCATCTACATTTGCCAACCAGGTTTCTTCACATGAGGATTCTCCAGCTACATATGGACCACCTGTTAGCTCGAGCACACCCTTAGAGCATGATCTTATCTCCATTCCGAAAGATGAGTATGCTCAGTTTTTAGCCCATCAACGGGCTTCTTCCTCTTCCACTGCTACTCTTGCTCAGTCAGGTACTACATCTCACTGTCTTTTATCCTCCACTAGCGACCCATGGATTATTGACTCTGGAGCCAATGAACATATGACTGGTTCGTCTTCTTCACTCTCTAATTATCATCCTATTGATACACCTCACAGTGTCACCCTAGCCAACGGTTCCCGCTCTAATGTGGCCGGCTCGGGCCATACACATCTGAGTCCTGATATAGAATTGTTGTCTGTTCTACATGTTCCTGGTTTTCCTTTTAACTTGTTATCCATTAGTAAAATTACCAAATCCCTTAATTGTTCTGTTAGTTTTTACCCTTCCTTATGCATTTTTCAGGATCTCAAGACGCGGAGGATGATTGGTATGGGGCATGAAGTTGGTGGATTATATTACCTGGATCTTACACCTACGTCTTCTCAGGCTTTGCAGTCGTCAACCTCAACCTCAGCTCTTCAGTGGCATTGTCGTCTTGGTCATCCTTCCCTTCCTTCGTTGAAGCATCAAGTCCCACATCTTCGTCATGAGTCTTCTGTGCCTTGCGAAGCTTGTCAGCTTAGTAAGCATCACCGTGTCCCTTTTCCGTCAAGAGTTGTTCGTCGAGTTTCGAGTCCCTTTGAGTTAATTCATTCTGATGTATGGGGTCCCATTAATTTAGAGTCCAATAAATATCATTATTTTGTAACCTTTGTGGATGACTTTTCCCGTATGACATGGTTATTCTTAATGAAAAATCGTTCCGAGCTATTTTCAATTTTCCAAGTTTTTCGTAATATGATCAAAACTCAATTTGCTCAAAAGATTCGTGTCCTACGTTCTGATAATGCCAAAGAATATACATCTAATTCTTTTGCCTCTTATTTGTCTGAAAAAGGCATTATCCATCAAACCTCATGTGCTCACACTCCACAACAAAATGGAGTGGCTGAACGCAAGAATCGTCACTTATTGGAAGTTGCACATTGTCTTTTATTTCATATGCATGTCCCCAAACAGTTTTGGAGTGATGTTGTTCTCACTGCATGTTATCTCATTAATCGGATGCCCTCATCAGTATTAGATGGTGTCTCTCCTCATTCTCTATTATATCCTTCTACACCTCCGTTCCCTTTGCCACTGAAGGTCTTTGGGTGTATTTGTTATGTTCATAATCTGGGTCCTGGTCATGATAAGCTTGACCCTCGTGCTACTAAATGTGTTTTCCTTGGTTATTCAACAACACAAAAGGGATATCGTTGTTATAGTCCGGTTAGTCGCCGCTACCTTACTAGTGCAGACGTCACATTTGTTGAGTCTCTTCCCTATTTTCCTGTTCCTACTTCTTTGCGTGACTCATCCCTTGAGCCTAATGTTGTCTCTATTCCATTTCCTATTCCATATCTATCTGAGTTAGCCTCTCCTCCTACGGTCTTGTCTCCTCCACGCTCGCCTGCTCCACTCCAGGTTTATACGCGCCGGCCACGCCCATCAGCTCCTGCCTCTCCACCATCATCCTTACCGTCTTCAGATCCAGTGTCTCTGCCTATTGCCCTGCGGAAAGGTAAACGTTCTTGCACCACTCACCATCCCATTAGTCAGTTTGTATCCACTAGTCATTTATCTCCTTCATTTTCATGTTTTACCTCCCATCTCTCTACTATTTCCATTCCAAAGACAGTGCAGGATGCCTTATCTGACTCTGGTTGGAGGAAAGCTATGGAATTGGAGATGAAAGCCTTACATCACAATGGGACGTGGGAGCTTGTTCCTTTACCATCTACAAAAAAGACTGTTGGTTGCAAATGGGTATACACGGTTAAGTTTAACTCGATGGTTCATTGAGAACGATTGAAAGTTCGCTTGGTTGCTAAGGGTTATACATGACATATGGCATTGATTATGATGAGACGCTTTCTCCTGTTGCTAAAATTTCTTCGTTCAGATTCTTATTTCTTTGGCCTAATCTTGATTGGCCCTTGTTTGATTGGATGTTAAAAATGCCTTTTTACATGGAGACTTATATGAGAAGTTTATATGGAGCAACCACCGGGTTTGTTGCTCGGGGAGTATCGAGGTTGTGTCTGTAAGTTAAAAAAGGCTTTGTATGGTTTGAAACAATCACCTGTGCATGGTTTGGGAAATTCTCCCGAGGTCTTGGAGTTTGGTCTTAAGCGATGTGAGACAGATCATTACGTATTTCATTTGCATTCTAGTCGAACTACATTCTTCTTGTGGTATATGTAGATGATATTGTGATTCTGGGTGATGATTCAGGAGGCATTGCTAGATTGAAATTATTTTTACATGAGAGGTTTCATACAAAAGATTTGGGAAAGCTAAGATATTTTTGGGGATTGAAGTTGCTAGATCTCGGCGGTATCAATTTATCTCAAAGAAAATATGTACTTGATTTGTTAGAAGACTGGTCTTTTAGGTGCTAAATCGTCTGTTGACATTCCAATGGATCCTAATCTGAAATTACTAAAGGATGAAGGGAATTGTTTGAAGATCCTAGTAGGTATAAATCGCTTAGTTGGGAAGTTGAATTATCTCACTATTACAAGGCGGACATCTCATATCGATTAGTATTGTTAGTCGAGTTCTTGGAGGCTCCTAGGGTTTCACATTGGGAAGCTGTTATTCGTATTGTTCGATATTTGCAACGAGCTCCTGGCCTTGGGATATTGTATAGACAGAATAAACATCTCCGAGTAGAAGGGTTTCTTGATCGCAGATTAGGCGGAGTTCTCCCTTAGACAGGCGATCTACTACAGGATATTGTACATTCTTGGGCGGTAATCTGGTAACTTGGAAAAGTAAGAAACAGACAGTAGTGGCAAGGTCTAGTGCCGAAGCGGAATATAGGGCAATGTCGCAGACTACCAGTGAGTTGACGTGGTTACAACATTTTCTCCAGGAAATTGGATTCCCAGCACCTACTCCTATCCCGTTATTTTGTGATAACCAGGCTGCTATACACATTGCGTCCAACCCCGTTTTTCATGAAAGAACCAAGCATATTGATGTTGATTGTCATTTTGTTCGAGAGAAGATACTCAACAAAGATATATCTACACCGTTCGTGAAGTCTGGAGATCAATTAGCTGATATGTTTACGAAATCCTTGTGTCGAAAGAAACTAGAGTTTATTTGTTCCAAGCTGGGCTTATATGATATATATGCTCCAAAGAGTAGAAGAGCTTATTAGGGTTAATATGTTATGTGGGTATTTTGGTAATTGTATTCAAAGTTACAATATATATATATGCATTACGAGAGAGGGAGACTACGTGAAATCAAGACATGCCTCCTCTTTTCCTCTCTATTTTTCATGAAACCTCTCAACACTATAGTTATATCCGAATTAAGTTGGTGTTCTAACATCTATATTAAAACCTCATATGAAGACTCTCTCAGCTATTATCTGCCCAACTATTATGTGAGGCAGGGACTGGCTTTCATCAAAACTGTTTGGATCCACACTATCCACCTAGTTAGTAATGTAGGCACAATTAATTATATAAGTAAGAAGACAACAATACATCAAGTCAAGTATATTTACTTTGCAGGTGAAATTAACTTCACCTGAATTAGGGTTCATTTCATGAATTTGTTATAAAAATTGCAGGATTTGAATAATTTGAAATATGGTGGAAAGTGTTTGCCTATGAAACAAGTTGGATGTTTTGGAACTTGAATTTTATATTTGCCATTGGTGATGCATAGATGTTAGAGGCTCTTGTCGTTGTGTCTGGACTCTGAACGTTGGCATTGGAGAGATCTTGTTGCTCCTATTTCTTAATGTTCTTCTTGCTGTAATCCCAAACTCTGAGCCTAAGCGCCAAACCAGGAACATATCATGAATATTGATGGTAATTATATTCATCTAATCACATTTTTATCGTCATCTATTGAACAACATAGGTAAGTATGAAGAAGGTGAAGGGATGATGCCAAGAGGATGATTATGAATATGAAGAGGTATGTTGTACTGCTCATTGAACTTTTACAAATAGACATAGAAAAAGAACTTGAATTATTATTGAATTCATTTTGAACTGATCAAGAGTATAATTATTCTTTGTTGTTGATTCACATTACAACAACTTTGACTTCATCCTCTCTTGTTATCAGCAGGAAGCAACTGATGTTTCGGTTAGAACTTGTGTTGTGTTTAATAATTATCTTAGAGACGTGACATTTCCCAAAAAGTTTGTTTTTGTTTCTTACTTAATTTAAGATGAAGAAATTAATTTTTCCATCATTGTCCTTAACTTTTCAATGCATGTCCCACAGGTTACAGAGGATATTGCCATTGCTGTTTTGGATTTGTACCCGACACTTGTGCCCATGCCTATTCTTTTCTTGTGAGTTTAACTTTTTTTTTTTAGGGTTAAACTTTATACGAGCAAGTCAGTAAGTGCTATTTGAAAGGGTGTTATCAAGTGCTGTGGTCATCAAATAAAAACTTCATTTGATAGCTTTTCCCATATCCTACTCACTTTGGCTTCCATCATCTGCATGTTCTCGACTAGGAGGGGGGCACAGGTGCACAAGAGGAGATGCTTAGAAGGCAGAGTAAAGATATGATCAATTCAATTGCTAGTGGGAATATATTTCACTTTGTTTGGGGCAGCTAAGTGTTGTGGATTCCCTCGAACTAAACAATAATTCCTAGTTCCTGAAGGTTGTTGATGAAATAGGCAGCTTGTGTATCTACAACACTTAGCCAGTAAATATCAACACTCTTCACATGTTCTTTTTAAGTTAATTGAGAAAATTTGTTTGTAAGAGTTTATGTCTTGGTTAGAAGACATGACTTGAATGAAAAGTTAATTAACTCTAATATTATCATATTTTGAAAGGCCACACTTCTTCAATAGCTCTTTTAACAAGACTCTTTCTCAGAATAAGTCATTTAACAAATTAAAATATCTTTATTTAAATGTAGTTTCATAAGACATTTAGTTCCTATATATAATTAGAAAATAGGCAAAGAGTTTAATTCCTACAAATTGTTTGTGTACTAAACTCAAATGTGAGAATAATTTTGAGTGGGAGAAAATCAAATGGCTATGAAATATATGGGAAAATCTATTGTGGTAATGGAGTTGATTATACTGATAGTATTTGAAGGGCAAGCTAATGAGCTTACCCTACCTTCTCTATGCACCTCTTCACTTCCCAATTGCCTTCCCCATCCCTCTCAACTTGATGTTAATGGGTTGTATTGGCAAATTAAATAATTGCCTTCGTAAGGAACTTGGAACGTATAATAAAGAATATGGAATTGAAAACATTGAATTTAAGGAGTGTGTCATTTATTATTTTTTCGAGTGCCCTTATAAGCTCCAATCACTTGTTGAAGGTAGTGACATCAAAGTCTATGCTTGTGTTAAAAAGTGCATGAATTTGTGCTTTCCAAAATTGGAAGAGTTAAACACCAATAATTATGGAACTTGTTTATTCGATATTATGAAAAGTGCATCAACAAGAAGAAGGATTGAGATCTCGTCTTATGTGGAACCAATGAGTTGCGAGGTCTTGCAAAGAAAGACTTCCTCACTTTTATGTTATCTAATTTATAAATTAAGCTTGTTTAAATCCTTCAATTTGTGTTGATGATTAATTTCAGGGTCAGAAATAAGATGGAGTTGCAGGTTTGAGGGATCTTGGAGTTGGTGGTGTAGATATATAACAACTCTTTGTTTAATAGCTCTTTTTGTTTTTGTCTCTGTTGAGTTATAATGATATGAAGATGCAAAGATACTATTATTCAATATTTTGTTTAGGTTGTAATTTTGGTTTTTGGGCATGATGGACTTGAAATTAAGTAATTAAGGAGTTGCTTATGTTATTAAAGTATTCTTAGGGTGATTGAGAGTATGCTAATCTTATTTGGTTATGCGTTATACTCATCTGCTAATAACTTCTTGTTTATGTAGTTTTTGTATTACATTTTTCTTTTGAGTGGTTGAACAAAACCACTAGCATCCTATTGCTTTGAAAGCAATTGTCTCACAGAAGTTTGAGACAGGGGATTGGATTTGTGTCTTTTTATTTTATATTTTTAGCAACGTTTTGTATTGTTAACACTTTAGCTCTTTCTTTCGCTTTATTGATCCAACAGGACACAGCCTAGTCACTAGTGGGCCGGTGATGCCGTGATGGGACCTTCAATTTTTGTTGATGGACGTTTGCTTATATTTCAGAAATTCAATTTTTAAAAAACTGTTATTGTTATTAGTTTTGAATTCTGGAAATCTTTTTTTTTTTTTCTTCTTTGGATTTCGTTGGGTCCCTGAAAGTGGCCAATTATATTTACGGTGGACTCCACTAAAAATAGAAGGATGAGACACGCATTATTTGACAAGGGAGAAGACTTGTTTTGTATATATATATATATATTTGGATAAATAAAGTCTTTGTATATCCAACGGCTGTGATGAGAATGATGTGAATAATATAGTGTATTGGGTCCAAGTAATCCTGACGAGAAAAAAAAAAGATTCACATACGAAGCACGTAAATAGTAAATAGTAAATAGTAAATAGTAAAAAAAGAGGATTCAAAGGCGTCCTTAGTGATGAAGCACGTAAATCTATGTATATTGTAATTGTTTGTTTTGTGCATTCTTTTTATTTTTTGAATTGACATTGAGAAATACAATAGATTTTCTAACCACGTGTGTCAGATACTAAAAATCTGAACTACATTTTTTTTTCTATACAAACAAATGTTGATACTTTTTTTTTTTAAGCCATTTTCTATGTAGTTTTAGAACTTTGATTAATGTAAGTGTTGTATTTTTGAGTATTTGTTGGTTGAATACTTGTATGATTTAGGAGTTTCAGTTCTTCTCTACGTAACAATGGGCAATTATATGAATAAAGTTCATAAGTTATTAAAAAAAAAAAAAAAATCAAAGTTATCAACGACTCTGTCTTTGTCATCAATGAGTAACATTTAAAAGAGTATTCAATGACTCTGTTTCACAATGCTTTCAATTGAACTCTCTATTTTTTACTAAGAGGGGGACACAAGTGAAGAAGATGAGATGCTTAGGTGGCAGAACAAAGATGGAGATATCATATTAGATTTGGAGATAAATATAAGAGAAATAGGAGAAGAATCAAAATCTCCTATTTTCCAAACGTATGTTTCAAGGAGACCAGGTTCTCTCTAAATTATGTCATTACACATTTGAAAAATTAAGCACTTAACAAAATAAACATTATCAATATTATGTTGATAAGCCGATAGATCTTGTTCACTTTGATTAGTGTAGAAATGGTATAAGTCCATGTTACAGCCAATAGTCTAAAAAGTAGTACATGCAGAGAGATATTGATGAGACAGACAAACAAGTGCTGCTGAGGGAGTTTATTGGATGGTGGATCTTTTTCTTTGCTTCTTTGTCTTTCTGTTTTTTAGCTGAATATGGTCAATTATGGTGGACTACTCCACTGCAGGCAATGTGATTTATTGAGGAATCAAAGAAAAACCAAAATCGAAAGTTCCGTACTTGCATTATTTCACTTAGAAATAACTTGTAAATAAGTCATTGTATCGGATTGGAATCCATTCCCATTTCAAAAAAATGATAAATTCTTTAATTACAGAATTTAAGTCGTTTCTTTAGGTCGAAATGCTTGAAAAATGCCACATATTAAAATTGTGGCCAAAAACACTTTTTCTTCATAAACTCAAAAGACATTTTTTTGTTCAAAGGTTTTTTACAACATATAAAGCAAGAACCTCGTAAAGTAAAGTGTTTTTTTTTTTTTTTTTTTTTTTTTAAAAAAAACTTAATTCTTAATTGTAACGTGCCACATTTTTAATAGGTACCATTTTCAAATGTTTTTACAATTTTTTTTTCAAAAAAATAATTGTAAGAAATCTTGATCCATATGTGTCACTACCAATGGACATCTCCAACCATTAAATCATTTCATGGAATAGTTTAGCAGTGTGAAGAACTCATGAGCATCCATCCACTGTAAACTAATTAACCTAAAAGTTTTTTTAAAAAAACTCTCATAATTTGTCACTACCAAAGCCTTAATAATATAATAATGAAGGATGGTGGGATGGTAAATGCAAACAGGTGGAGAGGATGAGATTGCAGGCTTTCTTTCGCTTTATTTTTGACAATTTATTGAATTTAATGACTTCACTAATTAAAGGGTGGGTGGTAGTGTGGTACTAGTTGAGAAAGTTACATTATTTTGATTTAATGAAATTTTCAATAAAAAGAAGCTACATCTAACCCCAAAATATAAAAGTCTTAATTAATTTGCTACAGTACTATTATTTGATTTGGCTTAAGTCTTTCGTCAATGTTGGCTAGGAGTTTCTTACAATAAGAAAATTCTTCAAATTTGGTCTCTAAATATGTTATGTGAGAAAAGAGAGATTAGGCTGTAAATAAATATTATGACAACTAGCTGATAACCTGCGCTATGTGCGGGATTCTTCATTTTAATTTATTTTTAAAATTTAAACACAACTTAAAAATTTAATATGTGTTTTAAATGTTTATAGACACTTGACATTATTTTAAATATGTTGAATTTTTTTTGAAAAATTTAAATATGTTGAATTCTTTGGAACCAAATGACAGCTGAGGGGACATTTATTTGAGGATGTTCGTTCAGTGTTGAGAAGTATTCCCTATTGGAAAATGGGCTTTGTACGTAAAGAGGTAAACAATGTTGCTCATGCTTTGGCTCAATTGGCTAAATCTAGGACAATGAACATGGTGTAGATGTATAAGTATAACCCACTGGAATGTATTCGAGATGCTCTTGATGGCAGAGCGTTTTGCTTTGCATTCTTTGACTTGATTATAATGAGAAAGACATTTCTTCGTTCAAAAATATATTAAAAAAAAAAAAATTGTATGAATCTATTTCATCCAAACTGGTTTAAAGAAAATTTATATCATTTTTATTGTACTTTTCATTATATGTTAGAAAAGACATATAAAACTATATCTAATCTTTTTAACTAAAAAGATATTTAAAGTTATACACCAATACATAACTAAACATAGTGACACAAAGTTACATGAAACATTGAGTTGTTTAAAATGAAAATAATAGCAAAATGAAAGCATGCGGATTTTGATTATCAAAGCATTATTTTCAAATGTTATTTCAACTTATTTGTGCGATGCCTATTATATTTTAATGCAAATAAAAATTCATATAATTCTAAACATTTTTTTTTTTAAAAAAAAAAAAAGCAAACTAAACAAAATAGTTTTTTGTGAATACAAAATAAAACAAAACTTTTCACTAAATATTTAATGCAATCAAATCAATCCTCACATGAGGTTTAAAGCTTATTTTTTTTAAGTTTCAAAAGTATTTATGTTCCTTTTATGCTTACCAATCAAATAATCTTTTGTCTTGTTTTGCTTTTAAAAAAAAAAACCCATAAAATATAAGAGCCTTTACGTTAGTTTAATCCATATACATTAAGACATGCATGTTTAATCTTTGTTTCCGGCCATAAGTGTATATGTGATTTAAAATGAAAAGTATTAAGAAAAAAAATAGCAACATCAATACATGGATTATAATATAGAAAATTAGCAAGAATATTTAATATTGTTAGTGTGATATAATAATCAAACACATATGATTTTAAATATGCGAAAAAAATACAGAGAAAATAAACAATTTTTTTTAATGAAAATTTGTTCCCATAGCCATAGATAAGCATGGTTTAAAATGAAAAGTATAAAGAAAAAAAATAGCAAAAAGAATATATAGATTCTAATTATCAAAGTATATAAAACACAAAGATCCAACAAAGTAACAAATTTTTCGATTAAATAGAAACCCATTAACGTCAAATTCAACCACCACAAAAGCACAAAAAAAAATGCATATAGCCGATTTGTTTAGAATTAATTAGAATTAATCCATGCAATACCTATATAGCTGATTTTATTATTATTATTATTATTATTTTGTATGTTATGACATTGCAGGAAGAAGCACTTTGTGTTGGGAAAATAATATGGGGCAAAATCACTTTTAGTCTATTAGCAAGAAGCTTTGAGATAATTTTATAAAGGACATTGAACATGCTAATAAGTTGAAATTCAGTAACACACGTGATTTTTAGTCTTGAGGATAAGAGCTATAAAAGTGGAATTCAAATCACTAGTCATTTCACCACAAGTAAAGCAACATATATATATATATATATATATATATATATAAGCTAAAGCAATGACAAATGACAATTATTATACACACATATATATATATAAGAGAAATGTTTCAGTGCAATATAATACCCACATTTAGCCTATATTTAGTGACATGACAAATGGACAATCACATGAAAAGGAAGATTGAAATTTGAATTTCAATCCTCTCTTTCTCACTAAATATAGGCTAAATGTGAGCATTATATTGCATTGTATCATATCTCTATATATAAGCCAAGTTTCAGGTTAGAGAGTGATTAGATCGAATTGCGACACGTGTCCTAAAACCATGTTGAATGCACATCTTAATGAAAAAAAAAAAAAAGTTTTCAAATTCTATGTTATATTGCTCCAATTTCTCTAATATATATCACTTTATCCCTATGTTATTTTAGTATAACCTTAATTTGTAAAATAAGAACAGTTGACATCTTTCTCCATGGAAAGCTCAAAGCCACATGCAGTAATAGTTTCCAGCCCCGGCGTTGGCCACCTTGTCCGTGACCTTGAGCTCGGAAATCACATGGTCGCCGATCACAACTTCCAACTCACCTTCTTCGTCGTCCTTGAATATCCTATCAAAGCCACTGAATCCCAACTCATCCAATCAGCCAAGGCCCAGAAACTCCTAGACATCGTCCAACTGCCACCCGTGGACCCCTCCGGCCAACTCCAACCCAATTCTCCGATCTTCACGCGCCTAACTGCCGTTATGCGCGAAATCAGAGAAACTCTCCGGTCTGCAATCTCGCCCTGAAGCCAACCCCGAGCGCCCTCGTCGTCGATTTTTTTGGAACTCCGGCACTGGATGTAGCCGATGAGTTTCACATGTTAAAGTACGTGTTTGTTAGCTCTGCGTGGCCCCTTGCATTGATGTTATATGCGCCAATCCTTGACAAGGAGGTAGAAGGCGAGTACGTTGCCCTGAAAGATCCCATAAAGCTCCCCGGTTGCATGCCGGTCCGGCCCGAAGATGTGGTTAATCCGATGATGGACCGGACAAAGCAGGAATACAATTTCTTCCTACAGGTGGGTTCAAAGGCGCGAAAGAGTGATGGGGTTTTGGTGAACACGTGGGAAGATCTGGACGCCGCCACGCTTAAGGCCATGAGAGAGGAAGAGAGTTACGGGTCGGTACCGGTTTACGCGGTTGGACCGCTGATCAGATCTGCTGGACTGCCGGTTTCGAGGACCCACTTGTTGGTTTGGCTAGACCAGCAACCGGTTGAGTCTGTGCTTTACATCGCGTTTGGGAGCCTTGGGGTTCTTTCAGCGCAGCAAATCACTGAGCTAGCTTCGGGGCTGGAGCTGAGCCACCAGAGATTTATATGGGTTAGTATACAAAACAAATATTATGCTAAAATATATAACAATTTTGTTGAAAGTATTTTCTAACTTATGCTTACTAAGAATAATTCTAAATATTGAATTCTCGTTGAGCCTTGAATTTTTTAAAAAGACTGATACAAGTATTAATGGGCATTGTCACATTAATTAGCTCAATAGGATGAAAGTTGAGTATGTATTTTCACCTAACGTCGTCGGTTGGGACTACTGGCTTTAAGAAGCAAATGGCTAGTTGAATCTCTTCTCCTCCTCTTGTGTAGATATGTAAAAAAAAAAAAGTATTATTTACCTAATAATGCCCTTATTGATGCAATAAGTAACATTATTTAGATAACTACCATACGATTCTCATACAACTAGATGTGACAGTAAAAATTAGTTATTGGATAAAAATTGTACTAAAAAAAAATTAATGGAGATTTCTTATAGGTGCTACACCCACCCAAAAAGAAGGATGCGGCCGAGGATAAAGGTGATGACGCATTAGCCTACTTGCCTGACGGGTTCCTAGAGCGGACCCACAGTTTGGGAATGGTGGTCACGTAGTGGGCGCCACAATTGGACATCCTGCGACATCCATCGACAGGAGGCTTCTTGTCTCACTGCAGTTGGAACTCGTCGTTGGAGAGTATGCTAAGTGGTGTGCCTATGATAGCTTGGCCTATGTATGCGGGGCAGAAGATGAATGCGACGATGCTTGCAGAGGAGGTAGGAGTTGCCGTCTGCCCTAAAGTTGTACCGACCAAAGCAGTGGTGGGAAGGGAGGAGATTGAGATGATGGTGAGGAAAGTTATGGAGGGTCAAGAAGGGAAGGCTATGAGGGCTAGAGTTAAGGAATTGAAAATCAGTGGGGAGAAGGCTTTGAGTGAGGGTGGTTCTTCTTTCACGGCTGTGTCTCATTTAGCAAAGGAGTGCATAATGAACTCCAAGCACCAGAAAGTCAAGGCTCTATGAGCCGCTAGCAAATTAAATGGGGTATGATTGCTTATTTTGTTTGCTTATTTAATTTGTTTTCTGAGCAATGGAGAAATATTGGCTGGCAGTAGTTACTAATTTTGTGATGCATCACTCTAAAACATTGATTGTTTGAGTATAAACTCATCATGTTTTTGTTGGTATGAAGTTTGACGTGCATTCGAGTAATGTTACTCGTGTTCATTTATTAATCATCACCTCTATTTTAAATTGGTTGACATAATAAATTTTAAGTAATTTTTTATGTCAGACGCTAAAAAAAAAAAAAAAAGTGTAAAATATAAATGCATTTGTATTTGTGATGTTAAGTATTGCAGTATGAACTAACTTAACCCTTTTTTAAAGTGTTATATAATGCAGTAAACTTTTGACGAATTTGCATAGGCAAATAATCGTGTAGAAATTTATTTTTTAGCAAAGAATCACCAAGCATATTTTAAAAACAAGATATTCGAAGTATAATAGGTTTATTATTGCTCATCCAAGTAGCAATATATATATACTCTATTTTTGTTTCTTTTCCATCAATTGCTTTGACGACAAATAGGGCTCTTCATTAACATCAATTACTTTTTTTTTTTTTTTTGAACATTTTGTATAGAGTTTTTCTCCGGACTAAGTTGGAGGAAATTCCTCTAACTTAGTCTATAAAGTAACATGTCATGTGTCTCTTGAGCATGTGAAAAACATATGTTTTCTTATACTAATGCTAGAGGTAAGATTTTTAATCTCCCAAAAGTGATTTTTTAAAATTGTCATTAATTGGATCAAAAATCAATAGTAAATCATTTTAAATTCAATGGTAATTTTAAAGGTCACGTCATTTTTAGGGACAATAGAAGAACGAAATTCCTATTTCTAGAATTACTTGCATTTTTAATAGCATAAATAAAGTTGAAATAAATTTTATTAAAAAAAATGTGGTTCTTATATGCAAAGGGACACAACATTTTTATGGACATGGTTGGAAACCAACATTCCAGTTTGGAAAAAAAATTTATTTAGATGTTTTTGGGATGTCACTTCGATCCGTAACTTTTACTACTTATAATACCTTTAAATGAATGAATAGTATGAAAATTTAATAAGCATGTAACGTTACATGCTTAATTATGACTCATTTTGTGCCGGTAAATTCTCTCAAGTTAGCTTTTAAATGGAGGCTTTGATCTAATATATTCTATATATTTGATCAACAGTATTCTGCACTTGTTCTTTTAAATTTCACTTTTTTTGGGTGCCCTTGACTCTTCCATGAATCATATCAATTGCATAAAGATCTTTGTAAAACTTTATGTCTTGATTAGAGGACTGTTAAACAATGGCTTCAATTGAACTCTCTGTTTTTACTAAGAGGGGGACACAAGTGGAGAAGATGAGATGCTTAGGTGGCAGAATAAAGATGTGATTAGTTGAATTATTTTATTTTATTTTTTACATTTTAAATGTAAAGGAAATTAGAAATGCTATGAAGAAAGAGGGTAATTGAGGCCATATGCACTAGGAAATTGAATGCAAGCATGCAACCCTTAATATATAATATAACGTCATGTGGACTTAAACAGGAAATCATTCATGCTAATAATTTTTTTATTTGTTTTTAAATTAAAAAAAAATGTAAATTATATTCCTGTTGGATGGAAAATTTATATGCGCCTGATTTCCATGGCAAACAACACAGCATATGTTGAAATGATATATTTGAAAGAAGGTGATATCATATTAGATTAAGAAATAAAAATAAAGGATATAAAGTGTTTGATTCTAACCTGCTCAAAATTTTGTGACCAATTATGCTAAGTAGAAATCACCGTGAAGTGAACACTTACTTCAGTTACTTGTTCTATGGAATAACATGGCTTAACCTTTGCTGGGGTAGATTGATATAAGTCCATGTTACAGAGATTGATGGCATGATTAAATTTGTTTAACCATATGAATTAGGACACCATTTAATTTTCAAACCAATTAATAAACCCTTTTCTTGTGCATTTGATACCCAATAGTCTAAAAAGTAGTACAGAGAGTGGTGCTTGAGGAAGTTTATTGGATGTATCAGTTGGAATCCATTACCATTTCAAATAAATGGTAAATTCTTCAATTACATAATTTAAGTAGTTTCTGTCAAAATTCTTGAAAACTGCCACCTATTAAAATTGTGGCCGAAGACGCTTTTTTTTTTTTCAAAACTCAAAAGACATTTTTTGTTCAGAGCTTTTTAATTTTGTTAAAAAATAATAATAATAAAATAATAACTTAATTGTAACATGCCACATTTTTAATAGGTATCATTTGCAAGCGTTTCAATATAAAGAAATTGCCTAACATTCATAATTTAAAAATCTACAATTTAAAAAAAAAATAAAAAATTGTAAGAAATCTTGATTCATTTGTGTCACTATCAATGGACTTCTCCAACCATCAAATTATTTCATAGAATAGTTTAGCAGAGTGAGAAGAACTCATGAGCATCCATCCACTGTAAACTAATTAACCCAAAAGTAAATAATAATAATAAATAAATAAAAAGCTCTCAAAAAAAGAAGCTATAGCTAACCCCAAAATACAGGCTGTTAATTAATTTGCTACATTATTCTTCGATTTGGCTTAAGTCTTTTGTCAACGTTGGCAGAATTTCTTATAATTAAATTGTGCCCGAAGAAAATTCCTCAAGCTTGTTTTCTAAATATGTTATGTGAGAAAAGAGAGATTAGGTTGGAAATAAATATAATGCTCAATCATTTTTAAATATTATGACAATTGTGTCGACCAATCATTCCTAGACGTTATTAGTAATGACTTTTGGTTGTCACTGGAAGCTGAATTTATCATAGTAAGATGCAGTGCCCAACAAGAAAAAAATAAACTAGAAAAATGACTTTTGGCACACCTATATTTATCTAAGGAAATATGTAATCTCCTACCAAAGGTAAAATTTGAAAGAATAAAAGAAAAATAAACTTGGTTCCCAAATACTCAAATAGCATAAGACAAAAAAAGATAGCACAGAAAGACGATTAAAACCTTGAGTTGAGAAACGCGAAGAAAGGATTTAGTGGGATTTCATAGTTGTAACAAAACGACAGTTGAGTCCTGCCTTCCTTTTACTATCGGATTGGATAAGCACCAAGTGGGACTGATAGGGTGTGGTAAAGGACCATCATCCTCCATGTGCCTCATCTTAATGCGCCTTCGCAGGTGCATCCCCTTCGTACCACTAGAATATTCTGTTTTTTCTCTACTATTACTATATATAGTGTCTGTGATTTCTTTAAATAATTAATTATCTAACTAACCTTTTAACGCTCATTAAAAAAAAAATGGTATGTCCTTTCTGCGGGCTGGTTGTTGAATAATTATAAAGAGAAATCACATAATCTACTCATCGGGATTTTTAACAATTTTGCTAATTGAAAGTTTAAAATTTATTTAGACAGATAACTTTTATACAATTGCTATTCAGACTAATAGCAGCTCAGGCTACAAAGTTATTACAAAAATCTTTATCCAAAACTCATCTTCATTCATATGGTTATCATGACGATCTTTAAAACTTTTTTTTTAATAAAAAAGTGATTTAATAATTAATTAACATTATCGCATCAATCTAATAGATAATAGAATACTTTTGGCACAATGAGGATTCACGTGTCATGAACATCTATAAAGTTTCAGCTCAATTGAACCACAAATGCTCATTGATTAGAGTTATTGATCATGACAGGACAACATTTCTAATGCAGTTTTCCTCCATTGCTGCCCTGTCAGGACAGCCCCTTTCCTGTCGACCAGCAATTCCAGAAACATAAATTCTCGTTGCACAAGGCTGTCCGGACAGCAAGATAGCCTAACTTGTCTGACAAAAGTTCCATAAATACGTTTTTCGTCCACAATGCCTGTCCAACAAGCACTTTAACATGTCGGAGACCTTGTAGATTTTAGGCCCAAAATGTGTTTTAATGTGGGCCCATGTCTAGGGTTTTGTAGATGTTATAAATACATCTTATAGAAGAGAAGTAACCAATTCTGCATCTAAGAGCTAAGAGAGTCTTGATATAGATTGTTAGTTATCTCTCTAAGAGTGGTTGTTTGTTTTACTTGTTGATTGTTAAAGTGAAGTTAACCGGAGTTCCGGTGAAGGGAGATCACGTAGAAGGATTGTGCCAACTGTCTTTAAAAAAGGGCTATTGCTGTAGAAAGTAAGTGGGTCGCTTATCTTACGCAAGATAGTGTCAATTGCAAATGTTTTGTAAGTGTGAACTTCTTGTAATCCTTTATTCTTTTATTGAGTTAGTTGATTTTCTGAGTTTGATTGTCCCGAAGAGGTTTTATTTTTAGAGAGTTCTCTAATTGGTTTCCTTTTCATAACCAAAATATCTGTGTTCTTTATTGATTATTGCATATCTATTTTTGTTGATTATAAATTGTTAGGTCAAATCTATTTCCGTATAATTTTGTGTGAAATACCTATACATTTAAAATAGGTTTTATTTGGAGCCAATTAGGTTTTTTCAAATGTAGTAATTAATTATTTGCTTCAAGAGCTTTAGTAATTAATTATTAATCCAACAGCTGATATTGTATCCCACCTAGTTTAAATGAGATTTTTTTTTTTTTTTTAAGGTTTAGTCCATGGAGCGGAGGCACCTTTGGTATTATTTCTCTTGAAAATAGTAAAACTTTGCCGAAACTCTGTGGACATATCCCTTAGTAATGATGCACATAAATCTCTGTATCTTGTAATTATTTGGTTTTCTTTTTTTGGGATAGGGTAGGGAATGGGTTTGGGCTGGTGGTGATGTTCTTTAGAAATAAAAATTTTTGCTTTTTTTTTTTCTTATTTATTTATTTTCATTTACTTTTTCAATAACAAGTTGTAGAAACATGATTGAGCATCTACTTAGAGGCGAACTCTTTAATTGATTTGCATGATGAGTTTAAATGGCATTGGTCTTCTCAATCGATTATTAAACTAATATATGTTTAATATATATGTATTTTTTTATTCTCATATATTTTGAATAGGGTATGTGATTGTACATGCCTTTTCCTAGTCTGTGTGGCCTTAAATGTGACATGTTCAAATGTGTAACTTACATTTATCTTAGGTGTAATTTTAGCATATGATCATGAATTACAAATTAGTTCCGTTTTGTTTTCTTTAAGGGTTTAAGAGGATGGATTTGTTGTCTTGACCTTCGGGTTGAGGGTTGATGATAGAATAAATCGTGTGGGGGCTTAATTCTTATGGTCATATTTTTATTTTAGTTGTTTTTATTTTGTTTTGTATTTTGATTACATGTGTCTTAGATCTAGTCTGAAGCATATCCATAAATATAATTATACATGGGTTAGCGGAAACTTGAAATCATTTTATGACTTTATAACATTCATAACTTTTGGGTTATAATTTTTTAGAGCTGTATGTTAAGTGATATAAAAGCTTTATGTTGGTGTAATTTCATTAAAAAAAAAAATGTTAATAAACTCATTCAGTTTTTCCTGTGCATACCCATTAACCTAAAAAGTGGTACAGAGGTGGTAAAAAAAAAATTAAAAAAAAAAATTAAAAAAAAAAAGTGGTGCTGATGTACTTTCTTGGCTTGTGGAAATCTTTTGTATGTTTTTTTGTTTTTGTCTTTTTTCTTTTTTTCTTTTCCCTGGTAGAGAGAGAGCTTTGAATGTGGCCAATTATGGGGGACTCCACTCAAAATAGATTGCTAAGACGCGCATTGTTTGATAAGGGAGAAGACTCGTAAACAAGTCTTTGTATATCCAACGGCTGTGATGAGAATGATGTGAATTATAGTGTTATTGGGTCCAAGTAATCATGACAAAAGAAAGCACTCACATGCAAGCCCCCACAAACGTCCAATCTCTCAGCTGTTTGAAGTTGTTGCCATTTGCAACTTTTGAGACTCCTCAAGCTTTCACACAAAAAACCATTATTTCTGCGTTTGAAATTGAGCTTCACTATGTGAGAAAAGAGATTAGGCTTTAAATAAATATTATGCTCAATCATTTTAAATATTATGACAATTGTGTCATTAATCATCCCTAGATGTTATTAGCAATGACTTTTGGTCGTCACGTAAAGCTGAATTTCTCATCGTGAGATATAGTACCTAACAAGAAAAAAATAAACTAGAAAAATGACTTTTAGGACATCTATATTTTTTGCAAGAAATATGCATGTAATCTCCTACCAAAGGGTGTCTAATATCATCAAAATGGTGACTTTTGTGGTAGGAACAGCAACTTTTGTAGTTTTAATATCTTCACATTGCTACACTCTTTCCAACATTTGCAGCAACTTTTGTAGGAATAGCAAATGCAACATATAATCCATTACGACTATTGAATGATTTATGAGGGCTTCTCATTTCGAGCAATTAGCTAAACAATTATAAACATTGCAGGAAATGTTTATTTTGTTCAACTTTAATGATTTAAACAATTATAATAAGCTTTATTTTCTTTTAGGTGTTACCGTAATGGTTCAATAGTAATAATTGGTGTTGCTGATGAGACAAAAACACAGCCCCACAACTACAAGTGGGGCTTTAATTGGATTGTGGAAATCTTTTCCCGCCTTTCTTCTTTTTCTTGGTAAAGAGAGAGAGAGCTTCTTTTTCTTTGTCGGTTGCATTATTTGACAAGGTATACAAGTGTTTGTATCACCACCAATGGACCAATCCAACAGCTATGATGACAATTATCTATCTCTCAAATGGCTAAAAATATAGTGCAAGATAATGTAGTACTTAATTATTTGCTCTAGGAGCATTAGTAATTAATTATTAATCAAATAGCCTGATATTTATTGTATCTAACCCAGTTTAAATGAGATTTTTTTAAGGCATAATCTATAGAGTGGAGACATCTCAGGTATTGTTTCTCTCGAAAATAATAAAACTTCGTTGAAACTCTGTGGACATATCCCTTAGTGATGAAGCACGTCAATCTCCTTATTTTATAATTGTTTAATTTTCTTTTTTGGGGTAGGGTAGGGAATGGGTTTGAGTTGGTGGTGATGTTCTTTAGAAATAAAAATTATTTGCTTTATTTTTTTATTCTTATTTATTTATTTTCTTTTACTTTTTCAATAACAAGTTGTAGAAACATGATTGAGCATCTACTTAGAGGCGAGCTCTTTAATTTGATTTGCATGATGAGTTTAAATGGCACTGTAGGTCTTCTCTAATCCTGATTATTAAACTGATATATGCTTAACATATATGTATTTTTTTTGTTCTCATACATTTTGAATAGAGTATGTGATTGTCCATGCCTTTTCCTAGTCTTGTGTGGCCTTACATTTATCTTAGGTGTAATTTTAGCATATGATATAGAATTACAAATTGGTTCTGTTTTATTTTCTTTAATTAAGGGTTTAAGAGTTAATGAACTCATTCTCATTTTCCTGTGCATATTACCCAATAGCCTACAAAGTAGTGGACCGGGATCTCCAGCAATCTTGTGGAAATTGCCCATCAGTTTTTTTTGAAATCTTGACCATACATTTTCATCCAACCGCTACCATCTCGCCACTTGTCCAAATTAATATAAAACAATAAAATATTATTTAAATTTTAAAAATAAATATAAAATAAAATAAAATAAAATATTTAAAAAACATGGGGTGGTTCGGCCATCCATTTTCTCTAGGTGGCCGCCACCCAACTCACGCCACTAACAAACACCACCCCAATGGCAAATTTTGAGATTTTTTTGTTTGGGGTGGGAACCACCTCAGGGCCCTAGGGTGGCGCTGCCACCTCAATCACTTGAGGTCTGCCACCTCACAACCAAACCCAAATTTATTTTTATTTTTATTTTGAGTTTGGCTGTAGGGGTGGCGAACCACCTCTCAGGCCCTAGGTGGTGGCGTCGGCCACCTTAACCTTTGGGGTGGCGTCAGCTGATCAGGTGGTCGGCCACCCCCTAGAAAAATGGGTGGCGAACCACCCCACTATTTTTTTAAAATTTATTTTATTTTTTTATTGTTTTATTTTATATTTATTTTTAAAATTTAAATAATATTTTATTGTTTTATATTAATTTGGACAGGTGGTGTGGTGGTAACAGTTGGATGAAAATGAATGGTCAAAATTTTTAAAAAAATTGATGGGCAATTTTTAAAAATTGCTGGGAATCCTGATCCCAAAGTAATATAGAGAGGTGTATGTTGATGAGAAAAAAACAGTCCTACAAGTTGTGCTGATGAACTTTTTTGGATTCTGGAAATCTTTTGTTTTTTCTCTGTCTGCCTTCTCTCTTTTTTGGATTCCGTTGGTTCCCTGAATGTGGCCAATTATGGTGAGGCTGAACTCCATCCAAAATAAAAAGCTGTGATGAGAATGATGTGAATTATAGTGTATTGGGTCCAACTAATCCTGACAAAAGAAAAGCATTCACATGCGAAGCCCCCACATAAGTCCCAAGATATTTTGTTGTGGGGGGAAGGTACTCCATCTCTTCTCTATGTGACCACACTCTTTCATGACCAAGTTCACTTATCAGACATACGCATACATATGTACCTCAAAGGAATTGTGAAAAGATCGAGGCATTGCTATAGTTCTAAAATCTATATTAAAGTGTTACAAAAAATTAAAAAAACATCTATATTAAAGTATGTCGATGGGAAAGATACCTTTCATAGTTTTCAATTGCAGTCATATAAGAAACTTGTGATGCTACAGAGCTTATTTGTTGAAAGAAGAAATTCCATTCAACTAAAAAGCCAATGACATAGCTTATATCTCCAATGCATAAGGCAAGGAGTTTTTTGATCGATTAAGAAAAGCCATGTCCTTTTCATCCCCTTATACAGAAGGATTTGCACATATTTGAAAGATGGTGATATCATAATAGATTTGGAGATAAATATAAGAGAAATAGAAAAAGAATCAAAATCAACTATTTTCTAAACATGTGTTTCAAGGAGACTAGGTTCTCTTTAAATTAAGCACTTAACATTGATAAGTTCAAATGTATGAGGCAGTTAAGTTCTATGAATTTCCTCGAACTAACCAGTGTTGTGTGTAGTAAGTTCAAGGTTGGATATTATTTCAGAGTCTTTGTTGTAAAGACAAGAGAATACATGTTGATAAGCCGATGGATCATGTTCACTTTGATTAGTGTACAATAAGTGTAAGTCCATGTTACGGCCAATAGTCTAAAAAGTAGTACAGAGAGGTATTGATGAGACAGACAAACAAGTGGTGCTGAGGGAGTCTATTGGCTGGTGGAAGTCTTTTTCTTTGCTTATTTGTCTTTCTGTTTTTTAGTTGAATATGACCGGTTATGGTGGGCTCCACTCCAGGCAATGTGATTTATTGAGGAATCAAAGAAAAATCAAAATGGAAAGCTCCCACTTGCATTATTTGACTTAGAAATCACTTATAAACAAGTCTTTGTATTGAATAGGAATCTGTTACCATTTCAAATAAATCGTAAATTCTTTAATTACAGTCAATTCTTTACGTTAAAATGTTTGAAAAATGTCACCTATTAAAATTATGGCCAAAAATGTTTTTTTTTTTTCATAAACCCAAAAGATATTTTTTTGTTCAAAGCTTTTTAACAACATAGAAAGTAAGAACCTTGAAGAAAAAAAAAAAAACCTTAATTCTTAATTGTAACATGCCTATTTTCAAGCATTTCTACAATTTTTTTTTTTTTAAATATTGTAAGAAATCCTGATCCATTTGTATCACTACCGATGGACCTCTCCAACCATCAAATCATTTAGTTTAGCACAGTGCATGTGAAGAACTCATGAGCATCCATCCACTGTAAATTAATTAACCCAAAAGTAAAAAAACGAAACTCTCAAAATTTAGCTCAAGTCTTGGTCAACGTAAACATTTTGGTAGTTGACAAGTCGTTATAATATATATATATATATATATATATATATATATATATATATAAAGCATTAATAATATAATAATGAAGGAAGGTGGGAAGGTAAATGCAAACAGGAGGAAAAGACGAGATTGCAGGCTTTCTTTCGCTGATATTTTTGACAATTTATTGAATTTAATGACTTCACTAAAGGGTTGGTGGCAGCGTGGTACTAGTTGAGAAAGTTACATTATTTTGATTTGATGAAATTTTCACTAAAAAGAAGCTATAGCTAACCCCAAAATAAAAGTCTTAATTAATTTGCTACACTATTCTTTGATTTTGCTTAAGTCTTCGTCAACGTTGGCTAGTAATTTCTTATAAATTGTGCCCTAAGAAAATTCCTCAAACTCTATCTCTTAATATGTTATGTGAGAAAAGAGAGATTAGGTTGTAAATAAATGTTATGCTTAATCATTTTTAAATATAATTATTTTTTTTTTATATTTTTTATTAAGTACATGTTAAATACATTTTAAAAAATATATATATTTAATAATGTATTGGTGTATAACATTTAATATATTTTCATTTACATTCGAATAATGTTTTTAAGTTTTTTAGAAGTTTTTATAAAATTATTTTAAATGCTGTACCTTTTAAAATTATCATTAAATTTAAAATATAATTTTTTTAACTTTTGATATATCAACGTCACATTTAAAATAAATCTAAAAAAATTATATCATTACTCTTTTTAACATCCACAGTATTTTCGTACGTAGTCAAGAAAGGCGAAAACATGAAAAAGGAAAGAAAAATGCAATTTGAGAAAGCCCAACAAAGCACGCCATAAACGGTCCCTACTTCCTCAAAGCAATAACAAGTTTTGAGAGTGCCCAAGCTTTCTCACACAAGATTCCAATCTCTTAATTTGCATCGTTTCTCTTTCATTCCTTCCTTCCTACCATGGATTTCCAACCCGTGAAAGATTTCATTGTCTCTTCTGTCAAGAAAGTGGGAGCAACTTGTCGATTCCTTAATTCAGTCTCTGTGTGATCGATTGGTGAATCCAGAGTTTCTGGACTTTGTAGGCGGAGCGGGACTTCAAGAAAATCTGGAAAAGTGGAGGAAAACGCTGTCAACAATTCAGGCAATGCTTGATGATGTGGAGGAGAAGCAATATACTGAGAGGGCTGTGAAAGAGTGGCTGGATGATCTCAGACACTTGGCTTACGATGTAGATGACATAGTGGATGAGCTCGCCACTGAAGCATCCACGGCTGCTGAAAGTCAAGTTCGCCCAAGTAAGGTACGGAAACTCACCCCATCTGCTTGGTTTACTCCTTCGAGTCCAAGTCATTTTAAGATCAATAGTAGGCTGGGGTCAAAGATAAAGGAGGTCACCGATCGATTCAATGATATCGTGACTCGGAAAGGTCAACTGAATTTGAATGAAACTGTGCGTGAAGGGAGATCATACAGGATAAGAGGCACATTGGAGCCAACTTCTGTAATGACTGATTCTCACGTTTTTGGTAGGGAAAAAGATAAAGAGGTTGTACTTGAATTGTTACTAGGTGAAAGATGTAGTGATGCGGGAGTATCTGTGATTCCTATACTTGGCATGGGAGGTATAGGAAAGACAACTCTTGCTCAGCTTGTATACAATGACGAAAAAGTGCAAAGCTCTTTCGAAGTGAAAGCATGGAGTTGTGTTTCTGAAGACTTCAATGTGGATAGAGTCACAAAAACAATTTTACTCTCTCTCACTTTTGAGAACTGTGATGGCAAGGATCGAAATTGGTTGCAAGTCAAACTCAAAGAGAATCTGCAAGGCAAGAAGTTTCTAATCGTTCTGGATGATCTCTGGAATGAGAAATATCATGAGTGGACTATCTTACGCGCTCCTTTCTTAGTAGGGGCTCCAGGAAGTACAATTATCATCACAACTCGCAATAAGGAAGTTTCATCAACAACGGGTACTATTCCAGCTTACAATTTGCAAGTGTTACCAAGGGATGCTTGCTTGTCTTTATTTACCCAACATTCATTAGGGGCAAACGATTTTAGTGCACATCCAACCCTTCAAGATATTGGTGAGGAAATTGTGAATAGGTGTAATGGGTTGCCTTTGGCAGCAAAAGCCCTCGGAGGCCTTCTACGCACTAAACATGATCATGATGAATGGAAGGATGTGTTGGAGAGCAAGATATGGAATATACCAGAAGAAAAAATGAAATTTTTCCGCTCTTATGTTGAGCTACCACCATCTGCCTTCACATTTAAAGAGGTGCTTTGCTTATTTTCAATATTTCCCAAAGATTATGAATTTGAGAAGAAGGAGCTCATTCTATTATGGATGGCGAATGTCTAATTCTGACACAAGAAAGAGGTAAACAAATGGAAGATTTGGGTAGCAAGTATTTTGACAACTTGTTGTCAAGGTCCTTTTTCCAACAATCAAATATGAAGAAATCACGATTTGTGATGCATGACCTCATCAATGATTTGGCTCAATATGTTGCAAGAGATACATGCTTTAGAATGGAGGATCGAATTGGGGGTAGTAATGGAAAATTTCTAAAAAGGCTCGACATTCTTCTTACTTGGGTAGCAAATATGATAGTACAAAATGTTTGAGGTTTTTGATCTTAGTTGTTCACGTACCTTCATGCCTCTTATGCTATATGGGGAAGATGTTATTTGACCCATAATGTTCCTCTTCAATTGTTGTCAAATTACTATGTTTAAGAGTGTTCTCTTTGAATGGGTACTGCATAGTTGTTCACCGGAAACAATTGGTGATTTGAAGCATCTGCGGTATCTTGACCTTTCCAACACTCAAATTAGAGGTCTGCCTGAATCAATAACAACTCTTTGCAACTTGCAGACTTTGATATTGGAGAATTGTCATTATCTAAAGAAATTGCCTTCAAAGTTTGGGAAACCTAGTCAACTTGCGCCACCTCAACATTCTCAATGCAAATAAATTGGAAGGAATGCCTCCTCAAATAGGTAATTTAACATCTCTCCAAACATTGACTAATGTAATTGTGGGAAATGACAATTGTTGTGCATTAAAGAGCTAGGTTCTTTGTTGCATCTTGAGGGACACTTATCATCTCACGATTGGAGAATGCCACGAATCTAAGGATGCAAGGGATGCCATGTTAATTGAAAAGCTCGATCTTTCGCTTTGTGTTTGGAATGGAGTGTCAATGTGACGAGTCAAAAGACAGAACAAGTGAATTCGATGTACTTAACATGTTATTGCCTCATAAGAATTTGAAAGAGCTCACTATTAGGCACTATGGTGGTATAGAATTTTCTACTTGGTTAAAAGGTCCTTCATTTCCTAATATGGTGCTCCTAAGGATTGAAAAATTGTAGAAAGTACATCATTGCCGCAGTTGGCCAACTACCATTACTCAAAGATCTTTTCATTAAAGGCATGGCTACTGTGAAAAATGTTGGTCATGAGTTTTATGGGGAAGGCTACTCACAAACCTTTAGATCTTTGGAGACTTTGTGTTTCGAGGATATGGCAGAATGGGAGAACTGGAGCCCTAATGGAGAGTTCCCGCACCTATGTGAGCTTTCTATTAAAAATTGTCCCAAGCTGTTGGGGACGTTACCAAACCACCTTCCTTCATTACAAAATGTTGTTATAGAAGGATGTGAGCAGTTGATAGTTTCAATTTCAAGCTTTCCAGAGCTCTGCAAACTAGAAATTGAAGGATCAAAAGGGGTGGTGCGCAAAAGTAAGGTGGACTTCACCTCACTAAACTTTAAGTCTCTTTCAACAATTTCAGAATTCAAATGTTCAGTAGAAGGGTTCATGAATGTAGAAGTTCTAATTATTAAAGATTGTGAGGAGCCAACGCCTTTGTGGTCAAATGATGTGGGATTACTACAACCCCTCCCCCGTCTTCGTGAAATGAATGTTACCAATTGTAAAAAACTAGTATCTTTGGTGGCAGAAGAAGTGAAAGAGCAGCCACAACAGGGAATGTCATCCACACGCAATGGCATGGAATCTTTACCCAAGGTAGTGGTGTACAACAGCATGTGTCTTGAGAGTATTAATATTTATGGATGTGATTCGCTAATTCATTTAGCAGTTGGACAGCTACCTCCAACTCTAATGAAGCTAGCGGTACAAAGTTGCAAGAATATGCAGATTTTGCTGGACGGGGATGATACCATCAATTGTAGTAGCAGCAATTCTCTTCTTGAGTACTTGTTTATTGCCAGCTGTCCGTCCCTCAAATCTTTAACATCCAGCGGAGAATTACCAGCAACACTTCAAAGCCTTCACGTGTCCAGCTGTAATATGTTAGAGTCAGTGGCGAAAAGCTTCCCTCACAACTCCTCTTTAGAAATAATTCGTATTTGGGGGTGTGAAAACCTTAAATCCTTACCCATGGGCATACACAACCTTAGCCATCTACATCTTATTGATATTGACAGTTGCTCATCTCTTGTTTCCTTCCCGGACGGTGGGTTGCTCCCTCGCAACCTTAGACAGCTGTACATTGACAAATGTGAGAAAATGCAGGCCCTACCCAACTGCATACACAACATCACATCTCTTCAAGAATTGAGTATATACAACTGCATTGTATCATTTCCAAAAGAAGGTTTTCCCACCAACCTAACATCACTTACAATCAGAGATTGCAACATCATTGAGTCCTTGCACAAGCTTACCTCTCTTCAACATCTTCATATTCAAGGTGGATGTCCGGATCTGGTTTCCTTTCCAGAGATGATGCTGCCTGCCTCTCTAACCAGCCTCCACATCAGAAACTTCCAGAATTTGAAATACTTATCTTCCAAAGGCTTCGAAACCTCTCCTCTTAAAACTCTGAGAATTGGTTGGTGCGAAAAGCTGATGTCCTTTCCAGATGACGGTCTGCCTCCTCACTCTTGGATCTTCGCATCGTTTGCTGTGAAAAGCTCACATCCTTCACAGAGGATGGTCTTCCTCCTCACTCCAGCAACTTCATATTGCAAACTGTCCTCTGCTGAAAGAACGCTGCAAGAAAGATCAAGGACGAGCATGGATCAAGATAGCCCACATCCCTTGCGTTAAAATTGATGGTAGGTTCCATCTATGAACCTAGAAGAGGAGAATCAGCCCATGGATGAGACAGCCTAGTTCGTGTGTTTTATTTCCTGTAAGACAACTCTTTGGTTGCATCCTCTTCTTTGATTTCCAATGCATTCTGGCTCTCCATCCCAGACTGGGAGGTTCATTTGACTGTCTTCTGAATGTTGGCGTTGGAAATACTGTTTTGTTGCTGTTCTTGTTGGTTTGATGAATGGCGACTGTTCTTGTTGGAGTTAACGACATCACAAATGTTTGTTAAAATGCCCAAGTGATCAAGCAGAGAGAGAAGCCTTTCGACCATTGAGTTTTCATCACTAACTGCGATGTTGCTGATCATTACAGATTTGCGAATCATCACAAAAGGTATGGAACTGGATTTTTCTTCTTTGAATTGTTTCATCTTCAATCAAAGCATACATTAATGGACACACAATCATAAACATTTTCTGGTGAACTGTGATTGGTGAAATGTTTTTTCTGAATGGTTTTGCGCCAATATCAAGAGAAAATCATATTATCAAGCCTTCTTTCAATATGTTTGAGCTTTGGGCCTGAAAATGGAAAAATTTCTCATTCTGATCTTTCATCTGTGCAAAATAATCAAATGCATTCCATTGCATTGTTGTTATCAATTAAAATTGAATAAATAGCATCTTAATTACGTGGCTCACAGTCTCTGTAATCTTATATGACACTCTAATATGCATTCGATTTTTCATTATATCATGTTTTGAAAAATAATATAGAAATAAGCGAGCACATGCGCGTGTGTGAGAAGGAGACAGACAGAGAGAGAGAGAAAGAGAGAGAGAGAGATTTTGAAGAAAAAAAAGAGTCATATTTTAGAGGCTCCTTTGTGTATATTCTTTTTATACTTGTTTGTGTGAAAAGTTATAATTGTCGTTGATTTTTCAGATCATATTGTAAGAAGAGTGGCCTTAGAAGCTAATATATCTCATCGAGGGTGACCCAAATTCTTATGAAGCTGCCGAAAGCATCAAAAGGCTGTCTTACATCATTGAAATGGTGATTTTTATGCATTGATCTTATTCCATTCCATCTTAACGTATTTACATTGTTTCTGTCAATGCAATGATCTTACTTAGCCAAGGATTATGGCCTTGATATAGAATGATCGATATTTGGCCTATCAAATATACATGGTTGTATTTGAGCAAGCCATGTTCTTAATCCACACATTGTTTTCAGAAGTTCCAAACCACTGCATAATCAATTATTATTGTTGAATGATTTATCAGAATACTTTTGGTTCTCATGGTAGGCAATTAGCTTTGTTTTTCCATTGCCATTTTCTGGTATTCTGTCTCACATTAATTGGCAAGTAACTTTGTGGCATGGGTACAGGAAACCCCCCCAATGACCTTATTTCTATTTTATTTTGGGTGAGTCCTGAAGTCATAGAATTACTTTGTAATATCTGTTCTCAATTTTTCTCCTTGTGCCTTGTAGGTTTAATTACAACAGAAATTCTGGAGGGATTTGATGTGCAAATAACATTAATGGCTCTTTCTCCGTTGAATCTTTCAAAAGGTGTCAAGATTTGAGTAAAATGACAGTCAGCAGTGCATTTGCCATTCATCTCATGGAGGTATGAATGTTTTAGTGGGAAGGAAACACTCGCCTATGAAAGTCTAATGGTCATTTGAGTCAATTCATGTTGACGAGAAATGTCTGTTTACTTATGCAACATGATTTCAGTACTGTTTGTAATGAATTCAATGACACAAATTGGATGATTTTCTGCCCGTACATTCTATTGCATTTGTGCTTTTATGGAAACATATTGGCTGCACAAAACAATGTGCACTTGGGACTTAGAGACTTGATATTTGCCCTTAAATTCTGATCTATCTATTTCTGGATGTGTTCTTGTCTTTCACGTATTGAAACATTAAGTTTCTTGTGTTTTTTAGCTATGAAAGAACCATTGGAAACTTTAAATGTGTTCTCACATCCTTTCTGGAGGATGGCCGGCCTCCCTCACTCTTGTAACTTCAAATCCATGAGTGTCCTCTGTTGAAAGAATGCTGCAAGAAAGATCGAGGATGAGAGCACGAACCCACATCCCTTGCGTTGAGATTGATGGCCCTGAAGAGCACGAACCCATCTCTGACGCAGAATCAGTGATATCAGTGTGAGGGGCTCCCTACCCCATTTGCCCACCAGGCAAATCATCATCGCCACGATCGATCCACACATCACTCTGCTCAAGAGGCCTCTAACCATCAGCTGCAGGAGAATCAGGCCCAGCAGAACAGTCATCATTTCATGCAAATTCATTTGTAATCTCCAAGTATGATTAAGTAGATTTTATATTTGCCTAAGAAACAATTTGGATGTTTTGGAACTTGGGTTTGTATATTTGTTAATTTTCCTGTTTGGGAATTTTATATTTGCCATTTGTGATGCATAGATGTAAGAGGCTCTTATTGTTGTGTCTGGACTCTAAACGTTGGCATTGAGAGATCTTGTTGCTCCTATTTCTTAATGTTCTTCTTGCTGGTTTCACTTAACAACATAGATAGATTGTTCCAGTAACCAAGCAGAGTTTTCATTACTATATATTGCTGATTGTTAGAGATTCAGTGAGTTATTGGGACCCCCAAAGAAAAGGTAAGTAACTGAATTTTGATCCTCTGTAATGTTGGAGTCTGTATTGTGATAGTAGCCAATTATGAATAGTTTTAATGGTATATCTCTTCAGTAACTCAGTTGATAGTGTTCATTTTGCAGAGTATTCGATTGTAAAGAAAGCGCATCTGTTGGCTTGAGAAAAAACGAGGAAGAACCCTGTAAATCCCAAACTCTGAGCCTAATCACCAAACCAGGAGCATATGTACTTTTTGTCCAATAATTTAGAATCACACTATTGTAGGCTGAAGCTGAAGTTTTCAATGGTGAAAATGTTGATCATGGAAAGAATATTGATGGTAATTAGTCCTCCTTTATTTTTCTGGTTATCATTGGTTAAAAAATGTAATTGATTCTATTGCAATTTTTTGATTGGGGCTCTTCTTTTATTTCCAATGCATTCAAGGTCTCAATCCCCAGAATGGGAGGCTCATTTGATTGACTTCTGAATGTTTGCGTTGGAAGGACTCTCTTGCTGATGTTCTTGTTGGTTTGGTGAACGTGCTACTGAACTGATCATTACAGTTTAGAGATATGCAAATCATTTCAAAAGGTCTGTAACATGATTTTTCTTGTCTGTATTGTTTCCTCTTAGTCAAAGAATACATTAATGGATACAAGAATAGTAAATAATTTTCTAGTGAACTGAGATTGGTGAAGTGGTTTTGTAAGTGGTTTTGCGCCAATAGGAAGAGATTCAAGCTTTTTTCCAATATGTTTGAGATTTGGACCAGAAAAATGGAAAAATATCTCATTCTAATCTGTCATCTGTGTGAAAAATAATCAAACGCATTCCATTGCATTGGTGTTATCAATTAAAATTTGAATAAATAACATCTTAATGACATCACTCACTGTCCTTGTAATCTTATTGGAGGGAAAATAATATTGATTAACTAGCTTGTAGTTTATATGACATATTCTAATATGCATTTGATTTTTTTCATTATATCATATTTTGAAAGATTAATATGCAAACAAGCATGTATGTGTGTGAGAGAGAGAGAGAGAGGGATTGAACAAAATTAGTTTTATTTGAGAGACTCTTTGTGTATATTCTGTTTATATCTGTTTGTGTGAATTTTTGTTGATTGTCATTGATTTTTTAGATCATCCTGACCTTTTAGGTGTAAAATTGCAGATTGTAAGAGGTGTGGACTTGAGAAGCTAATGGTTTTAGATCATCGAGGTGGGCCAAAGTTTTCTGAAGCTGCCGAGAGCATTGAAACAGCTTAAGCATTTTTGTGAAAAGTATGTCAACGGTTATATAAATGTTGTGTGGTAGATTGTAATCATGACCACTTTGTGATGATTTCATTTCTCCTCCATTCCAAAATATGAATGTCCTGGTTTCAAATCAAGCAATTTCGGATGAAGAATGGGTACATACTCAAAAGATTTTCCCAATTTTTATAAATGTCTTGTTTGCTATTTTAGTAGGCAAATACAGAAAGATGTATAGGGAGTATAAACTTTTACCTTGTGTTTTATTTGACCTGCATTTTTATATGATGTTGTGCTTTGTTACTTTCTAATCTGCATTCTCAAATTTTTCATATTGTGGCCTTGTAGTGTTTTACTCAGAAATTCTAGAGGATATGATCTCCAAAGAACATTGCTGTTCTTCAATCACAATCAGGTGAATAATTTCCCTTAAGTTATGATCTATCTATTTTGGATGTGTTCTTGTCCTTAACTTATTGAGTTTGTTGAGTTTTAGTAATGAAAGAACCATTTTGAAAATTTGAAAATGGTCTATACTAGTTGTAGAACTGGGTTCTTTCATCTACAGGTCTACAGCCCGTGTATATATTTCAGTATGACTTAATTTTAAATGAAGAACTGGACTTTTCAATCACAATCAGGTGAATAATTTCTATATATCTTTAATTTTTGAATGCAGCTCCCACAGGTTACAGAGGAGGTTGCCATTGCTGTTTTGGATTTGTAGCCGGCATTAATTTGTATCACTTGCCCAGGCCTACTCTCTTCTTGTGAGTTCTGTTCTTTCCTTTTTAAACTTTATACAAGCAAGTCCTTGAGTGTTGTTTGAAAGAGTGTGATGAAGGGCTGTCTTCACCAAACAGAAACTTTATCTGGTAATTTTTCCTTTATTCTACTCACTTTAGCTTCCACCATCTGTTTTGGACACAAGAGGAGATGCTTACAAGGAGATGTTTGGGGCAGCTGAGCTTTGTGAATTCTCTCCAACTAAACAAGGATTTCTAGGTCATAAAGCTTGTTGATGAAAGCAAAAGCACTCTGCTACATTGGTTACAGTAGACCATTACATTAGCAGTGTAAATGAGATGGGCAGTTTGTGTATGTACTGTAGAAAAGCTTTTGAGAAGAACCAAGGACATGAAGGAAGGTGATTGAGTTATGGTGCCTATGCTTCTGGAAAATTGGACAATTAATTTGGTTCATGACAGGTGTAAACGTTGAGGCCTATTTTTTCCATGTGATTGTGAACTCTAGTGATGTTGTTAGTGTAAATTTTTTGTAATGGATGAGCTAAGCAATGAGGAGAAACTTAGTTGTAGTTCATTTGAAATCTGAAATTTCTTGTAATGATGTTTATTTTAGTTGATTTTTCCATTGTATTGGAATGAATAAATAAAGTTGAAAGTTGCAGTTTTCTGGTCCAGTTTAAGTTCTTCAGTTAGCACTACATATGCTTAAATATTACATGCTTATTACTCATTTTGTGCCAGTAAATTCTCTCAAGTTGCCTTTTAAATGGAGGCTTTGAGCTATAATATGTTAATTCTATATATTTGACCAACACTCTTCCATTAAACTTTTAAATTTTAATTTTTGGTGAACTAATTGACTTTTCCCAAGAATTGTTGTAAAAATGTTTGTAATGGTCTATATCTTGGTTAGAAGACATGTCTTGAATGAAAAGTCCATTAACTGGAGTATTATCAAATTCAGAAAAGTCGCAATTTTTAAATGGTCAGATCTTATAATAAGATTCTTTCTTGAATAAATCATTTAACAAGTTAAAATATTTTTATTTTAATGGAGTTTCTTAAGCCATTTAGTTCCTATATATAATCAGAAAATAGGTGAAGAGTTTAATTCTTATAAATAGATTGTGTACTAATTAAACTCAAAAGTGAGAATAAATTTGAGTGGGACGATCAAATGGCTAAGAAGTATATGGGAAAACCTATGGTGGTGATAATGAAGTTGATTGTCGTGATAGTGTTTGAAGTGCAAGCTAATAACCTTATCCTATTTTCTCTATGCACCTCTTCACTTTCCAACTGCCTTCTCCATCCCTCTCAACTTGATGTTAATGGTCCTATTGGCAAATTAAATTAATGCCTTGAAAAGGAACTTGGAAAGTGTAATAAAGAACATGGAATTGAAAGCCTTGAATTTAATTAGGAGTGTGTTATTTATAATTTTTTCGTGCCCTTATAAGCTCCAATCACTTGTTGAAGGTATGACATCAAAGTTTATGCTTGTGTACGTTAGAAAGTGCATGAATTTGTGCATTCCAAAATTGGAAGAGTTAAACATTGGTAATTATGGAAACTTGTTTATTCATTTGTTTTGAAAAGTGCATCAACAAGAAGAAGGATTGATATGTCTTATGCGAGCCAATGAGTGAGGTCTAGTAAAAGATGAATTTCTTGCTTTTATGTTATCTAATTTATAAATTAAGCTCTAACTCCTTCAATTTATGTTGATTAATTTCAGGTCAAAAATAAGATGGAATTGCAGGTTTGAGGGATCTTGGACTTGGTGTAGATAACAACTCTTTGTTTAATAGCTCTTTTGTTTGTCTCTGTTGAGTTACAATGATATGAAGATGTAAAGACACTATTATGTGATATTTTGTTTGGATTGTAATTTTGGTTTTTGGGCATGATGGACTTGAAATTGGGTAATTAAGGAGTTGTTATGTTATTAAAGTATTCTTAGGGTGATTGAGAGTATGCTTCTTATTTGGTTATGCATTACACTCATCTTCTAATAACTTCTTGTTTATGTAGTTTTGTATTACATTTTCTTTGGAGTGGTTGAACAAAACCACTACTACCATCCAATTGCTTTGAAATCATTTGTCTCATAGAAATTTGAGATAGGGGATTGGATTTGTGTCCTTTTATTTTTATATTTAGCAAAGTTTTGTATTGTTGAAACATATGTTAATGGTTTTAACTTTTAACACTTTCTTTGAAACAATGTGAACAAAATACTCTTAAAACTCTAATTGTAAAGCGACTCATGATTTAATATTAGACACCTTAAATATCTCTCCAAAAGTAAAAATACTCTAGAGGCCAGCCGACTCCAAACACTCAAACGCTCGTTTTGGTTTCAATCGTTAGATCCGATTCTTCCCTACCACAATTTCATTTTGGTTCTCTACCCCTACGTTGACCATCCAACGTTGGAAGCATTGAATTTAATGATTGTGTCACTTATCATTTTTTCCAATGCCCTTATAAGTTTCGATCACTTGTTGAAGGTAGTGACATCATAGTTTACGCTCATGTTAAAAAGTGCATGAAATGGTGCTTTCAAAAGGGAAGTTTGACGTGAGGTCTTTCTACAAGGTCCTTACCCATAAACAATGAGACTATTTGTTTCCCTTGGAGGAGTATTTGGTGGACAAAGGCTCCTTGTAGATAAAAAACACAATCCAAATAATGTTATGGAATGATGAAGTATTTGGATTTTGAACTTGAACTGATATAATAATGTTCAGGAGTTGGCATATCAAGACATCTTTACCAGTACTTGTTTAAATATAAACCCTTCCAAACAGACATCACCTTTACAATATATCTAAGATATTTTACCAACTGAAACAGATTATTAGGTATATGAATACTATAATAAATACAGGTAGCTATAACTATAACTATATAGTTTCCACTTTCCAGGCCTAAAATTGAAGACAAAAATCCAAAACTATACTCAATTTTCGTACTCTACTACTCACTTAGCTCATCTTCAATGCTAGAAACACTAAACCTCACAGACGATTGCTATACTTATGATTTGAATGACTAAAAATTTAATATTTTTTATGTGATTTTCTTCAAGGATCAACAAAATTATAATTTAATTTTATTTAAAAAAAATTAAAAATGAAAAAAAAAAATTTGAAAAATGGATCACAAGGTTACCTAATAGTGGGTCACCTTGTGATTTTTTTTTTTTATAATATATATATATATATATATTTTAATTTCTAATTTGAAATTAAGAGTAAATTTGAAATTTATATAAAAAAAAAAAAGGAGTATAATGGTCATTTTATTACTTTTAACATTTAAAAATTGACGAAGAGATAAATTGCATCCAATTAAAAGTTCAGGAGATAAAATTGAAAAAATTTTCTCCATTTCTGTTAAGGGCTCCTTAATTAATGGTTCAATAGTAATAACTAGTGTTGCTGATGAGACAGAAACACATCCCTACTACTAGTGGGGTTTTATTGGATTGTGGAAATCTTTTTCTTTGTTTCTTTGCCTTTCTTCTTTTTCCTAGTAAAGAGAGAGAGAGCCTTGGATTCCATTGGTTGCTTGAATATGGCTAATTATGGTGGACTCCACTGATTTAGCGAGGAATCAAAGAAAAAGCAAAAGGAGAGAATACTTGTACACAAGTGTTTGTATCACCACCAATGGACCAATCCAACAGCTGTGATGACAATTATGTATCTCTCAATTGGCTAACAGTATAGTGCAAGATAATGTAGTAATTAATTATTTGCTTTAGGGACTTTGTAAACTGTCTCTAAGCTTGTGTCTAAACTTGGGGTAGGAGCTAGAAGATATCCTCCAGTGAGGTTTTACAACAATTTTGCCATTATCAAATTATGAGTCTCTCTAGTGATGATAAAGATATTGCTTTTCATTGCCAAGGCCTACCCTTTGCAAGGATGAACACATTACTTCAGAAATCAGAACTAAAACATTCTTTTGAATTCTCAATTGAAGGAAAAGCTTGTGCCTTAAGAACAAGTTATATGGTAGATCGAAGAGATTAAAGCATGTGATTCGAACAAACAGAGAGAGATGAGGCTGTAAATAAATATTATGCTCAACTTGTAGTTGTCATGGCCTCTTTAGAATATAACCACCTCTGCTTTTTCAGTGCTTATCCCTCACAAATATTTTCCATCAGGAATTCATACCAACGAAACCTCCTTTTTCAAGGAATACACACACAAGTTGCAAAAAACCCACTCAAGAAACCTTCTTTCTTAAGGCATTTCTTATCTGTAAGAAGCAGGAATAATATCCAAAGGTGGAGATCTAGGAATATAGCCAGAGGACAAATAATAAGATGAACAAGGCTGCAACTTTATATGCATAATGTTCTCCAACTATTTTGAACCATCATAACCACATAAATCTCCGTATTTTGTAATTGTTTATTTTGTGGGTTCTTTTTATTTTTTGAATCTCACGGATTCTGAAAAATAAGTACTTTTTGAGTATGTGTTACACTCATCTGCTAATAACTTCTTGTTTATGTAGTTTTTGTATTACATTTTTCTTTGGAGTGGTTGAACAAAACCACTACCATCCGATTGCTTTGAAAGCAATTGTCTCAAATGTTTGAGACAGGGGATTGGATTTGTGTCTTTTTATATTTTATTTTTTGCAATGTTTTGTGATGTTGAAACAGATGCTAATGATTTTAACACTTTCTTTGTATCGATGTGTGAAAAAAAATACTTTTAAAACTCTAATTTTAATTCTACCAATGATTTAATATTAGACACCTTAAATGTCTCTCCAAAAGTAAAACCACTCTAAAGGCCAGCCAACTCCAAACACTCAAATTTTGGTTTCATTCGGTAGATCGATGGTTCTCCACCGAGTACTCCATTTTGGTTCTCTACCCCTAAGCTGACCACCCAACACAATTGACGGGTTGGCATGGACATTACTTTGTAAAAAAGACAGAAAACAACTAAGTAAAAGAGAAGGCCCTTTCGAAGCAAAATGAAAAGGGAAAAATGTAAATTCAAACAAGAAGGAAAAAATAAAGAGACAATTTCGTAATTAACATTGTTTATTTTATTAATGGAGTTGATTATCCTGATAGTGTTTCAAGTACAAGCTAATGATCTTACCCGATCATCTCTCAACACCTCTTCACTTCCCGATTGCCTTCTCGATTCCTCTCAACTTGATCATAAAGGTCGTGCTGGCATATTATTTTATTGCCTTCGAAACGAAATTGGCAAATGTAAAAGTGAACATGGAGTTGAAAGCATTGAATTTAACGATTGTGTCACTTATCATTTTTTCTAATGCCCTTATAAGTTCCAATCACTTGTTGAAGGAAGTGACATTATAACTTATGCACATGTTAAAAAGTGCATGAAATGGTGCTTTTCAAAAGGAAGTTTGATGTGAGGTCTTTCTACAAGATCCTTACCCACAAATAATAAGACTATTTGTTTCCCTTGGAGGAGTTTTTGGTGGACAAAGGCTCCTTATAGATAAAAAACACAATCCTAATAATGTTATGGAATGATGAAGTATTTGGATTTTGAACTTGAACTGATATAATAATGTTCAGGAGTTGGCATATCAAGACATCTTCACCAATACTTCTTTGAATATAAACCCTTCCAAACAAACATCACCTTTACAACATCTCTTCACCAACTGAAACAGATTATCAGGTATATGACTATAATAAACACAGATAGCTATAACTATAACTACATAGTTTCCACTTTCCAGTCGTAAAATTGAAGACAAAAATCCAAAACTATACTCAATTTTCATACTCTACTAATCACTTAACTCATCTTCAATGCCTGAAACACTAAACCTCGCAGACGCTTGCTTTACATGTGATTGGAATGGCTAAAAGTTTAATATTTTAATTTTTTTTTTTGAAGGGAGTGAAGGACGCATGCTTGTCCATTGAAATCCATTGAGTTTCTTCAAGGACCAACAAAATTATCATTCGATTTTCATTTAAAAATAAAAATAAAAATAAAAAATAAAAACAATTTGAAAAAGGGTCACAAGGTGACCCTGGGTCCTATGTGATTTTTTTTATAATATATTTTTATTTTTTAATTTGAAATTAAGTAAATTTGAAATTTTATATATAAAAAAAAAGTGTAATGGTCATTTTATCACTTTTATGTTTAAAATTATGGTGGACTCTACTAATATAGTGAGGAATCAAAGAAAAGAGTCTTTGTATCACCACCAATGAACCAATCCAACTACTGTGATGACAATTGTCTATCTCTCAAATGGCTAAAAATATAGTGCAACATAATGTAGTAATTAATTTTTTCCTTTAGGAGCTTTGTAAACTATCTCTAACCTTGTGTCTACACTTGGGGTACGGGAAGATATTCTCCAGTTAGGTTTTACAACAATTACGCCATTATCAAATTAGGAGTTCCCCTAAAAAAATAAAAAAAAAATAAAAAAAATAGGACTCTCTAGTGATATCATCGTAATCATGATCACTTTGTGATGATTTGATTTTTCCCTTTATTCCAAAATGAATGTCCAGGTTTCAAATCAAGCAATTCCGAATGAAGAATGGGTACAATACTCAATGATTTTATCAATATCATAGGTGGGCGCAATTTTTTAATCAATGCCTTATTTGCTATTTAAGTAGTTGAAGTGTTATGAGAAAAGATGTATAGGGAGTCTTCCTATTTCGACCTTCATTTGGAATATGGTGTTGTGCTTCTTAGCCTTTTGGATTAGATAGTGTATATGTAAACTTTTATTATTAGTCCTTTGATTTTTGCTGCATGCTACTTTGGAATGGGTTGAATTATTATTATCTGTTCGGAATCGACAATATCTATTCTCAGATTTCTAATAATTGTTCTCAAATTTTCTCCTTGTGCCTTGTTGGTTTAATCACAACAGAAATTATGGATGGATTTGATGTGTAGAGAACATTAATGGATCTTTTTCTATGGAATTTTTCAAGAGGTGCCCAGACCTAGATAAAATGACAGTCAGCGATGCATTTTGAATTCAGCTCATGCAAGTATGAATGTTTTTGTCGGAAGTAAAATGAAAGTCTAATGGTCATTTGAGCCAATCCACGTTGACGAGAAATGTCTGTTTACTTATACAACATTATTTCAATATCTTCTGTTCGTAATGAATTCAATGACACAAATCGAATGATTTTCTCACTGCTCATTCTATTGCATTTGTGTTTCTATAGAAACATATTGGCTGCACAAAAATTGTATATATCCCTAATTTTTGAATGCAGGTCTTGCAGATTACAGAGGAGGTTGTCGTTATGTTTTGGATATACATCTTTTGCCCATTCCTACTCTCTTGTTGTGAGTTCATTTTTCTTTCTTTTGTTAACTTTATATTAGCAAGTCAACGAGTGCCATTTGTAAGAGAGTGTTCTTGAGAATTGTTATCGCAAAACAGAAAACTTTATTTGGTAATGCTCCCTAAGATTATACCACTCACTATGGTTTCAACTATTTGCTTTTGACCAGAAGAAAGACGTGAGAGGAGATGCTTAGGAGGCAGATTAAAGATGTGATAGTTCAATTTCTATTTTTCAACCAACTTTTTTACTCCTATTTTCAGTCCTTATTCTGGTCCTTCATATTATGCAATGTAAATGAGAGTAGCAGTTTATGTATTGTAGAAAGAGATTTAAGGTTTTGACGTTAAACAATGTTTTGTATATTATTCAGGAAAACAAAGCCAATTTCATACCAAGTCAAGCAAAGGAAGAGTACATTTCATAATCAAAGAAAAGATCACTAGTTAGGCCAAAGGGAATTACTTTGTTTTCAAAGAGTAACGGTTCTACTTCCTCCACAAAATTTCCGTCAAGGCTAAAGACACCTTCTGAGGAAGAATACATTGGTCTATGCCTGCAATTTACAAATGATACAGTTTATGATCCATACATCACTCTGTTCAAGAGGCCTCTAACCATCAGCAGCGCAGGAGAACCAGGCCCATAGACCATTCATCATTCCACGCAATTTGCCTAAGAAACAATTTGGATGTTTTGGAACTTGTGTTTGTATATTTGTTAATTTTCCTGTTTGGGAATTTTATATTTGCAGTTTGTGATGCATAGGTGTAAAAGGCTCTTGTTGTTGTGTCTGGACTCTGAATGTTGGCATCAACAGCATAGGAAAGATCTTGTTGCACCTCTCTCTTAATGTTCTTCTTGCTGGTTTCACTTAACAGCATAGAAGTGTTTATTAAATTGTTCAAGTAACCAAGCAGAGTTTTCATTATTATATATTGTTGATTGTCAGAGATTCAGTAAATTATTGGAACCCCCCAAGAAAAAAGTAAGTAACTGAATTTTGATCCTCTGGTAATGTTGGAGTCTGTATTGTGATAGTAGCCAATTATGAACAGTTTTTAATGGTCTATCATATTCAGTAACTCAGTTGATAGTGTTCATTTTGCAGAGTATGCGATTGTGAAGAAAGTGCATCTGTTGGCTTGAGAAAAAAACAAAGGAAGAACCCTGTAAATCCCAAACTCTGAGCCTACTCACCAAACCAGGAGCATATCTACTTTTTGTCCAATAATTTAGAATCACACCCTTGGAGGTTGAAGCTGAAGTTTTTAATGTTGAAAATGTTGATCATGGAAAGAATATTGATGGTAATAGCTCCTCCTTTATTTTTCTGGTTTATTCATTGGTTGAAAAATGTAATTGATTTTTTTGCAATACAATAATTATATTCATCTAATCACATTTTTATCATCATCTATTGAACAACATAGGTAAGGATGAAAAAGGTGAAGGGATGGTGCCAAGATGATGATTGTGAATGTGAAGAGGTATGTTTTACTGCTCATTGAACTTTTACAATCGTAGGAGATGTTGTGCATCCAAATAGACATAGAAAAGATACTTGAAATATTATTGAATTCATTTTGAACTGATCAAGAGTATAATTATTCTTTGTTGTTGATTCACATTACAACAATTCATCTTGTCTTGTTATCAGCAAGAAGCAGCTGATGTTTCGGTTAGAACTTGTGTCGTGTTTAACAATTATCTTAGAGACGTGACATTTCCCTTAAATTTTGATCTATCTATTTATGGGTGTATTCTTATCCTTAAATGTATTGGAACCTTTAGTTTGTTTTTGTTTTTGACTTAATTTAAGATGAAGAAGTTGATTTTTCCGTTAGTGTCCTTAACTTTTCAATGCAAGTCCCACAGGTAACAAGTGCTGCTGAGGGAGTTTATTGGATGGTGGAAGTCTTTTTCTTTGTTTCTTTGTCTTTCTGTTTTTTAGTTGAATATGGTCAATTATGCTGGACTTCACTGCAGGCAATGTGATTTATTGAGGAATCAAAGAAAAACCAAAATCGAAAGTTCCCCACTTGCATTATTTCACTTAGAAATAACTTGTAAACGAGTATTTGTATCGGATTGGAATCCATTCCCATTTCAACGAAATGATAAATTCTTTAATTATAGAATTTAAGTCGTTTCTTTAGGTCGAAATGCTTGAAAAATGCCACATATTAAAATTGTGGCCAAAAACACTTTTTCTTCATAAACTCAAAAGACATTTTTTTGTTCAAAGTTTTTTACAACATATAAAGCAATAACCTT